>CM056197.1:151257781-151851623 GCA_029692085.1 Gymnothorax javanicus
CTATCTGGGTCGTTACAGAGCACTAAGTCTAAAATTGCCTTCTCTCTTGTAGGTTTATTAACATACTGCACCAAAAAATTATCATTTATAACATCTAGAAATTCTTCCTTTCCCCTACCCTGTCCTTTCACCATTTCCCAATCGATACCAGGATAATTTAAGTCTCCCATAATAATAGTCCCTCCACCTCTACAAGCTTGGGTAATCCTCTGAAAAAGCATTTCATTGACTGTACTGTCCAAAGCTGGTGGTTGATAGCATACTCCTATGTTTAAACCTGTCTCGTGTTTGCCAATGAGCCTGACCCAGATATCTTCACAGGGCAAGGAATGTTCAATTTCGGGAATTTCCTGTACATTTATGTTTTCGTTCACATAGATTGCTACGCCCCATCCTCGCCTATTACATCTATCCTTCCTAAAAAAACTTATAACCTTCTATATTATATTCATCTCCATCCTCTTCACTAAGCCATGTCTCTGTAATCCCAACTATGTCATAGCCCTCACTAATCATAACGGCCTCAAGCTCTGGAAATTTATATTTTATGCTTCTTGCATTTAAATAAAAACATTTCAGGTTATTACTAATGCTCTTCCCCCTTGATTTCCCATGCGGCCGCTGCTTCAAGCCCCCCACTACGCTTTGTTGCTTTAAAAGTATATCATCAATAGTGCATGTAACGCCGTCAGCTTCCATCAGGGCAGTCTGCATTTCGCTATGTGTAACACTCACTAACCTCCCTGCCCCCCAAGTCCCTAGTTTAAATAATCCTGTGCTACCCTCACCATACGCTGACCCAGAGCAAAGGTTCCCCTCCGGTTCAGGTGCAGCCCGTCAGGCTTGAACAGGTCACCCCTGTCCCAGAAAAAGTTCCAGTGCCCCATAAACCTGTACCCCTCTTTCCTACACCAGGTTCATAGCCACGTGTTAAACCTCCAGATAAAATTCTGCTTTCCTCTGCTTGCACAGGGTACCGGTAGAATCTCGGAGAACACTACCGTCGAAGATCTGCTCCTAAGCTTCTCAGCTAATTCCACAAATTTGCCTTGCAGAACCTCAAACCTACCCTTACCTATGTCATTTGTCCCAACATGGACCATGACAACTGGATCCCTCCCCGCTCTGGCCAGGAGCTTGTCCGCACGCTCCAGGAGGTCTCCTACCTGGGCACCAGGCAGGCAACACACCGTACGAGACTCCTTGTCACGCGAACAGACTAAGCTATCTATTCCTCTAAGTATTGAGTCCCCCACTATCACTGACTCTCTTTTCTGAGGGGTAGAGGCCAACAGGGTGCCCTGCTGCTCATCAGTCCCCTCACTCTCAGGGTCAGGGGCCAATTCGAGTTCCTGCAAGGGCCGGAATCGGTTGGACACCTCAACCACTGGAGGAGCTGTCGCTGTACGGCGTGCACGCTCTTTCCTGTGCTGTCGACCTACAGTCACCCAACTTTCTCTCCCTGCCTGCTCTGGGATCCCTGTATCACCCTGCTTTGGCGTACACACCATTTCTCTAAACGACATACTACTTAGTTCCTCTAGGAACTCCACTGATTCACCGAACATGTCGTGCCATTAACTGGCCCTGAAGATCAAGGATCTTGCTCTCCAGATGCTCAATTAGCTGGCACCGGTGGCAGACAAACCCACCCTGGAAATCTCTTTCCAAGTGCGATCATCCTGCAACCGTCACATAGTTTTGGCCACATTTTGAACCCCCTACCTAATGACCTCGCTCACCCGAGATAAAAGAAAATTACTAATGCCGAGACAGAAGCTGAGGAACCACAATTTATTAATTTATTAACCTAAGAAGCCCTAAGCAGCAGTCACAGTAGAAACTGTGGGGAAACTATATAAATGGATTATAAGCCTCTTTTAACAGGGGCTTAGTTTCAGTTAACAGAAATGAAATACCAAATTGAGCCAAACTCTATATGCAATAAGAACTCCTAATAAGCCGACTTGAGTTTATCTAGTCCCAGTACTATTAATATACTGACCTAAAAATATCACAGGGCTTAGCTGAGAACCCAGATAAAACAGACTGGCTACAACGCCCAGGAGAAACTGGATGAGGGAGGAGGCGGAGCACTCCGGTAAAACTTACCGTTTAAATTCCAACCTAAGCAAATGGACGACTCAAGTGACTTCTGCCCTACTAACTTAATACTAAATCTCAGATCCTTAGCCAAAAATGCAAACAGTACTTATCTAGCTTGCTAGCCACAAATACAACCAAGGTTAACCGAGAAAAGAGTAAAGCCCTGGTTCCCTTTAATTAAAACGAACCGAATAAACAATCTTCTTTGTTTCTAATCAAAATGACACTATCTTTAACCCCTGAATAACCTGTTTGTGAATCTTACCACCTGTGGTCGTACTCACGGCAAATTGGTTGATTGACTGATTGATTAGTGAGTGATGCTCGAGTCTCATCACAACACTCCTTGCTGAGCTTTGCTTATCTTGGAGTGAAATGTGATTTTTCCAACTTAAGTGCCCATGTTAGCAAGTTTATTTGCATTTATTTGCATTTAGGGCCACATGACCCATATTGCTAGTACAGAAAAACTGCACACAGTGCGCATCACAGTATACATATTGTCAAATTGGCAAGTTTCTTTTTAAATACAACGACAAAGATTTAAAAAGTTTTGCATTTGTGGATGATAACAGCTGATACACTTTTAAAGCAGATGGATTATTACAATAATATGCAGGTAAAAACTGTTGTCTGCTTGTCTTATAATAGGGACAAATAAATAAAAAGTGGAATTCATCTTCAATACAACCTAGACTGCATTTTGTACATAACAAAGCATTGGGATTATTGTAACATTTAAATCTAGATAACTGAACTTTCAATTAATGTGATGCACAACGGAACTTACAAAATAGCCTCAACAAGTCCTTTTCTGGAAACTTTATTCTGATCATCAAATTGTTTCAACATTTCATAACAAGCCCTTGGATATCTTGACCTTTCCATATGAATGAGTCTACACCAGTAACTAATACAACGACTATAGTACTTAACACACAAGTAACTTCTGCCAGCATCTCCAAGAATAGCGTTACTTGATGTTCGTCTGGAGACCCCAAGACACCTCTTGAAGAAATCAGATTGGACCTTTTCTATTGACTCTCTGAAAGTATGACCCCATATCTCAGCACCGTATAATAGTATTGGAGAAACTTTAAAATCGGATACTTTAGTGATAGTATGAAATGGTAACGAAGGAAATGATTTCATTAATCTATAAACCGGAAAGATCGCCTTCCTCGCCTGAATAGAGATAGTTTCACAAGCTCTGGACCAAATCAGTCTTGAAGAAAATATGAGTCCCAAATACTTATAATATGAAACACACTTTAATTCTGTTCCAGCATAAAACCACCGTTCTGTCCTTTTTAATAAGCCACCATTTCTAAACACTACAACATTTGACTTTTCCAGATTCACTTCAAAACCCCATTTGATACAAGCTTTTTCAAGAAAATCTAATTTTCTTTGCAAACCTATAATTGTATCATCCACCAAAGCAAGATCATCTGCAAATAAAAGTAGTAATATTTCCTTTATGTTTTCCTGAACAAATATGCCCCTAAGGTCACTTTGATCAAATTCAGACACTAGCTCATTAATAAAAAGGATGAAAAGAATTGGGCTTAACATACAACCCTGACGAACGCCAGCAGAAGTACTAAAAATATCTGTAACACATTCCTTAGCTTTAACACAAGCCTTGACCTTTGAATACATGTCGCAGAGAACATTAAACAGTTTACCACATATACCCTTTTGATGAAGAACATATAAGAGTTTTTGACGATTAACCAAATCAAACGCTTTGCGGAAATCTATGAAAGCTACATAAAAACGATGTCTTGGCTTTCTTAAATATTTTTCACACAATGACTGCAAAGTGAATATATTATCAATGGTCGAATAATTGCGCTGAAAACCTGCTTGTGATTCATAGATAATATCATTTAATTCAACCCATTTCCTGATTCTGTCTTCTACAACCGAGGTAAAAACTTTCCCTAGAACATTTAATAAAGAAATGCCACGATAGTTCTTAGGATCCAGAGCCTCACCTTTCTTAAATAAAGTAACAACTATGCCAATATTCCAGCTTTCTGGGAAAGCACCACTATCCAGAACTGAGTTAAACAATATTTCAAAGTAAGGAACAAAAACTATAGCCTTTTTAATAAACTCAGGAGGGATACCATCCACTCCGGCAGATTTGCCTTTCTTAATTGAATTCAAAGCTTTCATTATCTCAGCTTGTGAAATTGGATCAGATAATAAAAAAGAATTATTACAACTACAACTATTACAACTTTCAATATCATGATTGGTTATGAAATGAGCAACAAATTCATCAAAACTAGAAAGACAATTTGCGTTAACAGGATTCAGTAAATTCTTAAAATATTCAAACCAAGTATCAAGAGCAATAGGCGATTCCTTCCCCTTAACACTCAACAAAGATTTCAGTTAATGCCAAAACTGTTTACAATCCTTTTCAGCAGTAGCCAATTTAATTTCCTTAACAAGGTGATCCTTATATATCTGCTTCTTATTATGACACAGAGTTCGAAATTCCTTTCTGCAATTCAAATAACTTTTCAGATTACTATCAGATTTACATCTACGAAATAAATTCAGATATGCGTATTTCTTTTGTTTTACAGTTGCACATTCACTATCAAACCAAACAGGTTGTTTACAAAATCTACTTCTCACATGAGATATGACTCTGAACTGTTCACCAACAAAATAAAAAATATTTACTAACTTATCTACAGCACAGTTGATGTCAACATGAGCAAGGTGTAAAAAAATCCTCCAACATTTCACTGACTTTTGGTGACTCAAGTCGTTCTAAATACAAATTCTCACCACCTTCTTTCCATCTATACTTAATTACAGGGTTCGCACATATCGTAGAACTTACAGAGTCAATATTATTTGCAAATGATAACTCAACTCGACAAGTCACAGGAAGGTGATCGGATTCTGTTCTGGAAACAATCACAAGATCAAGTATCTTTTCAAATAAACACGAGGAGGCTAACACATAATCAACTAAACTAGTTCCGTTGTGAGTTATGCACGTAAACGCGCCTCTAATGTCTCCTGGCTTGCGTCCATTAACAGTGTGAATTCCCCACTCAGGACAAATGTCTAACAATTCCAGTCCAAAGCGGTTCGTCACTGTATCTTGCGTTGCATGAGGTGCATGAAACGTGTCAATTTTGTACAGGTCACCAAGCTGTAGAATGTCAACATCCGATTCGTCATCGATAATAAAGTCATCGTTCGCACCAGTTCGGACATTAAAATCCCCGAATAACATGAAATCTGTGTCATTACCATATTCCTGTTTGAGAGTTGATATATACTGATCTAATAAATCTATACCATTATTATCGAGTTCATATAGAGGTGAATTTTCAGGCAGAATATAAACAAATCCCATTACAAACGCACTAAAACTCGTAGGTTTAACAATGAAAAATACACAGTTAATCCAGTTTTCATGAATTCTGTGAAAAAGATGGGAAATGGAATTACGGATATACACCGCAACTCCACCTGAAAAACGTCCAGCATTCTTAAAGCGCCTCGCCGCAGTTCCGAAACATGAATAATCCTGAATGAGATCACTTACAAGCAAATTATCATTATGCATTGTTTCTACTAGCCCTACAATATCAAAATAACTTAGAAATCGTTGGAATTCAACATCCTCACACAATGAATGGATACCATGAATGTTCCAACTGCACACATTTACATACCCCCTTAGATATATACATTCGTTACAATCTAGTGTGTTTTCAGAAGCATATGGGTCACTGCCACACCCCTAGCTGGTAACATTGTCACTTGTCCCCGACCTCGGGGGAAACGATGAGCCGAAAGATTTCCTTTGTTGTATCTCCGGTTTCTTCTAATCTCTACAAGCAAGTCGTCCTTGAAAGTGAACACTTTGTCCTCTATCACCAACTTGTCACACGACAAGTATGCATCCTTGCCGCTCTCCCTGGCCTCGATCATGTGAGGTATAAGACCACTTCTAACGTCTCGAACTTGTCGAGAGAAGTCATTAACCACACGTTGTTCTTTGCCCTTGAGTGCAACTCTGGATGCTTCCAAGACCCTCATCTTATCCCTGAAAAAACTGAATTTTACCATAATTGGTTTCACTGCACTCTTAGATTTAAGTCTCTGAACATGTTCGAACTGCAACGTCTCCGTGTTAAGATTGACACTATCCTGCAGGAAATTTCGCACAGCCTGCTCAGTTTCTTCCCACTTTTCTCCCGCTACTCCGTGAACGCCATGAATAACAATGTTGTTGCGTCGATTTTGGGCGTCTTGATAATCTAAAATGGATTCCATCTTCTCCAAACGTGTTTTCAGGTCTCTATTTTCCTCCCTCAAGGCGTTGTAGTCCTTCTTGAATTCCTGGTACACCCGGTCAAACTTACTGTTCAAAGAGTTCAGTTCAACTTTAATAAGTTTCAGCACTTGAGAGAAATTTTCCTCATTCACCTCCGAATCATAATCGTCTCTGTCTCCACTAAACTGCAGTCTAGATTGTCTCGTAGTTCGGATTCTTCCCTCCATAGTCGTTCCCTTAGACTTGGGTCCCGGGTTAGATTCTAAGTGCCCATGTTAAGGCTGTTCATGTAACTATAAAATTCAGTCTACAACCAGTGACATAACCAAAATGCAGGTTCACATGCAATTTATTTCTGAGTAAGAATCAGATAATAAACTGAATTAATTTACTGAGCAAATGGGCTTCCAATAAACTGCGTTGCCATTAACGATTATGACATACAGCGTTGCATTAACGAGGAAGGCTACAATGAGATTGCATGGACGGTAAGTCACTGAAATTTCTCGTTTGACTCGTTTCTTGTTTAATTAGATAATTGTCATTCATACAATATCATATTGTCGCCTTCCTACAACTTTCCAGAGGCTGAACTGCAAAGTTCTGAATGACTTGAAAATTCCATGCATGACATGCATACTAAATGATTTTAAATGCAAACCATGCATCACACTGTCAAGATGCATGAATATCCAATTAACTAAATTATTCAATCACCAACTCTTCGAAATAAGAAGCGTTGGTAAGTTAATAAATTGATTATCGCTTTGCGCGGAGACCAGTGTGCAACTAATGCTTCACTCACAACCCACCATAAGTGGTTTGGACATGCACGGGTTGCAAGGTTTGGTAGCTTACAGCCGGGCCGCAGGGTAGCGGTGAACACGGGGGAAAGTTTGGGAAAGAGTACAGGCAAAGTACTTGTCAAGTACAGGTTGCACGCCCTGACTTGCTCAAGGCGTGGGAAAATTTGCGCTGTTAGCTTATGTTTGACACACATGATCAGTGCGTATACAGTGAGTGTGGAGTGTGTGTGATGTGCATTTATCCTGTTTTGTGCGCTAGGAGTACGGGCCTATGCGACGCACGTGAAAATTACTCATGACTTGCGTGTGACTCAAGACAGGTGTGGGTATAAAAGGAGGCCCACAGCGTGTCTGCAGCATCTCGCATCTCTCTTTTGACTGAAGAATTTTGTGGGAAAAATTTTCAGTTGAAATTTTGTAAAATGCGACCCAAGAGGAAGCAAGCAAAAGTGAAGTGTACTGCATCTCCGGAGAGGGAACAGCCTCAGGAAACCCAGCCTGAAACAGCAGAGGGGCAGGATGAGGGAGAATCTGATGATGATGGTAGCAGCACCGCCAAGCCCTGCACGGGCACGGAGAAGTATCCCTTTAAGCCGGCAGAAGAAAACATCCTTGTCGAGTGGTTCCAGGTGAGGAAGGGGTTTTATGAAAAGTCAGATAGCAAGTGATATGCCAAAGCCTCCAAGAGGCAGAAGTTAGAGGCACTGGCCAAGGGGCTTGGCTGTGAGGGTAAGATATTTTTCCCTCGTATTTAATTTTTTCAGACTTGTATTTTATTTTGGTCACTGAGATTTTATTTTTATTTTCTTTTGGTAGTAATTTAAATGTTTTTTTGTTTTATGTTTTTTCTTCTACAGTGGCCAAGTTTGAGGGTCGGCAAGCTGTTTAAGTGTACGAGGAGTGGACTGGGGGCCCGCAAGAGGACACCCAGGCAGAAGAGGCAGCTAAAGTCCTTCACTTTTTCGCAGGATCACATCTCACCCAGGACATACACCACAGAGTCAACAGAGGTAAGTATTTACCTTGAACAGAATGATTTGAGAATCTGATTATATTTCTGTGTGCTGCTCGAAAGCGTTTTTTAAAATTAATTAATTAATTAATTTTTTTAACAGAACCTTTTTCATTGATACTTGCAGTTTGCTGTTTGATAATTGTTTTCAAACTGTTCTTGGCTTATGCTTTGAGCTTGGAAAGGCCTCTTCATCACACGATGTATACAGCGAGTCCGCGAGTGGTAACGAAGAGCGTCCACAATCCCCCGCCAGTTCAAGTGTGGCTGCAGCAGGCAGCACGCCAGCGTGCTAAACCCAGCAATCGAGAGGATGTGATGCTGAAGTACTTTAGGCAGCCACAGCCCAGTCAAGACATCAGCAATCAGGTATGTTTTTTCACCGATCACTGAAAAAGGTTCTGTTAAAAAATTACACCAACATATGACCCATCAGTGTAACAGGCCAACATGCTGCAACACAAGTAGCAAATATTTTCCTCTTCTGATTGCAGTTGCGGACTCTTCACAGACCAATGGGAGGCTTTCAGGCAGCACATGACCCAGTACATGCCCAATATCCCCTACAGCAGGTTGGATCAGTTCACCGAGGATGCTGTGCAGCTGCTGAGTAGATACTCCTGACCTGAAGGGGACCAGCCACAGTTGCAGCAGTTGGTCCAGGGTCCATCACAGCAGTGGGGCCAAGTCCTGTCGCAGCAGTGGGGCCAGGGTCACTACATTCTGCAGCAGCAGTGGCTGCTTCCAGCAGTATCGCAGCAGCTTTGGACATCGGCTCCGGCGCAGTTCCATCAGCCAACAGTGACGGTGGCCTTGGGGCCTCTTGTGCCACTGCCAAGGTCGCACAGCACCCCGCCAAAGGTATTCTCACAGGTAAATACTAATTAAACCTCTTGCACTATAATACACGTTTTGAACATTCATTGAGGTATCTGTATGCTTATGTAACTAATATTATATGCTGACTTTCATGTATGTTTCAGCTAACGACGCCCAGAAGTGAGGATATTGCAAGCCCATCATCGCTGTCAGGTCTTTGTGCTATGCTCGGTGATAAGGACAAGGACATCCCGACAGGCCCTCCCACCACTCAGCAGGAGCAGAAGCAGGAAGGTAGCTCGGAGTCGGAGTCATAGTGTTTCAGTGCTCAAACTACTGGGCTATTTACTTGGGATTTTTTACAATGTACTAAAATGCATTATGTCCTTATACCCGTGTTTTATTATTTGATGTTTGCATGGTATATTAACATATACTGAAATAAAACAGGAAATGAGGCGGTCATGGTGTTAAAAGAAAATAAAAGGTCATTTCTCAGATTTCATGGGTCAAATAATTAACCTAATTTTTCAAGATGTCATGTTCCTACAAATGGCCAAAATATCAATGTCAATATTAATGTCAATTAAATTTTTATCAGGCTTTTGGCCCCCAGACTACATACAAGATTTTAGTATAAAGGATGGAAGAACTTAAGTTCTCAAGGTCATGGAGTCAAAACCAATGTCAAATGTTATTCTTTAGATATCCATTATCTCACACATATTGCCCTACTATGGCAAGGAGAGGCATACCGTTCGCAATTTTGCTTTGTGTTATAATTGTTTATAGTAAACAAGACAAAGAGAAATATTGGGCCACACACATGTAAAACATTTCTTTACTTTCTGCAGACAAATATCGTGGTTCACACATGCAATCAATGTTTTTATTTATCGTAAATAGACGTCATTGCCAGTTCATTCATTGGATATCAATGATAGTCTTGCCAGGCAGAGCACCAATGGAGTTGTTATAATAGTCACACAAATAATAATCCGTATCACGCGCTTCACGCAAAACTTGGGGTCCAATAACTGCTCTTGCATCAGTTAACGGAGCGCCCTCTCTCCATGCACCGGGCGAAACATTTCCATGTTCATCTTCTTGGTCTGCCTCAGCCGCTAGGAGACTTGGCACCTGCACATGGAGGAAGTTGTGTAGGTTGTGTAGGGTCAGGCATCCTTGGGCCACCATGGCGCACGTACGCGGTTTCAACTGCAGTGTCGTCAGGAGGCATCTCCAACCATGTGCCAGAACGCCAAATGCATTCTCAACAACATAGTGCATACAAGGCGTGCGGTAGTTGAAAATAGGGTTGTGCCGATCGTGAACCGCAATTTTTTTATGGCATAGTACCACTACCTGCTGCCATGGGGTGAACATCCAAGCTAACCCTTTTCCTTTATTAAACCCGACGCAGCTTGAATGAAAGTGCGAAACATCAAAGGGCATGTGAAATGCTTCCGGAAAAAATCTTGACTGACAGCAGTATTTTTCAGCGACATGCTGCACGGAGCTTAGTAAAGGACTACAGAATCGCCTCCTATTAACCAATTAGGCAACTCTAAGAAAAGTAAACCTGTTGCCATTTACTTTGCTTGATTTGCAATCAAATGGTGGATTCGTTTACTCTCTAAGTTGAATGAGTAGAGCTGTTTATTAAGACAGCATGTTTGATTGATGTATTTCGAAATTTAAATGGCCATAGAACAGCAGATTTGCATGAACACGATTGTCATTGCCACGCCATTTTGTGCGACTGATCATTTATATCTCACATTCATGTTTCATCTGCTTTTCAGAATGTTTTCCACCTTGTGTATTTTCTAGACGCTTAAAATCCAGGGTGGTCTTATAACAAATCTCATTATTTTTATTTTATCATTATAGATCTCCTAAAAATACTACAATGAGAGATGAAATGCAGAGTTGGGATGTGGCGATGTTGAGCGAGGATTTTTTTTAAAGTGTGATGAGACCACTTGCCGTCAATGGGTGTGTAGGCAGTCGCGTGTAATTTCTTGAAACATACACACCTGAAGCGGCTTAAACGATTTAAAATGCCGCCTGGAAGAAGCCTGAGTTTAGATTTCGCTAATTGCAGGTGCTCCGCCCTTCCCTAAATCTGCTCCCGTGTACTTGGTCTAAATAACAATCAAGCAATTTCAGTAGCCTATAACGATTAAGAAGTGATGGTGAAAAGCAGAAAAACCTAACTGGGCTACGGTGTTAGATTGAAAGAATGCCAGTAATTTGAATAATTAGAAAAAATCTTCCTCTTACCCAAAAGCGGATGAATTGTGAATGTGAGATATAAATGATCAGTCGCACAAAATGGCGAGGCAATGACAATCGTGTTCATGCAAATCTGCTGTTCTATGGCCATTTAAATTTCGAAATGCATCAATCAAACATGCTGTCTAAACAGCTCTACTCATTCAACTTAGAGAGTAAATGAATCCACCATTTGATTGCAAATCAAGCAAAGTAAATGGCAACAGGTTTACTTTTCTTAGAGTTGCCTAATTGGTTAATAGGAGGCGATTCTGTAGTCCTTTACTTGGCTCTGTGCAGCATGGCGCCGAAAAATACTGCTGTCAGTCAAGTTTTTTTCTGGAAGCATTTCACATGCCCTTTGATGTTTCGCACTTTTGTTTAACCTGCGTCGCCGGGTTTAAAAAAGGAAAAGGGAAAGCTCGGATGTTCGACCCATAGCAGCAGGTGGTGATACTACTTCATAAAAAAATTGCGGTTCATGATCGGCACAACCCTAGTTGAAAATGCGCTGGGGTTTTGTCATCTCACGAAGACTGTAGGGCTTCATCATCCAAGTTTCCAACAGGAGGGTGTCATCTCCCATCAAGAAGTAGGGCATATCCCTGTCATCCCCGGACAGTGGTTCTGAAGGAGGCAGACCCAGCTCGTCGTCATCCAACACAGTATAAAGGCTTGATCAGTTGAAGACCCCACAGTCCGAGGTCGAGCCATTGGCACCTACACGCACCTGGAGGAACTTGTATTGGGCATCTGCAAGCCCCAGAGTATTGTAGAAAAGAAGCCCTTGTAATTGTACAAACCCCAATTCCAATGAAGTTGGGACATTTGTAAAATGCGAATAAAAACAGAATACGATGATTTGCAAATCCTTTTCTATCTAAATTCAATTGAGAGCACTACAAAGACAAGATATTTAATGTTCAAACTGATAAACTTTTTTTTTTGGAAATATTCGCTAATTTTGAATTTGATGCCTGCCTGGCAGGTCAGTTACAAAATCCATGGCCACGTGGGACCATGGACGGTGTGGGACAGGTAGTGGATTTAGCTTACCAGCTTGTAACTGTTGTGAGGTCTTAGTGACTGCACAAGTGGTGCAAAATTTTAATGCTGCTTCTACTTCTTGGGCCAGGTGGGGCCACCAATGATTTGGGTTGTTCTTCAGACTCTGGGGTGGCCAGAGGACAAGGAGGTGTGCACCCACAGAATGAACCGGTCCTGAAGTGTGGAGAGGACGAAGGTTTTCCCGATAGAAGGCACACGGAGGTTGTTTCTTAGCTTCTCTCGCGATTTCTCGGTTCAGCTACCATCTGATCGGGGCAATGACACAGGACGGTGACAGGATGGGTTCTTCTGCCTCCGGATCAGTTTCAGCCTCACAACTTCGGGATAGGACATCTGCCTTGATGTTCTTTGAGCCTGGGCAATAGGTTATGGTAAAGTTGAAACGGGTGAAAAATAATGCCCACCTGGCCTGAAGTGGATTGAGTTGTTTTGCGTTTTGCAGGTATTCGAGGTTGCGATGGTCGGTTAGCACTGTGCAAGGATGGTGAACCCCCTCCAGCCAATGCCACCACTCCTCAAGCGCCAATTTCACCACCAACAGCTCCCAGTTGCCCACATGATAGTTAGCCTCTGCAGGTGTGAGTCTGCGGGAGAAAAAAGCACGAGGGAAAATCTTTTCAGGTAACCTATGTTGTTGTGATAGGATAGCCCCCACCCCAGTATTGGAGGTGTCCACTTCCTCGACAATGGTTTTTCTTGGTCGCTTCAGCATAGGAGCTGTAGTGAACGGCATTTTCAGTGCATTAAAGGCACATTGTGCTTCAGGGTTCCACATCAAACCCTTGAGTTTCCCTTTGAATAAGCTGGTTTGAGGTTGGGCAACCGTGCTGAAGTTCTTGATGAAACGACGGTAGAAGTTGGAAAACCCCAGGAAGCGCCTGAGCTTTTTCAGGGTCCATGAGACTGGCCATGTTGCTACTGCCTCTACCTTCTTACTCTCCATTGCCACCCCCACTGGTCCAATCACGTATCCCAGGAAGGAGATGGTGAACTGATGAAAGACAGACCTTTCGGCTTTCACGCAGAGTTGGTGAGCCAGGAGGTGCACAAGTACCTTCTTCACATGCTCAACATGCTCTTTATAAGTGGACGAGAAGATTAGGATGTCGTCAAGATAGGCAATGACGAATCTCTCTGGCATCTCTCTCAGCACATCATTTATGAAGGACTAAAACACTGATGGGGCGTTAACGAGGCCATATGGCATCACGCAGTACTCGTAGTAGCCAGAGGTGATGCCGAAGGCCATCTTCCACTCATCTGCCGTCCGGATACGGATTAGATGGTAGGCGCTGCGGGGGTCTAGCTAAGTGAAGATTTTCGCATCTCGCAGCTGCTCCACGGCACTGAGGACCAGAGAGAGTGGGTACTGGTACCTCACTGTGATTCCATTCTATCCCCTGTAATCTATACAAGGGTGGAGGCCAATCTCTCTTCTGGACAAAGAAGAAGCTGGTGAGGTAAAGGAATGAATGAAACCCTGTTGGAGTGCTTCTTGGACATACTGCTCCATTGGGTCTCAGCGAGGGGGTATGCACGGCTCCTGGGAGGCACCGGACAGGAGCTCAATAGCATAGTCCCACGGGCGATGAATAGGGAGCTGAGTAGCTCTGGTCTTGCTGAACACCTCGCAGAGCTACCAGTACTCCCTGGGGGTATCCGGTCTTGTCTCCTGGTCAGGGCTCTCGACAGTAGAGCAGACAACAGGGAGGGGCTACAGTGCCGCCGACAATATGGTGACCGGAAGGTGAGACATCAGTTGTGCCAGCAAATGATTGGGTTGTGCCCTCAGAGCCATGGGAGGCTGAGGATCATTGGGTGGCTGGAATATGGTAGAATTAGGAGCAGGAGTCTGGTCCCCACAATGGACTCAAGGACCAGACTTACTCCAATCGCAATGGTCAGTAGATCTGGAGGACCCAACCTCCATGGGCTCATCCTCTGGCTTGGGCAGTTGGATGGGATCTCTGTGCTGGCTCCGCTGTGTCTCCTGCAACAGCTGGTCCAGATGGGTGGCTGTGTCAATCTAAGAGGCCAGGGATGTAGCATGGTCCCTACACGCCATCTCTGCCTTCAGGTCTGGCCACGGCCGATTGCGGAAGATGGTCAAAAACGCAGGCTCTTTCCAGCCACTGGCTGCGGCCAGAGTCCTGAAGGACAGGGCGCAGTCAGCTGCCGTCCAGGACCCCCATCAAAGATCCAGCAAACAGTCCTCAGCCTTGTTCCCAGGGTGATCAAACACTGCCTTGAACTGCTGCAAGAAGCTGTCATAGATGGAAAAGGCAGCTTGGTCCCATACCATGGTTACCCACTCAAGGGCCTTGCCAGACAACCGAGTGATGATGGCAGCTATCTTCTCTGCATCACGGAGGGTGGAGTGGTAGGTGAAGTAGCATTGGAGAAGAGGTCCTCGGCATTCGGTTGGAGAGCCCTCATAGCGGTCTGGCAGTCACACTGGGGACTCACCCCAGGGAGGGGCTAGGTACACCTGCGGGCTGGCAGGAGAGACTGGAGTATTGATGGGTGGTGGAGCGTGGGAGATGGTAAACTCACGGTAGCCACAAACAAACTCTTCTAAGGTGATCCCCAGTCGGGCAATCTCCCTCTGTTGCTCTGCCACCACACTGAAGATGTCGGGAGGGCCTGGTGCGAAGTCTCTCGCCGCTTCGGGCAAAGACAACTTACTGAATCCATAGGGGACGAAGTCTTCTGTAATGTTTTTTTCTGTGCACGGAGTAGAGTTCACTGAAAAATGGTAAACATGGAACTGGTTTCAGTAGGTTTTTATTATGCCTTTTCTGTTGCACAGAAAAGGCAGAAAAAGTAAATGCGAAAACAAACAGGACACGATGTTCCAAATATAATTACAATAATGCACTGAACTATAACCAAAGTAACAGCGCTTTAGTAAATGTTTTAATGATACGCAAATACACTGTTACAATGTCCATACAAGACTAGAACTTAACAGCAGGCTTACAGGACTTTGCACCATAAGAGTGCGAAGCTTGCGTTTATATACACAGGCTCGTTTATATACACAGGCTAATGACACAATGACAATTGGAAACAGATGCGGGTTATCCCGGTGGAGCGTGGAATGCAGGCCGGGTCTTGATAAACCAGTGATTGGGAGCGCTGGAAGCACGGCAAGACATGGACATTCAAGGGGTAATGTCCCAAAATGTTATTTTCCTTACTTATTTTAATCAATCAATCAATCAATCAAAACTTTATTTATAGAGCACTTTTCATACAATAAAATGTAGCACAAAGTGCTTTACATAGACAAATTAGGTATTTAAAAAAAAAAAAAAATTTAATTTCCCTTGGTCGTTGCCTCGTCGATTCCAGCTATGGGTCAAATAGCCCCACTGCCTTGGGTCAAATATCCCAGTGGGATAGCCAAAGGCTAGGGGAGCAAAACCGCCTCGGGCTGTCATCCTCATTTGGTGCATGGGGATAAGGGCTAACCACCCAGACAGCAGGCCGTTAACCAACGCGCCTTGAAAGAACAACAAAGCCAGAAAGAAACCAGCACTCACATTGGAATGCCGGAATGTACGGATCATGATGCCCAGATTAACAGATGACAAAAACCACATAAATGACACAAGAAAGATTGCAATTATCAACGAGCTGCTGAGACTCCACGTTGATATTGCTGCTCTACAGGAGACGAGAATAGCAGATTCTGACACGCTGAGAGAGAGACACTTCACCTTCTACTGGCAGGGGAAGGCTGCAGATCAGCCCAGGGAGCACAAAGGTGGATTTGCTGTCAAGAACCAACTGCTACACATGATCGAGATTGGCAGAAACAACTCTGAAAGGCTCATGACCCTCAGGCCCAATTCCACTGCTGGGCCCATTACCCTGATCAGTGCATATGCACTAACATTATCTGCCTCTGCTGACGCCAAGGATGTGTTTGATGAAAACCTGGCATCCTGCAGCGAGCAACTGATACTCCTGGGCGATTTCAGTGTACGAATTGCAGCCGACCATGAACAGTGCCCCTGCATCGGTCACTTTGGGGTCTGCAAGATGAACGAAAATGGTCAGAAATAACTCGAGCTATGCACTTATCACGGACTGCGTATTGCAAATACCTTCTTCACCAGCAAGCCTCTGCACAGAGTTTCCTGGAGACATCCCTGCTGAAAATATTGGCATCAGCTGGATCTACTACTAGTAAGATGTACAGCCATCAAGAATGTCCTCCACACACGCGCATTCTGCAGTGTCGACTGTGACACCGACCATGCACTCGTCTGTATCTCAATGAGGCTGCAGCCTAAGAGGTTTTATCACACCAGAAAGAAATGGAATCCCCGCATTGACGTCAGCAAGATGTCCCTGCCCGAACTCTAAATTCTCTAATACCTTTGAAGCTAGGCAAAGAACACCAGAAGCCACTGCCACAGCTACAGAAGAATGGAATGCCTTGAGAGACAATATCCACAGTGCAGCCACAGTCATCTTGGAGAAGAAGACGCGCAGGTCAGAGGACTGCTTTGAGGCCAAAGCCAGCCAGACAATGCCTGTCATTGAAGCCAAGCAAGCGACCCTGATGACTCAAAAGAGGGCACCCAGCAAAAGGAATGTCATGGCTCCAGCAAGGCACAATGAGCCGCAAGGCGCTGCGCAAATGTATACTGGACCAAACTCAGCGATGCCATACAGCTAGCTGCTAAAAATGGAAATGCCCACAGAATGTATGAGGGCATAAAAAAGGCACTTGGACCATCTCAAAGGAAAACTGCCCCTCTCAAGTCTACTACCAGAGAGCTGATCACCAACAAAGAGAAACAAATGGAGAGATGGGTAGAGCGCTATTCAGAGTTACACTCTAAACAGAACATCATAGTGCCCTCCGCCTTGGGTGCCGTTGAGAGCCTGTCAGTCATAGACGAACCGAGCCCACCATTATCGAGCTTAGCCAGGCCATTTACCAGCTGACCGCTCGCAAAGCACTTGGGGCTGATGGCATCCCTCCTGACCAGCTCAAGCTCTGCAGGACAACCCTTTTCTCACCGATCCATCACATCACCATCAAGTGCTGGAGTGAGGGTTCTGTCCCACATGACATGAGAGACGCCATATAAAGTGCCGTGAAAAAGTATTTACCCCCTTCCTGATTTCTTACTTTTTTACATATTTGCCATACTTAAATGTTTCAGATCATCAAACAAATTTTTGTATTATACAAAGATAACCCGAGTAAATGCAAAATGTAGTTTTTAAATGATGATTTCATTTATTAAAGGAAAAAAGCTATCCAAACCTACCTGGCCCTATGTGAAAGAGTAATTCCCCCCCCCTTGTTAAATCATGAATTAACTATGATTAACCACATTATTTTAGGTCAATTTCACTAGCCACACCCAGGCCTGATTACAGCCAGACCTGTTGAATCAAGAAATCGCTTAACCCCTTTGCACAGAAGCCAAATCTGGCTATTTATGTGTTATCTTATTTAAGGCTTTATAATTCAAGATTGCAGCTTCACAGTCAGGAAAGGAGTGGCCCAACTGAGTTAGGGTTGAACACTTGAAGCATTTAGAATTACATCAAATTTCAGTTTATTTTCCTGATTTTGGTAGAGAAAAAGGGCTGCAAACACAAAAAATCTTCATGAAAATTCAGCACTGAAATTGTAAAAAGAAATATTACTGAGAATTGAAAAATTGCTGGGGCTTCAAATGATACATTTCTGGGATCATAAACTCTTTGACCACAAGTGCAAGTAATCTGAGCATTGAATTCTAAATTACCTACTCTCTAGGACCCAAATAAGACAGCTATCCAGGTGGCTCTCCAAAGTCTAAGATCACTCAAAATGCCACACTCTCTGATCATAAAATAATCATATATTTAACCCTTTCATGCATGGAGGTCACTACAGTGTACAGCTGTTTAAAAGTGTTTTTTCTCTATATATGCCTGTAATTTTGGGCACTGCTGCATATTAGTAAAAAAATCCTGACTGAGTTTATCATAATTCATGCATGAGAGGGTTAACACAAATTAATTTTTGACGCATGAAATTCAAGAAGAACTTATGATTTTCTGGTTGAATTTAGCATGAGTTTATCAGTATCAGTGCAGTTGGACATCACTGGTCACCAGTGACCTCTCCAAACACAAAATATGCCTTTTCTCCATGATAAAGTTTAGAGTTTTGTCCATTTTTCTTCATAGACCCCCAAGCCAGCACACATACTCATTAAATGAACTGCTTATTAAACAGTCAGAACATTCACCCTGCAATGAAAAGCTTGCAGTTCCCACTTCCGAGCTCGCAACCTTATATAAACACTTTCAACATCTTATAAAGAACTAGTATAAATTGTTAACTAACTCAGCAATATCTGAAATATACCTTATTTTAACAAAACAGACATTCCACTGTCAGGGATAATCAGGCAATATATGCTTCCTTAGATTCAAGAGAATGGTGCAATGAACGTACCGGGGGGTCTACTGAAGTGCTTGAGCAGTTCACATTTTGAACGTGCAAAAACCCTGGCATTCGAATTCATGGAACACGGTATAAATTCCAAAACAGAAAGCCACATTGAGCAAAATGCTACCACAGTAGCAGCATAACCTTTCTTTATTGAATCCCTCCTCCAGAGACAGATGTATCTGGTAGAAGGAACCCTCTGTGTGACGGTACGTTCAGGAACCACAAGCGAGAGAGGGAAATCCAAAAAACGTATGACTTTATTGAATACCGGGTCAGGACCAATAGACACAAGAATTGCCAAGCCACAAAACGAAATCCAAAAACAAAGTCGACTAGACAGGCCGGGGTCTGAACCAGAAAAACAGAGGTGCGACGGTACATAGACAGTAGGCAAAAAGTTGTAGTCGAATTCCAAAGCAGTGGGTCATACACAGGGCATCCAAACACAGAAGACGTGGTCATACAAAAATGGGTCAAAAATCCAGAAAGGCAAAACAAGACAAAAAGGGCTATGGCTAGATTCTTGGTCGGATTTAAACAGTTGAAGAGAAGCAATAATCAATGGCATACACGAGACTCTGCACAAAAAGAAATATTGATCAACGTTCTGACAAAGTCAGAACAGCAGTGAGACTCTAAATAGACAGAAGGGAAGTCACATGCTATGCAGGAACAGGTGAATGGGATGAGAGCTAATTACAAAGGAAGGTACACATGGGGAAATCCTAAACCACAACAATTGGCGAAAGCCAAGACACGGACGGGATTCACGCAGACATCCTATGACAATTAAACAGCTCCGGTCAGGGAGTTCTAAGTGCACAGACAATGAGAGCAGGAAAGCAATTAAGCACGTGCGAGAGATCTCGCAGAAACATAGAGAGAGACAGGGAAAGCCAAGCAAGAGGCGGAGACTAGAACAGGGCGATTGTTGAGACTGAATTAGTACTAATTAGTAGTGGTGCAACTTTACAGAGTAACTAAAGTGCTCGTTAGTAAGTTAGTAATATATACATGGATTAGTTGGGTTAGTAGACTATGATACAAAATATAAATGTTAGTATTAGTAGTAATCTAGAAAAGCAAGGCGAAGGAAGTAAACGAGAATTGAAGTAATAATACGAAACACCAGAAACCATTGAAATCACCCGAAGCAGGTAAGCACACAGACTGGGGAGACGGACTGAACCAACTGATCACAAGACAGGGGAGACAAGTGCAATGAAACTGAAAATGGCATAAACTGAAAACCTGAGAATACAATAACCAAAAAGAATAAAGAAAAGACATAATCATGAACATAAAATATGAACACAAAAACCAGAACCATGACACTCTGGTCCTGTTTCATTAGCAATTATTACCATTGACCATATCCTTACCGCATTTAAATCCTGTAAATATAACTGAACACTTCAGGCCGGTTTTGGGAGTCTTTTTATTCTATAAATCGCATCATTTTCAGCTGTACAAGCGTGCGCAATGTTGAGAGGATACCACCTACCTTGCTAATATGCAAAGGCTTGTATACTCTTCTGTTTGTCCAATCAATGTCTTTCAGTTACTATGCAAAGTTTAAACACTCAAGAATTGGATAATAAACGTGTCGATCAAAACATCGTTACTGGGGAAGCTTCACAAGGGCGTGAACTATAACTGTGCAGTTGCGTAGATGAGCCTGAGTATATAATTGAGTAATACGCGTAAATCCACGGCAGGGAAATATGCATTTTTATAAGTGATGACTACAATTGACAGTAGAATGAGAATCAATACCATGTTGAATTTTTGCTTCAGATAACTGATTTTTCTTAACTCTAATTGGGATACCATTGGCTGACTGTAGCTGAAGTGGTTGCTATAGAGGACAACAATTTTTCTGTCGCAAGAGATAATTTTTTTGAACTGCTTGATAGATACTATGGGCAAGCACACTGGGCATTTTCCACATCAGGCTTAACTGAGGAGTTTAATTCATGCAACTCCTGAAAAACAGGGATGGGAGTGAACCCGTCCATATTTTAAACCGTGTTCAAGCTCAGCTTGCTTGTGAATATTTAATAACTGATCTGGATGTGCCATTTAGTGATAGAAAAGTGTAACTGCGTGCATAAATCGAACAGCTCAATGTCTGCGGGCAGACACATTTGCAGAAAGGGGTTAAATAGAACCTGTCTAACAAAGCGAAGTAGGCTAAAAGATCGCAAAAAGCAACAGATCATGCCACAATCTAAAGAAATTCAAGGACAGATGAGAAACAAAGTCATTGACATCTATCAGTCTGGAAAGAGTTACAAAGCCATTTCTAAGGCTTTGGGACTCCGGCGAATCACGGTGAGAGCCATTATCCACAAATGGAGAAAACTTGGAACAGTGGTGAGCCTTCCCAGGAGTGGCCGGCCCACCAAAATTACTCCAAGAGCGCATCAACCACTCATCCAGGAGGTCACAAAAGAACCCAGAACAGTACCTAAAGAACTGCAGGCTTCACTTGCCTCAGTTAAATTCAGTGTTCATGATTCAACAATAAGAAAGAGACTGGGCAAAAATGGCATCCATGGGAGAGTTTCAAGACAAAAACCACAGCCAGGCGCGCGGGAAGATGTTTGAATTAGGGGGGGCTGCCAACCGAAAGTAGAAGAGTGACGTCATTTAAAAAAAATATATTTATTATTTTTTTTAAATAGCGCTGCATGAGGGCGTTATGACAATGTTGGTCTTTGCAACAGCGGTCATAGCAACTAAGGGTGCAAACGAGTAGCCTACTGGAATAAAAGAATACTCGCCATAAATCATAACCGATTACAAAAAACGATAATTTATAATCGTTTTGTTGTCCTGGGGCCTGACTTTTTTCGACGTTTTATCCCAATAAGTTCCTTTGTTTTGCACGCATGTGTCATTTAAAAAGCTATCATGCTTTTGTTGCCTTATTTGTTTCATCCTCTTCAACCCCAACTCCTGGTAATACTGCCGGGATTTGCCTGTCTCACACATGATGGCTCACAACCCCTCCCAGTTTGATATTGCATGATTCACAATCAAACAATTTATTATTTGAATAACAAGACCAATACATAATCGTATAATGATTAAGAAATTATTAATGAGGAAATGACCAAGAAACCACCAACAGGCTACACTTAAAAGGCGCACGTAATTGTAGGGATGACAAGTAGCCTACCCTCCCCCCCTCATAAATAAAACCCTCCAAAATATAAAGGCGAGCCCCCTTTTAAAATTGTCCCGGGTAATAACCTTTTTAAAGCTTTTTAGGTTGGATATGGAATTATTTCCCTTTCTCTGAATTCCATCTCCCGTTTCAGCATTTTTTACATTTAGAACAAAAACATCTTCCTGTCGCGCTCTATAAAACATTGACGCAGAAGGACTTCACTTTGTAAGCCTAGCTATTATGCGCCGTTTTATAAGCTACAGGAGGTCATCAGCCCCCAAAATAAACAAATAATCCTTGGACAAAATCCTCCATTTGAATAAAGTGATTCATCGCATTAGTAATTTTTAATTCAATCAACTATCCTTAATGAATGTAGCTTGTCAGTTTCGCCAACATCCAGGCAGCAGAATAATCCCATAAAAGGCGAAAATAATCGTGCCCTTTGGAATCATAATCAGCATTCTTAAAATTCTCCCAAACTGGCCATTTTTTTTTTTTTTTTACATATTTTTACAGCGGGTAAGTTAAAGCCATTCTCGAGTTTTCGGTAAAAAATGCATTCTGTCACACAAGCTGCTGCGGTGCGTGTCGCAATGATGGTGCCCTCTGAGCGGTATTCCTTCATGGCCCAGGAATTTAGTCGATCTGAATGCATGTTACAACACTGTCCTTGCAGAATGTTGATTCCAAGCTGCAAACTCCCAAACCATAGCACTGACTGGAGTTACTTAAAGCATCGCTAACGCACGTAATGAATCAGAGCGCAGGTCTGACAACTCATGCTGACCAAGTTCTTACTTTTGCCTTTTCCCAGTTGCTAAATCCCCCTTTAGCAAACAAATTGTCACTGAGGTTGTGCAGATAAAACAAAGAATGAGGTCGATTTCTTTCACACAATGCAATCATCGCCATTTTCAAACAAACCTCATTGAAACGATCTGTCAAATCACACCGTGCCGAATTCGCTTCCGGGAAATACAATGTTCTCTAGAAAGGATCCCGAGTGCATGGCAGCGCTTAAGTGAGTGAGCCGCAGCTGAAGCTCTCTACCGGAACGACAAGCTAGCTAGTCCTGGGTGATAGCTATTGCTATGATAGTGGTGTTGCTTCCATCATTTGTACTGTTCTTTCATCACTCTCCACGAGTAATGTAAGTGTTTGTATCACTTACTTTAGTTTTCTCCGATACATTGTTTGGAGGAAAAAAAATCAGATATCCCTCTCTGCTGGCTGTTCGCCGTTTTGACTTGCCAATGCGTTTATGTCCACGCCTTCCGCTTCTTTGAGAAAGCGTTTCCTCAATACATAAATGAATAATTTGAAAATATTTCAACCCAAATTCTTTAAACACAGGTATTTGACACAGACTGTACCAAAGGGTTTTAAGCCAATTGATGTGTTTATTTTTCTGTTTTAATTTTCACTGTTAAAATTACTGTGACATCCAAGACGAGCCTGCAGCCGACATCAGGAGGGGCTGCAAAAGGGAGGGGGGTCTGCAGCCCCGGCAGCCCCCCACTTCCCGCGCTAGTGACCACAGCTGACCAAAAAGAATACAAAGGCTTGTCTCACATTTGCCAAAATACATCTTGATGATCCCCAAGGTTTTGGGGAAAATATTCTGTGGATTGATGAGACGAAAGTTTAACTTTTTGGAAGGTGTGCGTCCCGTTACATCTGGTGTAAAATTAACACAGCAAATCATAAAGAGAACATCATACCAACAGTCAAACATGGTGCTGGTAGTGTGATGGTCTGGGGCTGCTTTGCTGCTTCAGGACCTGGAAGACTTGCCGTAGTTGATGGAACAATGAATTCTGCTCTCTGCCAGAAAATCCTGCAGGAAAATGTCTGAACATCAGTTTGTGACCTCAAGCTCAAGCGCACTTGGGTTATGCAGCAAGACAATGATCTGCAACAGGGTTAGTCCAGCTCAGTTCACCCAATGAGTTCTACCTCACCTCCTCGAATTTATATAAAATTTGGTGAATAGGTAATTCATGGCCAGAAAAGCCAAAATTTCATATTTCGTCTTTCTCAGACCAAAGGTTTTCGAGATATCGCAATTTCAATTTTTCACTTTTTTGCAAAAAAGAGCATGGCTGCCAAATTTCAAATTGCTGTAACTCAGCAACCACTGGTCCGATTTTGAAAAAAAAAAAAAAAACAAGGTACTTCTGTAAAGGGGAGACCACAAGGAATCTAAATCTGGCATTTGTTTGTGCATTTGGGTACTTTTGAGTTGGATGACCTTTTGACCTATATTTTTACGTCGAAATGGCCGCGTTCCAGCAGCCACAATGGCTGATCTGAACGGTTGAGTGATTGCTTTCCTTCAGAATTTATCCTGGTAAGGGGTCAAGGACGACAATAAAACTTACACATAAATCTATTTATTGGAACACCCTGGCAAATTATGCGAAAAAAAAGTTGAGGCCAAAGAACGAATTGGTGACCTTTAAATGATTGCATAAAAATCCCAATATCATACGTCAAATATATAGGTTTATCAATAGACCTATTGCATGCTTAATGTCAGTCAATATTAGTGTGACTTAAGGTAGGCAGACCAGAGCACCTCGACTGAGGTAAGGTTTTTAACCAACAGCATGAGTTTCTTTGAACTAAAAATCAACTTCCTCACCAAAGTAAATATTGATTGATAACGCTTGTAATTACAAGTGTACCGTATTCTGACGCATAAATGTATTTTCACTTAATCTGTGTCCCAGTCCTTTTTAAAACTCTGCTCTCTGTTCATCATGCTTCAACTCCTGTTTAATGTCCATATATTGTGATATTTGTTTTCCCCATGGTGTTTCTCAGTGTGTTATGAGGTTAACTTCAATAGTGCATTCATCCCACACACCCTTTTCTCATCTCTCTCTCTGTCCCTCTCTTTCTCTCTCTCCTCTAAGTGAGTAGAGCCTAGGGCCGAGGTGTAACAATTACCCTGGTCTGAACAGTTTCTACTCAGGCATACTCATTCAACGTTTGCTCTGAGATGGCTGTGCAACAGTTTTTTTTTAATCATGAACTGTGAATCGGATTTTCTGATTTTACAACTTTTCTTCGCATGCACTGGTGATTCCTTCAGGAAATGCAATTCTAGTTTAAATTATTGTCTCACAGGAATTCTCAAGACGGCGCATACACACACACACACACACACACGCACCCGCCTACAGACAGACACACGCCTGCAGATATAATCAGAAGCATGAGAGCAAAAGCGCATTTGTCAGACGGTTCTCGGCATTGATGCGCTAGTAATTGCACCATTCATCGGAGCTTAGAAGTAAGCCATTGACCAGTTTGGGTGTTTCCACGCTTGACTTCAGTTTTAAGTGACTCTGCCCGCCAATTTATCAAATACAGTAGCGAAACAAAGAGTATATCGGAACCCTGAAATATGATTGATGCCTGACTGAAGGTACGCCTAAATACTGTCCCAACTGAAGAAGCTGAAACGTTTTCATTGAATGGAGCACATGCGGTCCGCCTACTTAATCCTCCGCTCGAAAAAAAAAAATAGCATTCCAATAAATGCTAATTAGCCTAATTCACAAAATATATGCTGACACATGGAGGACATGCAGCAGTTAAAGCCGATATTATCCTAATTAAATGGACGGAAAATTATCATTGCTATTTTGCACAATTTTCTTGGGATCTTTCGTTTAAAATGCATGTATTCAATTTTAATTGAGCGTAAAGCGGAGAATTTCACCGCGTGGAGTACTGCGAGGCTTGTAGCACTGACCAGCTCGTATGGGTAATATTATATTGGTATAGAGAATCCGTTTTGTTTTTATTTATTCACTGCAATTTCATGCTTTTGCGACACGCAAATCGTCAAAGCTGGCAAAATAAACTACCTTGGCTTTTGTTTACTTGGCGAAATTGTAGCAGAAAGGCAAATAAACATGAAATCATAAAATAAGTGGGCTAAGAAAAAAAAATTCATGAAAACAAATTTATTTATTTGTACTATTTGCGGACGATATAAACCACTAAAAAGTGAAATTGGAGGAAAATAATCATGTTGTACGGATTCATCTCGGTTGTCTTTATGGCACCACATTATTTTCTCCTGAGTGATTTTGAAAACTAAAACCAGTTGGCCTATATTACTCAGAAAGAATACTTAATAATTTGAGTTATTTTTAAATTAAATTAATTTACAGGCTATGAAATGTAAAATAAGTTGAAAAATAATTTAAAAGGTATGTTAGCCATTTGACTAAGACAAAAACAAAATTAAATTTAGGAGTCAGAAGTAAAACTACAGCAGAAAAGCGCAATGGAAGCTCACCGTCACCGTAAGTGACGTGATTAGAATCATATTACCTCGACCAGTAGGAATTGTGATCACTTGTGTGTGCGTGTGTCCATGTGTGTGTTTGTCAGCAGGATTACTCAAAAGCTATTCAACCGTCCACATACAGATTTGGATTCTGCACCTGAACGTAAGTGCTGCAGGATCAGAACCTACTGGTGGAGGTATGCGCTCTCGGAGTTTAAAATAGTCTTGCCTAACTTTCGTCCTGCTTTTCTCCTTTAATCTTGGCTGTGTGCTACTGCAGCACTTTTCATATAACCACATAGCCAAAAGAATTAGGCCTTATGCCATAACAGACAGGATATACAAAAAGTACTGACATACATCATTAAAGTGCAGCTCTGATCACTTTAAGTAAGTATCAGCAGCAATGCTGAATAATTAAATTCTCCAAAATGTAAGCGAAAGAAGCTTTAGGCATACACATTTCAATGTTGGCCCTACACGTAAGCTGAAATGCAATGATTTATCAGTAAGGGATTCTCTCATTCGAAATTAATCAATTTCTGTTGCAGAACCGCAGATTAATCACAATCAGTGTGACCTCCTAGTAGCGCCAGCTCTGTAACACCAAGCTATATCTTGTGTTTGGCTTATTATTAAGACATATTTCTAGGGAATATTGAAAATTTGAGCGTTATCAACAACATTACTATTACTATTGCTGAGCAACCAAGTTGGATGGTTTAGGTGTATGAATGGTATGAAAACAACATTGTTTCACCATTGTCGTATTACAGTTACATAGCCACAAATACCATTCGTTCATCCTATACCGGCTTCTTCCTCACTAGGGTTGCAGGGGAACTGGACCCTATCCCAGCTGACTCTGGGCAAAAGGCAGGAATCTGCCCTGGACAACTCGCCCATCCATTGCAGGGCGCACACACCATTCACACACAAATCTACCATTATAATAGCAATCCATTGAGGTATAAATACACGTGGCTTTTAAAGGGAATTAGAGATGATACTGAGTGGTTTATTTCATGTTTATGTCCAAAATGCACCCATGATTCATTAGAAGACTAAGTACAACACCTCTGAACCATGTGCCTTACTTCGCACTCAGATTATCTGCTAGAAAATTGAACTTGAACTCGCCCTAGCTGCAGTCGTGCAACACGTTTCAGACTGTGCACTTAGATCCTTAAAATATTGCCTTTAATATTTTGTCTTCATACAGTCAGCAATGAAATACATGTCAAAGTAATTGAGACAGCACTACTTCCAAGTTGCGGTTGTTAGTTGTGTCTTTCTCTTACTCGATTCCAAAAGAAATGCATGCACTGGACAGATCAAGGTCTCTATGGTGTAGCATGGTGGGGCTCAGTGGAAATCCAGTCTTCATTCTGGGAAACACTACAGCATTTGTCGATTGAGGCCACCAAAATCAACAAACAGTGAAATTTTCTTGTAGTGAGTGGCGGTCCTTCCTACAGGCGACATAGGCGCTTGCCTAGAGCGCCACCCAATGGTGAGCGCCAAATATGAGGCCAGCAAAAAAAAAAAAAAAAACTCAATCACAATAATAATAATAATGTCAAACTTTATTTATTTATTTTTTTTACAGCTTTTGGCATCCCTCTTTATCTGCCACAATACTTAGATATGAAAAATAAATTAAACGTGAGTAAAGGCCGATGTCCACTGGAAACATTTTTTGTACTGGAAGAACCCATGACCTCATTTTCAGAGTGCTTCTCTCCAGTGCTCATTGTTGTTAAGAGCCATTCCATGAGAAAATAGCACTTTTTGAAGAAGTTGAGGAGTTGACCCCCCTGGAACTGAATGAAACTTGGCACATAGGTAAATATGGGTGTCTCACAGAAAAAGACAAATTTTTAGGTCTGCATCTCCCTTTGCCTGCTGGTGGCGCCACCTGGAAGCCGCGGAAGTGGCTCAGTTTTTCTGTTGACACCACATTTTACATGAGCTATCATGACTTACAGGTACATAGTACCAAATATGTTAGACTTTTGTCATGACCTGTGTCACTTTAACTCTGGATAGACATCAGCACCACATCAGCGCCAAGCTGGGTAACTATGTCATTGAGCTGGAATTATTTGAGAAATAAAAGTAAAAATTGAAAATGGGAATAAAATAATATCCAAGACATAAACCAATCTGGAATCGTTTGTTATGTGTTAACTCACAACAAGTGACTATCATTTTCAATGAATAGTACCTTGGTATCTTGCTGGGTTAATGCAATGGACGGCTGGAAAGATGGTCGAAATTGATTTTTGATGCATGTTTGCCATATATTTTCTCAGTAACCCAGATATGTACTGTGGTGGTAAATGCTGTTTGTTGTGCATTTGGAACTCTATTTTCAGGAATGCCAAGCTTTTCTTTGGTAGTATCTGCACTTTCAAGCTAGACGGAGCCAATGTTGGAGGAAAACTAAAAATGGACCATTTCATAGCAGATTGTGCCTATGTTTAGGTGGCTTTATTTTGTTTACCCAGCAAGATATTGATATGAAATTCTCTGGATACATTGTCCCTTTGGGGTACATTACAGCGTTCGTAAAATCTCAATGGTAGTATTTTCAGTGTAGATGATAATCAACATCAAAAGTAGGAAAATTTTGCCCCCAGGGGGCGATGTAGGCTGGATGCAAGTGCTGGCTATCCCCAGCAATGTACCAAAGAAATTTTTTTTGAATTGTGATACACACAGCTAGATTTCTCAGAAAATGACAAGTTTGGTTCGGTACTATGCTGGGTTAATAGCTTTCTGACGAAAGGTGCCACTCTATAGAGCTAATGTTCTGCCGACCTAATATTCCATATTTCCAGACATATACCAAAGTTTTGTCTTTTGAAATATATATTGAAGTGCATGCACGGTTATACATAAAATTTGTAATCCCTTTGGTATAAAGCTTGGTTGGTTGTAAACGGGTGGTGATTGTGAGCATTACAAACGCACAATACATGTACTATTACTAAGTACGGGTACAGCGCAGTCAAAAATGTACAGCACATTATAAAACATGACCCAAAATTTTAAACGCCAAAAAAGAATTAATGTAAAAGGTGTACCACCTTAATTTGAATGCAGACATGCATCAACAGTATACAAACACTTGTATAAAATAACAGTCTATAATTTGCACTTGAAAAAGAATCTTAGTCACACAACCGTGTACATGAAGACAGAATGTATAGTACCCGGAGGAGATGGCTGGAAAACACTGGCTGATAGGAAACATTGTGAAAACTCACTTCTTCAGTGCTTGTGCATATATATACATTTTGGTGTCTGGAGTGCCTATTAACCCTCAAACTACGATATAAGACAACTCAGTTGGTTTTTAGTGGGCTTCTTGTTTCATAAAACGTGGCATTCTGCATGCTATTCAAGTTTGGCTCCGCTTCCCATGTAACATGTAGGCTTGTGAGAATTATTCTGCCCCTCATCTTAATTTCTCCACCCACGGCTTGTTTGAGAAGGTGCCCCATTTTTTTGCAAGTGCCAGACCCTCTGATATTATGTCCAAGTGAAGAGTAAAGCACAGTAACTGCTCTGTCATTAGCTGGAAAGAACAGCACACATCACACCATCAGATGAGCCGAGTAGATAGATAGATATCAGTGGGCTATCCACTTTTTGTCTCTGTGCTTTAACATTATGCTTCTGACCTGAGTCAGTACAACACAGGACTTGTCACGAAATTTATATGAAAGAGGTCCGATTATGCTTTTGGGAAGATACAAAGAAGCGGTGGCTTTGATTTATCCTCAAGGAGAATCAGAGTTGCCAGTGTCAGTTAGTATTTAAACAGAATTCTAAGCGTAACTTTTGTAAAATTCGTATGGCTTGGTTGTCGATGGTGTTTGCTAGCTAGCTAAGGGACACTTTAAAAACCACTTTGTTCTTTAGCTCGCATGCACGCATTACCTCTCTATAATCATTATGAGGTTTATTAGCTAGCAAGCTTGCGACAAAATTGACTGAATTTAGAAACCACAGCTAGTTTAGCCACTGGCAATGTAAGAGACCCATGAGGGGGAACAGATTGAAAGAGTGACAGTTTTTAATGGAATGTTAGCTAACTTTTGCTATCACCTCAGATCATTCTTAATGTTAAAAATTGCTTTACAAGTGTAGTTTAACTCTTACGGTGACTGCTTGTTGCTTTTCTTTGTGAATGTAGCTACCATCCTTGCTTTGCGTGCAAAGGTTACCTTTCCATACTCATTGCATAGTTTGATAACTAGCGTAGCTAACTACATATTCAGTCATCTTAGAGACATACCAGTAGCCTAGGGATTACAATGTTATTGCTCTCTATTGACACGCAAGGCTGGAAGCTCTGTTTGCTGGCCAATCTGAACAGAGCTCATTTCATAGAGGGGACGCCCACACAAAATGGTTTTTCAGAGGGTTTGGAATAACTATAATCAGTATCATGGATTTTTTTCTGGTTTTAGCTATAAAGTTTAATAAGCTCCTTTCTGGACATCCAAGAATATTATAACTTGAAAAAAAACATAAAAAGTCTTCTGTAAGTACTTTGTTAAACTCTCTCTATAATTATAAGACCCAACATCAGCGGGCAACCCATCCAGGGCATGCTCTATCCTGTGTAAATTCTGTTAAAATCAGTATGTGCCCTCTTCCAAAATATGAGTGATGCTTGAAGTAAAAATTCTAATCTGATTGGGTCATTGGTTTCAATTCAAGTGATTGCCAATACCAAAAAAAAAACCCCATAAATTTGCTGCGTCTTTTTTGCCGAAATTTCTCACACTTCCAGGACTGCCATACTTCCGGTGTGCAGCTTGCGTAGCGGTATGGCAAGAACAATTCAGCCATACTTGAGAAACTGGAAACGATGGAAATGCTGAAATCAAGTCAAGAAAAAGTGCTGGATGCAAGAAGAATTAATACGGCTCCTATGCTCGGTATCGTAAGGCCAAGTATCCCTAACCATGTTAATACAACATTTCCCCCACAACCTGCAAGACTGGAAGCAGTTTGGCCACCAAACTAACCCATATCGCATTGGAAATGAGGCTTGATTGCAACATCCGGATATTTATTTTTATTTTTTTTTGTATTGGCGATTGTTCAAATGCATGGAGATAATGCTTATTATTGTTTGCGTATGAACTGAACACTTTATCACGCACATTACTGACATGAATTACAAATAGCTAGTTTTGGATTTTGAATTAAAGGGGAACTCTAGGATAATGCATAATGCTGTTTTATACAAACATAATTTGTAAATAAATGTTGTAAAATACAAAAATGTGGAATTTTTGTTTTCAAAGACTAGTTAAATTAGGTTTTATCCCTCCTAATTAGCTGTCGTCTGCTACAACGGTCACGTGACAATGACGAAACATCGCCCAACGTCCAGAGTTATGCGCTGTTATTGTGTTCGATAGTGTGATTGTCCCAGTCCATTATTTTATGATCAAAGATTGTTTAATATGGCCCATTAGCTGGTTGCACGAGATGGTGCTGAGTACTTTCTGAAATACGCAGAGTTGCTTCAATATTAACGGTTTGCTTCTGTTACTTATCAGTCTATATCAGATGCTGAGCAGATGACAGGTATATCATCCCGGATATGTGATTTTAGCTATTGCCGATATTCCCAGGATTTGGCTCAATTGACCGCGAATGATGTTCGCAAGATTTGTCTCGATTATCTGTGACTGATGTTTGTTCGTTGGCACTCTTAATGAGACATCATCTGCTCCACCGAGAAACGAGAGGGTTTTTAACTAGCATCACATTTCCAGCCATTCTCACTGATGAGTGACGAACTGGCTTTAAGCGAAAGACAACAAATGTGAAAATATCTGGTAATTAATGTGTAAATATTCCATAACGTCGAAATGCCATTTCATAAATCTAACTTTCGATCGACGCATATTTTAATATTGTTGATACTTCGTTTACCTTCCTACTCGGTGTCAGTTGCACTCTTGCAACCATCACTTCTATCGCTATGGTTAGCTTAGCACATCAAAGAAAACCATAATGATGTAGCAGTACTAGCTAAGTAGTTGCATCAGAAAATGTCAAAGTAAATTCAATATAAAACCGAAACAGAAAACCTGGCTCTGGAATATCAGTGATAGCTAGAATCATTTTTCCAGGATGTACCTGTCATCTGCTCAGCATTTGATACAGACAGATGTATCTAGTCTTTGAAAACAAAAATTCCACATTTTTGTATTTTACAATATTTATTTGCTAATTATGTTTGTATAAAACAGCATTATGCATTATCCTAGAGTTCCCCTTTAAATGTTAAATATTGGATTTTAAATATGCACGCATTATGCGCATCCACCAATGTGCCAAAGTATTATGACCACTCACAGATGAAACAATAACCTTCACCATCTCGCTACAACGTCGCTCTTCAAAGTCTGTGAACAGACCTTGAGCGGCAAGCAAACAGACAGTTTTTGTATAGTCAATGTGATAGATGTGCGAGAAATGAGATTTGAGTATATTATACAGTGAGAGAAATGAGATTTGAGTATATTATACTGTGAGAGAAATGAGATTTGAGTATATTATACAGTGAGAGAAATGAGATTTGAGTATATTATACTGTGAGAGAAATGAGATTTGAGTAAATTATACAGTGAGAGAAATGAGATTTGAGTATATTATACAGTGAGAGAAATGAGATTTGAATATATTGTACAGTGAGAGAAATGAGATTTGAGTAAATTATACAGTGAGAGAAATGAGATTTGAGTATATTATACAGTGAGAGAAATGAGATTTGAGTATATTATACAGTGAGAGAAATGAGATTTGAGTATATTTAACAGGGGAAACGTGTTACAGGCAGAAGATCGGTCCAGAGCTTCTCCAAAGCAGCAGAGCTCGCGGGGTACTCCCAGTCGGCAGTGAATACGTACCAGTACTCCCAGTCGGCAGTGAATATGTACCAGTACTCCCAGTCGGCAGTGAATATGTACCAGTACTCCCAGTCGGCAGTGAATACGTACCAGTAGTGTTCTGAGAAGTGTCAAACGACAAACTGGTGACAGGGTGTTTGGCCTCGAAGATTCATCAATGCATGAGAGCAATGCAGGCTGTCAGAGAAAACTGACAGAAGGGGTACAATGGCATGAATCAAAGAAAATTTGAAATTATGTTTATGGAAGGAATGTCTCTCAGTGCGTAGTGCAGGACAATCTGCCGCGTATTGGGATTTGTAGCTGCAGACCGGTTTAAGCGTCCATTCTTATCCGTGTCTGCTATCAAATGTCCCAACAATACATACAATGGAAATTGATCTTAGAACAATGGATGAAAATTGGCTGGTCCAAAAAGGCAAGTCTACTTCGACATCATGTACTTTGGCTCGGGACATGTATGGCATTTACCTGGGAAAGGGAAGGCACCATAATGCACTGTGGGAAGAGGATAAGCTGGTGCAGGGAGTGTGATGCTCTGGGAATGGTTCTTCTGGGAAACCCTGAATTTCCCTGGAGCTGTTTTTATGGTACGCAGAGGACCAGCAACATGTTAGGCAGGTGGTCAAAATGTTTTGGCTCATCAGCATTTATTCAACATAACAGAACATAACATAACATGAATGGTGAGAACAGGCCGTTCAGCCCAACTAGGCTCGCCAGTTTCTTTATACTATTGTGAATATATCACTTCAGATACTCAATGACTCAATGGTATCTAGCTTTAAGTCAAGCCTGCTTTTGAAAACTCCCAAAGTCTCTGCCTCAACAATATGGTCAGGCAAGCTGTTCCACATCGAAATTACTCCTTGGGTGAAGAAATATTTCCTAATATCAGTGTTAAATTTACCATTGGTCAACTTCCATTTGTGACCTCGAGTTCTACTAACAACACTTAGTCGAAGGAATCCGACATGTTTCACTTTGTTAATCCCTTTAACATATTTAAAGACCTCAATCAGATCACCCCTGAGTCTCCTTTACCTAAGACTAAAGAGATTAAGGATCTTCAGCCTCTTCTCATAGCTTTCATCTTTTATACCTAGAATTAGTTTAGTAGCTCTTCTCTGAACTTTTTCTAGAGCCTCTATGTCTTTCTTAAAGTATGGTCCCCAGAACTGTACACAATACTCGAGATGTGGTCTGACAAATGCGTTGTACAAAAGAAGCATCACCTCCTTGGATTTGTACTCAATACTTCTGGCAATATATTTATTTATTTATTTCCGTTTTATTTTTTCAGGGTAGCCCTTTCAGTAAGGAAACTGCTCTTCCAAGGGGCCCAGCATCCGATTGGCTTTTTTTTAACTGCTACGGCACAATGCCTAGAGCCTGTGAGGGTTTGGTCAACAATCACTCCCAGATATTTTTCGTGTGGAGCACATTCCAGTTTTAAACCTACCATGAAGTAATCCCGTCTAATGTTTTTATTACCTACATGTACAACTTTACATTTCGCTACATTAAATTTCATTTGCCACATTTCTGCCCAATTCTGGATTCTATCCAAATCATCCTGAATCACTTTAGTGGACTCTAAACTATTTGCCAAACCTCCCAATTTAGTATCATCTGCAAATTCAACAAATTTGCTCTCAATATTCCTATCAAGGTCATTAATGTAGATGAGGAACAGCAGGGGTCCCAACACCGATCCCTGGGGGACGCCACTCCCCACCATACCTAGCTCAGATGAGATACCACTGACCACCACTCTTTGTGTTCTGTCCTGTAACCAGTTTTGAATCCACTTCAGATTACCTCCTGTAACTCCAATGGAGCTCATTTTAAAAATTAGTCTCTTATGCGATACTGTATCAAATGCTTTCTGAAAATCCAAGTATATGATGTCATAAGCCTTGCTCTGGTCATAAGTCTTGGCGGCCTCTTCAAAAAATTCCGGAGGATTTGTCAGGCATGACCTTCCCTTATGGAAACCATGTTGGCTATCCCTCAAGATATCATTACGTTCAAGAAATAAGTCCAGTTCATCTTTTATGATAGATTCCAGTATTTTGCACGCACTGATGATTTAAATCAATAACACAGAAAGTTTGCTACATGTTGCTATCTTCCAAGCTATAAAGCAATTGAAGTCTGAATATCATACTGGAAGTTTGCTGAACATTCAGATGTATTGTCAGATGGCTGTATCCTTGATTCTTATTAATCTTTCTTTTTCAAGGCCCAAAGGAAATAGCAGTCGGACATCCTGAATCCTGCACGCATGCAATGGGAATTCTCAACACTTCGATTACAAATGACTCCATCATTAGACCAGCAGGATTTTACGTTATTGGATTCACAACTTTAAAGTTTGTTGAGTTGTTTATAATTTTCCTTGGCTTAGTTTACATTGTAACAGTTTTGTTCAATGCATTTATCATTGTCATTATATGGATGGATAATCGCTTACATACTCCAAAGTACATTGCAGTGGCCAATTTAGGGGTTGTAGACCTTATGAGCAGTACATCTTTTATTCCTACTTCAATTACGGCAGCTGTAACAGGAGACACGTTTATGTCGTACAATGGATGTTTAGCACAGATTGTCATTTATTACAGTTCTGTAATGTTGGAGTCATTTTCTCTTTGTGTTCTTGCCTATGATCGGTTAATTGCGATATGTTTCCCACTGAGGCATGGTTCTATCAACACTCCAATAAGAATGATCGGTATTTTAATCACAATTTGGGTGTTAAGTGAAAGTGTCATGATGTTTTTGGCTTTGATCTTGAACAAACTCTCTTTTTGTGATTCTCTCACTGTGCCCTATTATGTCTGTGAGTATTCGACAGTGTTTTATCTAGCATGCAACGATAATACACTACCGTGGGCAGCTGCCTCTTCAGTGAGTATGCTAACCTTGTTTGGTTCGCTTAGTTTTATTGTTTTGTCATACACCTGTATTTTAAGAGCTGTACTCAGAATGAAGAATGTGGAGAGCCGGTACAAAGCACTTGCAACTTGCACAGAACATTTCATAGTTGTGGCAATTTTTTACGGGCCGATCATAGCACTATATATAATTAAACTTTTCTTATTTCGCCCCGATCCAAACCTCAATATGGTGAGCTTGGTATTGGCCACATGTATCCCCTCCTGTCTGAACCCTATAGTGTATTCTCTGGCAACTAAAGAAATCAGGGGCAGAATTCTCACAATGCTCCAGAGAGCTAAAGTAACAGCTGGGATAAGGTGGATGTAGACTTGAACTGTGGATCCAGGGTTGGACTGTATTTATCATATTTTAAAATAAAAAGCATCACATTTAAGTCTGGTTTTTGGACTCAGGTGCCCTCCATTTGGTATTTGTTTCCCTCAAAACTTTAGTTGATTAAATCATCTTACCTACACATTCAGTATTGTTACGTTTTACTAAAATTCTCATTTACTTCTGCATTCTTTCATTCTTATCACTTTGATCATGTGTCATGCTGCTGAATCAAAGCATTAATTGATGGCAGACCTCTAGGTGGCCTCATCGGAGGTCTGTAGGCTTGACTGCAGTGGTACATTGGATGGCTTGTGCGGCTATCAATGTGCTGCAAAGGCAAATTCAGTCGCAGAATTGCTGTAAATCATTTGGCAAGATAAAAAAATACAGAATAAGGTTCTGAAGAGATAAGTGTATAATTTTGGGAAAATTACTCTGGAACAGTGCTGTAACTTTTGTTTGCTTGTGGGGTACAAGTAAGAAACTGCTTGCATTAGTCACACAAAGTTAACAATGAAACAAATTATCACTTTAAGGCTCTTAGCCCTCTAGAATATGTTATAAAGAGTCACCAGAAGCAATATTGATGAAAATAAACTAATCAAAATAAAAATATTGCCAAAATAAAAAAATGTCTGCAGTCAAATTTCCCACCAAAATGTGCATCGTCGGAGTGTAACCATTTTCAAGTTTGATTTGACATGGCTAGAAAATATATGATGCCGTTATATATACATATTTCAGAAGTTGATGTTTCATTTCTGTGAATTGTACAATTTACTCTCCAGAAAATATAATAATATATGATAATACAGGCCCTGAGAAAAAAGGCTGACATGCCTAACTCTGTCTGACCCAATGGTTACGCATGTAAATGTGCCCACAACTTGCTACAAACAATGCGACGAACTTGACTTTCGCTTGCCGTGGATGAAATAAATGTTCCATTTTGCAACAACACTGTTCGGTTGTTGTTCTCTCGGAGTGTTTATTTAATAATTCAACAGAAAGTGCCCTACGACAGTCTGTCCTGAATTTTCTCCACGTTTAATGCTGTTGTGCTATTTTTAGTTGTTAAAAATATGTCCAATGGGTCTTTAAAATAATGTTAAGAATTAAGTTACCAAAAAAAAAAAAAACCCCACACGCATCCAGGCTTAGTGAGACATCCTCTGTGCCGGCCTCTGTGTCTGTGCTGCCCTGAAACACAAGCCATTCTGAAAGGGGCGGGAGGCTATGCAAATGAGGCGCTGCTCTGATTGGCTGCCTGGCCGCTTCGATTCAGGGGGAGGGTGCAGGCCCAAAAAACGAGGAAGCCAAGATGACAGGTATTTCAGGACAGCTTTCTGCGGCATCTATTGCTGTAAGACCGTACATGTTTGATCCCGAATCCGACCCCGAATGGAAGGAGGATTTTATTGAAGTGTTGCAGCAATGAGTGGTAAATGAGCAGTAAGTCGAAATTTTAGTGTTTTGCCCGTACTGTCTCGCCTTGCATGAGTGGGGTTGAAGCTGCACTGTTATGTAGTCATGTACCCACTTATCCGGAAGAAACTTAGCTAAAAGCTCCTGATGACCATTTCTACCAAAACGAAACACAATTCCGACACCAAGCTACTGAATGAGCTTGTAGCAAAACACACACAAACAGCGTTGCTTATGTGGAGCTAGCAAATCGATAACTTGTACCGGAAAGAATTCCGCATCCAATCCACATATTTTTAGGCTTTTTATTCGCCATAACAGTTATTGAAGGGGGATGAAATTCCACAGCGGCAATACAGTGAAATCGTTTGTTATACCAGAAACGTTATAGCTTATGCGTTTCGCGATTGCTTTCACCGCGGTAGCATCAGTGAACTAGCCCAGATATTGGTGAAGTATCCGGCTGATATCCCGGTCATGGATAAGTAAAACAATTGTTTCACAGTAGCAGTGAACAAACCCAAACACGTACCCCAAGCTCTGCAAAACCTACGTCTGGTCTAACTGCAGCCTTCTCGGCCCAATTTTGCAGACACTTACAACACCTCTCCAGTTAGCCTCAACTGTAGTGGCTACAATCAGGCAACGTTACGATGAAACTGCCACATTGATGCTTACCAAAGTAACACAAGCATACCGATCAGAAATACTGCATATAAGTTAACCAGGAGCATTTTTAAGTAGCACGGCACGCGAACTAACATGCAGTAGCTGGTAACCGAGCGTTCATAACAACGGCAGAGACAAACGTTACCCTGCAATACATGTTTTACAGACAGTAAGTTCTATTACTGTAAACAGTTGTACCAAGCATCCAAATTACAGACAAGTATAAAAAGTTAGCTTCAAATGAGGTTTATCTTCACACACCTTCTGTTGAATGTCCCCTGGTATTACTCTTGCATATTTAGGACACAAACATTAGCAACAGTAACTTAGCTACGTTAGCCGCAGTGCTACAGCCACATTCAACCGGCTATCACGTTAGGTAGGCTTATGCAGTAAAGCAACTTACTACTGCTTCCACAACTGTCCGTGCGACCGATACAGGCTTTATCTTCAGATATAAGCCTGCGTTTTAGGCCAGTTGTTAGGGCTAACTATCGTTAGCGGTCCTGCTAGGCACCCATAACACATTAGCTTCACTTACATGTCATTATTTGCTGTTATATCATTACTGACAGCTTGTGGCTCTGAGCGCTTGATCGATGCAGCTGCTTCAGGTTTGAGAAGCAGCTGAAACACTTATCCGGCGTTGAATCATCCTTTATTGACAAAGCTGTCTTTGGTGAAATGCTGAGCACAAACAGCTAACATTCCCTTTGACCGTGGCTGTTTGCCGCTAGCAAACAAAAAAAGCTACCCACTGATTTCTGGTGGCATCGTCTTTTGGAAGAGAATTGGCTGTTTTTCTTCGCGTCCAAAAGTAAACGGACAAGCAGCTTTGGGAGAGATACAGACAAAACTGCGCCTCAAATGATCTGCGGTTCTTTTGTATTTCCAAAAGTGTAGACGCTACTAAGGCAAAGTATGATCCGCGGTTGTTTGTCCCTGCTAGCATAGTTTCCGGGGTGGGCAGGTCCAGCGCTGTGATTGGCTCTGGCTAGGTCTGTATTAATTGGACGGCACAACCTGACATCAGGTTTTGCCCAGATCTCGTGAAGATCTCAGGACGAGCTGTTCAGAGAGGAAATCACGTTTTTGGATTACGGCAAAACCCCTGTATCTTATGTTTAGAAACTTTACAGAGGTTGAGTATGGACATCCAACATTAAAACATTACTTATATGTATTAAAAGAAGGATCAGCATAATAGGTCCCCTTTAACGTGAAAAAGCTTAGCGTGGCTTAATGTACCAAAACAGCGACCAATAATTACCAAACGTAGGAAGTTTCTTGTCTAGAGCATTTTCTCCAATCAAAAAATTAAAACCGATATCACGTTAAGCGTTTTCCCCTCCATTGACATACACTATAAGGAAAAAGCTTAAGGTAGGTATACACTCTCAAAAAAGGCTTTTTTTTTTTAATAGTTTTTGACATTTTCGTAAAATAACCTTCAGTAAGTTCATAGGGTGTGTACTTGATTGGACTATCAAAAATATGGACATCTGTTGTTTTTTGTCAATTTCTCAAAAATGTTGATTTTGACCTGCCAAGCATTGCTTCAAACACCATTTCTCCTCTTTCTCTCATGCTATCATTGTGAAACTTGGAATATAAGTTCACCAGATGCATGTCTATGGACTGATCAGGCATTTTGAAGAAATCATTTGTGTAACTCTAGAATTTGTGGTAATTAGGTACCCAATAATTATTAATAATAATATTATTTCTGAAAACCCTCTGATCAGAACATGCACAATATAGTCATAAATGATCTGTGACAATTTGAGATTAAAGTAATAAAAATTTTTAGAGATATCCTACCTGAGGCACTTGATCAAGTTCCACATTGTGGTGGCCATCTTGGGACCTAATTAGCATAATTTATGTAAATGAGCCACCACTTTAATTCTGTATTTAGTAGTTGTTCATATGATGTTGGTACTAAATTGTTATGAATGAAAGAGAAATAAATGTATTTGAGAGTATATACCTACCTTAATGCAGTTTAATGTACCTAAACAGCGACCAATAATCGCCAAATTCCTCTCCGATATTTCTTGTCTGGAGCACTTTTCGTTTTCCCCTGCATTGGCGCACATTACGAGAAAAAAGCCTAACGCGGCTTCATGCTTGATTAAAACAAAGGTAAGTAAATACTGAGGCAAATTAAAAAAAGAAATATCTGTTCATGTCACATTGTATCAATGAATGCTAACATTTCTTATATTTAAATATGATTTTTGGTCCATTTAATGACAAATTGACTTGGACCTTTGAGCAAAGTTTGGTGATTTTTCGAGCATGGAAAGTAGGATTTCTTCGGAAGAAGAAGAAGAAAGAAGAACATGCGGGATAGCAATAGGGTCCTTGCAGCTTAGGCTGCCCAGCCCCTAATTAACTCAAAGGTACATTTTGTTTGAAAATGTTTTTATGATTGGTATATACCTGCATACAGATAAAAAAAGACATCAGTTACATGATGTTGACTGTTGAGTTAATAGAAATGTGAAGTCACTCTTCAGTTTTGTGTCTTTCAAGTGAAAAGGCCATACTTAAAGTAAACGGTATTACCTAAGTTGATCCTACAGTGTGGCTACTGCATTTTTTCAACATCACAAACACAGTACAACATCCTTCTCGGGGCGGGGGATATACAGTGTATGTTGTCCTATCTTTGGAGAGTGTTGAGCATAAAACCATAAGTGAAATTGCTATACATAAATTTAATACGGTCAAATAATCCCACAGTGTTACTTTCTGATCATTATAAATCGTAGTGCAACAGAAGACATTTGGTCTCTTGAATCACAAAAATTACAGACAAGTGGTCTTAAAAATAATTATTTTATTCTGTCTGATTTACTCTCAATCTCATTTGGACTGGGACTTGACCTGGACTCGGACCTTCTGGACTTGGACTTGGACCTTCTGGGACTCGGTTTTGACTCGGACTCGACTAGCCTGGACTTGGACTTGTCTTGGACTCAACAAAGGTTGACTTGACTACAGCCCTGGCTGAAAGATCTCAAAAAGTAACACATCATGCCGTGATCTGAAGAAATTCAAGAACTGATGAGAAATAAAGTCATTGACATCTATCAGTCTGGAAAGGGTTACAAAACCACTTCTAAGGCTGTAGGACTCTAGTGAACCATGGTGAGAGCCATTATCCACAAATCTCCCGGGAGCAAAGTAAAGTAAAATAAACTTAAACGCTAAATAATTAGCTAACTAAGTACATTGTATGACATACAAAGTAAAATGGAGTTGTTTTAAAGGACTTTGCTACTCTTGCCTGGTTTTTCTGTGGCTGATTTAGCTAACAAACTTTAGCAAGCTTATCAACGCATAGAATATTATCGAATTACCTGGGTATCGAACTATAACCTGGTTGGGTTTCATGCTTGGTTGCTTGCCTTTCATACAGTCTCCCAGCCAATGAATATTGATGTTCACCAGTGTTTTTAGTCCTCTTCGGTCTTTCTTATACCGCATTACTGCATAAACAAATTGCCAAGTTAGCTATTCAGTATTCTCTTCTGGTCGCTGTGCCTGGAACAGCTTATCAAAGCCTAGTCCTGTTTAGTTGGCTCGCGTTTTAAGTAGGACATTCATCCGGCTCGCTTGAATTAAATATTAACGCTAACCGGGGTTTTAGTCTTTTTCACATCTCATTTTTACCGAAGGGCTCTACTGATTAAAAACATTGCAAATTACGTTATTTTTGTGTTTTCCTCTTGTTGCGGTGCCTTGATCAGCTTGTTGAAGTTTAACATAACAAAACGTAACATAACATGTGCGGCGAGAACAGGCTATTCAGCCCAACTAGGCTCGCCAGTTTATTCTTTCTTTTGTAAATATATCACTTCAGATACTCAAAGACCCAATGGTATCTAGCTTTAAGTCAAGCCTCCTCTTGAAAATTATCAAGGTTTCACAATATGGTCAGGCAAGCTATTCCGCATCGAAATTACTCTTTGGGTGAAAAAATATTTCCTAATATCAGTTGGTCAACTTCCATTTGTGACCCCGAGTTCTACTAACAACACTTGGCCGAAGGAATCCCACATAATTCAATTTGGTAATCCCTTTAATATATTTAAAGACCTCAATCAGATCACCCCCTAAGTCTCCTTTTCCTAAGACTAGAGAGATTAAGGATCTTCAGCCTCTTCTCATAGCTTTCATCTTTTATACCTGGAATTAGCTTAGAGGCTCTTCTCCGAACTTTTTCTCAAGCCTCTATATCTTTCTTAATGTATGGTCCCCAGAACTGTACATAATACTCTGGATGTGGTCTGACGAATGTATTGTAGAAGTACGACCTCCTTGGATTTGTACTCAATACTTTTGGCAATGTATCCCAGCATCCGATTGGCTTTTTTAACTGCTATGGCACAATGGCTAGAACCTGTGAGGGTTTGGTCAACAACCACTCCCAGATCTTTTTCATGTGGAGCACATTCCAGTTTTGAACTTCCCATGAAGTAATCCTGTCGAATGTTTTTATTACCTCCGTGTATAACTTTACATTTCGCTATATTAAATTTCATTTGCGACATTTCTGCCCAATTCTGGATTCTATCCAAATCATCCTGAATCACTTTAGTGGACTCTTAACTATTTTCCAAACCTCCCAATTTAGTATCATCCACAAATTTAACTAATTTGCTCTCAATATTCCCATCAAGGTCATTAATGTTGATGAGGAACAGCAGGGGTCCCAACACCGATCCCTGAGGGACGCCACACTCCACCATACCTAGTTCAGATGAGATTCCACTGACCACCACTCTTTGTGTTCTGTCCTGTAACCAGTTTTGAACTCACTTCAGAATACCTCCTGTAACTCCAATGGAGCTCATTTAAAAAATGTGTCTCTTATGCAGTACTGTATCAAATGCTTTCTGAAAATCCAAGTATATGATGTCAGATCATAAGTCTTGGTGGCCTCTTCAAAAAATTCCAGAGGGTTTGTCAGGTATAACCTTCCCTTACGGAAACCGTGTTGGCTATCCCTCAAGATACTATTACATTCAAGAATAATTAGGGCCCGAGCCGACTGCAAGTCGTCTGCGGAGGGCCCTATTGAAATCGCGCTGTTTATTATTATTAGGGCCCGAGCAACGACTGCAAGTCGTCCGCGGAGGACCCTATTGAAATCGTGCTTTTTTATTATTATTATTATTATTATTATTATTCCTCCGACATTTCAAGGGCCAATTTCGCCCCTTTCTCAAACGTGAAAACGCTTGTAACTTTCCACATTCGTGCGGCCACATCTGAAATTCGATATTTTTGTGCGCTCGTTCATGGTCGACACAAAATGCCAAAATAGCGCCCCCTAAACACGTTTCAAAATTCCCATAGGGAAATTCGGTTACTTTCTCGTAAGCAGACAAAATTCAGACAACATGTGTATCATACCCAGACATACAAAAAATTTCATTGCAGCCACGCCCTAAACCCAACAGGAAGTCGGCCATTTTGATTTTAATTTTTGAATTTTAAAATGAACTCCTCCTAGGGTTTTCGACCGATTGACTTCAAATTTGGTAGAGATCATCTAGAGACCAAGCTGATCAAAAGTTGTGCTCTGCATGTCTATCGGTCAAAGTACGTGGCTGCTAGGGCGTGACAAAGTTTGGCGACTCGACAAAAAAATGTCAAAATGGTCTCACGCCCATATACTTGATCTTAGCAGCTTCAAACTTGCTGGACATGGTGATGTCTCCGCCCTGAACGTCCCCATATCATAACTTTTCACTTTACTAATAGCGCCCCCCTGTGGTAACAGGAAGTGACCAGTTTTTACTTTGAAAACGAACTCCTCCTCGGGATTTTGCCCGATCAACTTCAAATTGGGTCCAGATCATTTAGAGAGCAAGCTGATCAAAAGTTGTGCTCTGCATGTCTGTAGGTCAAAGGGCGTGGCTGCTAGGGCGTGACAAAATTTGGCGACTCGCCAAAAAAATTTCAAAATGCTCTCACGCCAGCATACTTGATCAGAGCAGCTTCAAACTTGCTGGAAATGATGATGGCTCCGCCCTGAACGTCACGATATAATAACTTCCCACTTTACTAATAGCGCCGCCCAGTGGTAACAGGAAGTGACCAGTTCAGTTACTTTGTCGTAGGCAGACGAAATTCGATACACATATGTATCATACCCAGACATACAAAAACCGTATTGGAGCCACGCCCTAAACCCAAGAGGAAGTCGGCCATTTTGATTTGAATTTTTGAATTTTAAAACGAAGTCCTCCGAGGGTTTTCGACCGATTGACTTCAAATTTGGTACAGATCATCTAGAGACCAAGCTGATCAAAAGTTGTGCTCTGCATGTCTGTCGGTCAAAGGGCGTGGCTGCTAGGATGTGACAAAAATTGGCGACTCGCCAAAAAAATTTCAAAATGCTCTCACGCCAACATATTTGATCGTAGCAGCTTCAAACTTGCTGGAAATGATGAAGTCTACGCCCTGAACATCATGATATCATAACTTTGCACTTTACTAATAGCACCCCCTAGTGGTAACAGGAAGTGTGAAGTTCAGTTACTTTGTTGTAGGCAGACGAAATTCGATAAACATATGTATCATACCCAGACATACAAAAAACTCATTGGAGCCACGCCCTAAACCCAACAGGAAGTCAGCCATTTTGATTTGAATTTTTGAATTTTAAAACAAACTCCTCCTAGAGTTTTTGACCGATTGACTTCAAATTTGGTACAGATCATCTCGAGACCAAGCTGATCAAATGTTGTGCTCTGCATGTCTGTCGGTCAAAGGGCATGGCTGCTAGGGCGTGACAAAAATTGGCGACTGGCCAAAAAAATTTCAAAATGCTCTCACGCCAACATACTTGATCATAGAAGCTTCAAACTTGCTGGACATGATGATGGCTCCGCCCTGAATGTCACATTATAATAACTTCCAACTTTACTAATAGCGCCCCCTGATGGTAACAGGAAGTGACCATTTTTTACTTTAAAATGAACTGATGACACATAGTTGAACCCATCAACTTCATTCCACTTCTAAAACATGCTGAACAAGTTGGTGAAGCTACTTTATGAATGCTGTGAAGCTACAATTTAGGGCGTTCGTGTGGCAACGCGGCGGAGATGGATCCCTTGCCATGAAAATATGTTTGTGGTTTGGATGTCTTCACTGAACTCGTATTATCATTAAAATTGATACACAGGTCAAGGATGGCAAGCTCTTAAATCTGATAGGGGCCTCGCCTATTGGGGGAGCAAAATGTCTCCATAGCGCCCCCTTATGGAAACAGGAAATGCCATATTTAGGGCCCTAGCCGACTGCAAGTCGTCTGCGGAGGGCCCTATTGAAATCGCGCTGTTTATTATTAGGGCCCGAGCCGACTGCAAGTCGTCTGCGAAGGCCCTACTGAAATCGCGCTGTTTATTTTTATTATTATTATTATTATTATTATTATTATTATTATTCTTCCGACATTTCAAAGGCCAATTTCGCCCCTTTCCCAATAATGAAAACGCGTCTAACTTTCCACATTCATCCGGCCGGATCCGAAATTCGATATTTTTGTGCACTTGCACGTGGTCAACGTGAAATGCCGAAATAGCGCCCCCTAAACACGTTTCAAAATTCCCATAGGGAATTTCGGTTACTTTCTCGTTGGCAGACAAAATTCGGTCAACTTGTGTATCATACCCAAACATAAAAAAAATTTCATTGCAGCCTCGCCCTTGAAGAAAATCTCTGTTGTGTAGTTTCTTCTTTTACCGAACATTCGATGATTCCGAAACAGGCTGATTAATTCACTGTTAATCCGGGCTGGAAATAACTTGCACCTCGAGCGAATGGTAATGATGAGACACGTGAAGCACTTTATTAAAAGTTCAGTTGCGATGGAAAACGGTTGTGCCCACGGGAGAGGTCAGCATCACACACAGAATGAAGGAAAATAGGCAGTTTAAGTAGTGTGAAGGAGTGACAAACAACACCCGGCCAGGAAGCTGCCCCCCACCAGCCCATCCAGAGGAGCCGGTTCTGCTACAGGATGTCAAAACACCTCATCCTAATTTAATAAGATCAATGGTGGCCGTCTGCCGGCACCCAGTTGATTGGCATAGATACTATAGTGTATAGCGGCAATCACGGCATTGGCCGAAAGCAATTGGCTCTCACAGCTCACCATCCGTTCGGAAAGATGAAAGACAAATTGGGGGAACACGCTGAGAAAACCTGAAATCTTACACCCTAAACCCAACAGGAAGTCGGCCATTTTGATTTGAATTTTTGAATTTTAAAACGAACTCCTCCTTGGAATTTCGCCTGATCGAGTTCAAATTTGGTACAGATCATCTAGAGAGCAAGCTGATCAAAAATTGTGCTCTGCATGTTTGTCGGTCAAAGGGCGTGGCTGCCAGGGAGTGACAAAGTTTGGCGACTCGACAAAAAAATTTCAAAATGCTCTCACGCCCATATACTTGATTTTAGCAGCTTCAAACTTGCTGAATATGATGACGTCTCTGCCCTGAACGTCCGCATATCATAACTTTTCACTTTATTAATAGCGCCCCCCGGTGGTAACAGGAAAGACCAGTTTTAACTTTGAAAACGAACTCCTCCTAGGGTTTTCGACCGATTGACTTGAAATTTGGTACAGATCATCTAGAGAGCAAGCTGATCAAAAGTTAAGCTCTGCATGTATGTCGGTCAAAGGGCGTGTATGCTAGGGCGTGACAAAATTTGGCGACTGGCCAAAAAAATTTCAAAATGCTCTCACGCCAACATACTTGATCGTAGAAGCTTCAAACTTGCTGAGGATGATGATGGCTCCGCCTTGAACGTCTCGATATAATAAGTTTACACTTTACTAATAGCGCCCCCTGGTGGTAACAGGAAGTGTCCGGTTGGGTTACTTTGTCGTAGGCAGACGAAATTCGATACACATATATATCATACCTAGACATACAAAAAACTCATTGGAGCCACGCCCTAAACCCAACAGGAAGTCGGCCATTTTGATTTGAATTTTTGAATTTTAAAACGAACTCCTCTTAGGGTTTTCGACCGATTGACTTCAAATTTGGTACAGATCATCTAGAGACCAAGCAGATCAAAAGTTGTGCTCTGCATGTCTGTCGGTCAAAGGGCGTGGCTGCTAGGGCGTGACAAAAATTGGCGACTCGCCAAAAAACTTTCAAAATGCTCTCACGCCAACATACTTGATCATAGAAGCTTCAAACTTGCTGGACATGATGATGGATCCGCCCTGAATGTCACAATATAATAACTTCCAACTTTACTAATAGCGCCCCATGGTGGTAACAGGAAGTGACCATTTTTTACTTTAAAATGTACTGATGACACATAGTTGAACCCATCAACTTCATTCCACTTCTAAAACATGCAGAACAAGTTGGTGAAGCTACTTTATGAATGCTGTGAAGCTACAATTTAGGGCGTTCGTGTGGCAACGCGGCGGAGATGGATCCCTTGCCATGAAAATACGTTTGTGATTTTGATGTCTTCACTGAACTCGTATTATCATAAAAATTGATACACTGGTCAAGGATGGCAAGCTCTTAAATCTGATAGGGGCCTCGCCTATGGGGGGAGCAAAATGTCTCCATAGCGCCCCCTTATGGAAACAGGAAATGCCATATTTTACATTGACATTGGCCTATTTAATCAAAACTTCGCATTTGTGCTGACGGTCTGCCCCTGAATGCACATGCCCACATTTGGTTACGCTCAGAGCGCCCCCTGCTGGATGAACGATCAACTTTTCATAACTCCTTCCTGCTTTGTCCGATTCGCTCGAAACTTTATCACAGGTTGGTGCCTGTACTTGACCTGTGCACTGGTCGTGAGTGCACACCTGCACCCATCAGGATCTCACCACTACGCCCAACGTGCACAAGGGTGCGAGGGCCCGTTCAACGCTGCTTGCAGCTTTAATTATTATTATTATTTATTTATTTTTTTTAAATTATTATTATTATTATTATTATTCTTCCGACATTTCAAAGGCCAATTTCGCCCCTTTCCCAATTGTGAAAACGCGTCTAAATTTCCACATTCGTCCGGCCGGATCCGAAATTCGATATTTTTGGGTGCTCGTTCATGGTCGACGCAAAATGCCAAAATAGCGCCCCCTAAACACGTTTCAAAATTCCCATAGGGAAATTCGGTTACTTACTCGTAGCCAGACGAAATTCGGTACATATATGTATCATACCCAGACATACAAAAAACGTATTGGAGCCTCGCCCTAAACCCAACAGGAAGTCAGCCATTTTGATTTGAATTTTTGAATTTTAAAACGAACTCCTCCGAGGGTTTTCGACCGATTGACTTCAAATTTGGTACAGATCATTTAGAGACCAAGCTGATCAAAAGTTGTTCTCTGCATGTCTGTCGGTCAAAGGGCGTGGCTGCTAGGGTGTGACCAATATTGGCGACTCGCCAAAAAAATTTCAAAATGTTCTCACACCAACATACTTGATCGTAGCAGCTTCAAACTTGCTGGAAATGATGAAGGCTCCGCCCTGAACAACTTGATATCATAATTTCCCACTATACTAATAGCGCCCCCCGGTGGTAACAGGAAGTGAGCAGTGCGGTTACTTTGTCGTAGGCAGACGAAATTCGATCCACATATGAATCATACCCAGACATGCAAAAAACTCACTGGTGCCACGCCCTTAACCCAACAGGATGTCAGCCATTTTGATTTGAATTTTTGAATTTTAAAACGAACTCCTCCTAGGGTTTTCGACCGATTGACTTCAAATTTTTTACATATCATCTAGATACCAAGCTGACGAAAAGTTGTGCTCTGCATGTCTGTCACTCAAAGGGCGTGGCTGCTAGGGCGTGACAAATATTGGCGACTGGAATTTTGCACACGTATTGAGCCGGTCATTCCTTTCACAAGGATATTGGGAACACGCATGGATGTGGCAAAATAGCATTATAGCGCCCCCTTGAAAATTTTAACGAAGCAGCCCTCGGGGTCCTTTTCACCTACATGTACGAAATTCGATGGACATGTGAATTATGCCGAAACCTAAAAAAAAGTCTCTTGGTGCCGTGACCAAGACTCACAGGTAGTCCGCCATTTTTAATTGAAATAACAACTTTTTTGGATTTTTCGCCATTCACAGGCGTCGTACTTTAACAAACTCCTTCTAGAGATTTTATCCGATCAACTTAAAATTTGGCGAATGATATCTAAAGACCTTGCCGATGTTAAATTGCGAAGCGTTTTGGATTCATCGAACGATGTATTAAATGGCGTCAAGCGAATTTCGATGTTCCGCCATGAAACAAGAAGTTGGTTTTACTCCCACATGCGATGTGAGATTTGCCTGAAACTTTACAAGCTTGATAAAAGTGTCCTCTCAAGTATACATATATTCTAATATTAGATCGGGAGTGGCCAGGTGGCTCCACAGCGCCCACTAGCCACTGCCATGGATAGGATAAAAGTGCATGAATGTTCATGATATTTGTTATGATGATTATGTTGGTCATGCAGGGTTATGGTAATTTTTTAGAAATTAATGGCCAAGAGGAAGTGAGCTATGAGCCATTTCCTGTGTTTTTCCAAATTTTATGAAAACACGTTTTAAGGCCATCGGATATTCCAAAACTTGCAAAACGTTGCACAAATTGTCAGTGTCTTATGATCTTCGATTTGATATCCCAATTTGCACTTAATGTGGCACAATGGCTCTGTAGTGCCCCCTAATAATTTTTTCAAAAGAATAACCCTTTTGAGGGTCTCAGCATGCTTGAAAACTTACAAGAATCAACACACTCGTGGAACCTGGTATTACAATTACTATGGTATAGGTTTACCACGCAGGAATGTCAAAATGGCATCTTAGTGCCTCTAGAAAATTTCAACAAAACAGTTCTCATGGTTCAGTTCACCTACATAAACAAACTTTGGTGGAGACATGAAACATGCCAAGACTTGTAAAAAAATTATGAAGCGCCATGACGCGAACCCAACAGGAAGTCCATTATTGTGAATTAAAATTTCAATTTTTTTTCATGAACAGCCATCATACTTTAATGTACTCCACCTATTGATTTCAGGAATGGTGTTTGCACTCCACTCAGGAAAACACATTGTACAGTCTACCAATTCCAATGGATGTGAATGCACACCTGCGCCGGTCAACATCTCGCCACCACCCCCAACGTGCACGAGGGGTGCGAGGGCCCTTTCAACGCTGCTTGCAGCTTTAATTAGGGCCCGAGCCGACTGCAAGTCGTCTGCGGAGGGCCCTATTGAAATCGTGCTGTTTATTATTATTATTATTATTATTTTTTTATTAGGGCCCGAGCCGACTGCAAGTCGTCTGCGGAGGGCCCTATTGAAATCGCACTGTTCATTATTATTAGGGCCCGAGCCGACTGCAAGTCGTCTGCGGAGGGCCCTATTGAAATCGCGCTGTTTATTATTATTATTATTAATTAATTTATTTTTTAAATTATTATTATTATTATTCTTCCGACATTTCAAAGGCCAATTTCGCCCCTTTCCCAATGGTGAAAACGCATCTTACTTTCCACATTCGTCCGGCCGGATCCGAAATTCGATATTTTTGGGTGCTCGTTCATGGTCGACGCAAAATGCCAAAATAGCGCCCCCTAAACACGTTTCAAAATTCCCATAGGGAAATTTGGTTACTTTCTCGTAGGCAGATGAAATTCGGTAAACATATGAATCATAACCAGACATACAAAAAATTTCATTGGAGCCACGCCCTAAACCCAACAGGAAGTCGGCCATTTTGATTCGAATTTTTGAATTTTAAAACGAACTCCTCCTAGGGATTTTGCCCGATCGACTTCAAATTTGGTCCAGATCATCTAGAGACCAAGCTGATCAAAAATTGTGCTCTGCATGCCTGTAGGTCAAAGGGCGTGGCTGCTAGGGCGTGACAAAATTTGGCGACCCGACAAAAAAATGTCAAAATGCTCTCACGCACATATACTTGATCTTAGCAGATTCAAACTTGCTGGAGATGATGATGTCTCCGCCCTGAACGTCCCCATATCATAACTTTCCACTTTACTAGTTGCGCCCCCTGGTGGGAACAGGAAGTAACCAGTTTTTACTTTGAAAACAAACTCCTCCTTGGGATTTTGCCTGATCAACTTCAAATTTGGTCCAGATCATCTAGAGACCAAGCTGATCAAAAATTGTGCTCTGCATGTCTGTTCGTCAAAGGGCGTGGCTGCCAGGGCGTGACAAAGTTTGGCGACTTGCGAAAAAAATTTCAAAATGCTCTCACGCCAACATACTTGACCGTAGCAGCTTCAAACTTGCTGGAAATGATGAGGGCTCCGCCCTGAACGAGAGGATGTCATAATTTCCCACTTTACTAATAGCGCCCCCCGGTGGTAACAGAAAGTGAGCAGGGCGGTTATTTTGTCGTAGGCAAACGAAATTCGATACACTTATGTATCATACCCAGACATACAAAGAACTCAATGGAGCCACGCCCTAAACCCAACAGGAAGTCGGCCATTTTGATTTGAACTTTTGAATTTTAAAACGAACTCCTCCTAAGGTTTTAGACTGATTGACTTCAAATTTGGTACACATCATCTACAGACCAAGCTGATGAAAAGTTGTGCTCTGCATGTCTGTCGGTTAAAGGGCGTGGCTGCTAGGGCGTGACAAAGTTTGGCAACTCGCCAAAAAAATTTCAAAATGCTCTCACGCCAAAATACTTGATCGTAGCAGCTTCAAACTTACTGGACATGATGATGGCTCTGCCCTGAATGTCACAATATAATAACTTCCCACTTTACTAATAGCGCCCCCTGGTGGTAACAGGAAGTGACCATTTTTTACTTTAAAATGTACTGATGACACATAGTTGAACCCATCAACTTCATTCCACTTCTAAACCATGCAGAACAAGTTGGTGAAGCTACTTAATGAATGCTGTGAAGCTACAATTTAGGGCGTTTGTGTGGCAACACGGCGGAGATGGATCCCTTGCCATGAAAATACGTTTGTGTTTTTGATATCTTCACTGAACTCGTATTATCATAAAAATTGATACACAGGTCAAGGATGGCAAGCTCTTAAAATCTGATAGGGGCCTCGCCTATGGGGGGAGCAAAATGTCTCCATAGCGCCCCCTTTTGGAAACAGGAAATGCCATATTTTACATTGACATTGGCCTATTTGCTCGAAACTTCGCATTTGTGCTGATGGTCTGCCCCTGAATGCACCTGCCCCCATTTGGTTATGCTCAGAGCGCCCCCTGCTGGATGATCTATCAACGTTTCATAACTCCTTCCTGCTTTGTCCGATTCGCTCGAAACTTTATCACAGGTTGGTGCCTGTACTTGACCTGTCCACTGGTCGTGAGTGCGCACCTGCACCTGTCAGGATCTCACCACAACCCCCAACGTGCACAAGGGTGCGAGGGCCCATTCAACGCTGCTTGCAGCTTTAATTATTATTATTATTATTATTCTTCCGATATTTCAAAGGCCAAATTTGCCCCTTTCCCAATGGTAAAAACGTTTCTAATTTTCCACATTCGTTTGGCCGGATCCGAACTTCGATATTTTAAGGTGCTCGTTCATGGTCGACGCTAAATGCCAACAAAGCGCCCCCTAAACACGTTTCAAAATTCCCATAGGGAAATTTGGTTTCTTTCTCGTAGGCAGACAAAATTCGGTACACGTACGTATCATATGCAGACATGCAAAAAATTTCATTGGAGCCACACCCTAAACCCAACAGGGTGTCGGCCATTTTGATTTGAATTTTTGAATTTTAAAACGATCTCCTCCTAGGGATTTCGCCCGATTGACTTCAAATTTGGTATACAGCATCTAGAGACAAAGCTGATCTAAATTTGTGCTCTGCATGTCTGTCCGTCAAAGGGCGTGGCTGCTAGGGTGTGACAAAGTTTGGCGACTTGACAAAAAAATTTCAAAATGCTCTCACGCCAATATACTTGATCTGAGCAGCTTCAAACTTGCTGGACATGATGAGGTCTCTGCCCTCAACGTCCCCATATCGTAACTTTTCATTTTATTAATAGCGCCCCCCGGTGGTAACAGGAAGTGACCAGTTTTTACTTTGAAAACGAACTCCTCCTAGGGATTTCGCCCGATCGTCTTCAAATTTGGTTCAGATCATCTAGAGAGCAAGCTGATCAAAAGTTGTGCACTGCATGTCTGTCGGTCAAAGGGCGTGGCTCCTAGGGCGTGACAAAAATTGGCGACTTGCCAAAAAAATTTCAAAATGCTCTCACGCCAACATACTTGATCCTAGCTGCTTCAAACTTGCTGGAAATGATGAAGTCACCGCCCTGAACGTCATGATATCATTACTTCCCACTTTACTAATAGCACCCCCCAGTGGTAACAGGAAGTGTGCAGTTCAGTTACTTTTTCGTAGGCAGACGAAATTCGATACACGTATGTATCATACCCAGACATACAAAAAACTCATTGGAGCCACGCCCTAAACCCAACAGGAAGTCGGCCATTTTGATTTGAATTTTTGAATTTTAAAACGAACTCCTCCTAGGGTTTTCGACCGATTGACTTCAAATTTGGTACAGATCATCTAGAGACCAAGCTGATCAAAAGTTGTGCTCTGCATGTCTGTCGGTTAAAGGGCGTGGCTGCTAGGGCGTGACAAATATTGGCGACTGGCCAAAAAAATTTCAAAATGCTCTCACGCCAAAATACTTGATCGTAGCAGCTTCAAACTTACTGGACATGATGATGGCTCTGCCCTGAATGTCACAATATAATAACTTCCCACTTTACTAATAGCGCCCCCTGGTGGTAACAGGAAGTGACCATTTTTTACTTTAAAATGTACTGATGACACATAGTTGAACCCATCAACTTCATTCCACTTCTAAACCATGCAGAACAAGTTGGTGAAGCTACTTAATGAATGCTGTGAAGCTACAATTTAGGGCGTTTGTGTGGCAACACGGCGGAGATGGATCCCTTGCCATGAAAATACGTTTGTGTTTTTGATGTCTTCACTGAACTCGTATTATCATAAAAATTGATACACAGGTCAAGGATGGCAAGCTCTTAAAATCTGATAGGGGCCTCGCCTATGGGGGGAGCAAAATGTCTCCATAGCGCCCCCTTTTGGAAACAGGAAATGCCATATTTTACATTGACATTGGCCTATTTGCTCGAAACTTCGCATTTGTGCTGACGGTCTGCCCCTGAATGCACCTGCCCCCATTTGGTTATGCTCAGAGCGCCCCCTGCTGGATGAACGATCAACTTTTCATAACTCCTTCCTGCTTTGTCCGATTTGCTCGGAACTTTATCACAGGTTGGTGCCTGTACTTGACCTGTCCACTGGTCGTGAGTGCACACCTGGACCCGTCAGGATCTCACCACTACCCCCAACGAGCGCAAGGGTGCGAGGGCCCGTTCAACGCTGCTTGCAGCTTTAATTATTATTATTATTATTCTTCCGACATTTCAAAGGCCAATTTCGCCTCTTTCCCAATAGTAAAAACGCGTCTAACTTTCCACATTCGTCCGGCCGGATCCGAAATTTGATATTTTTGGGTGATCGTTTATGGTCGACGCAAAATGCCAAAATAGCGCCCCCTAAACACGTTTCAAAATTCCCCTAGGGAAATTTGGTTACTTTCTTGTAGGCAGACGAAATTCGGTAGACATATGTATCATACCCAGACATACAAAAAATTTCATCGGAGCCACGCCCTAAACCCAACAGGAAGATGGCCATTTTGATTTTAATTTTTGAATTTTAAAACAAACTCCTCCTAGGGTTTTCGCCCGATTGACTTCAAATTTGGTACAAATCATCTGGAGACCAAGCGGATCAAAAGTTGTGCTCTGCATGTCTGTCGGTCAAAGGGCGTGGCTGCTAGAGCGTGACAAAAATTGGCGACTCGCCAAAAAAATTTCAAAATGTTCTCACGCCAACATATTTGATCGTAGCAGCTTCAAACTTGCTGGAAATGATGAAGTCTACGCCCTGAACGTCATGATTTCATAACTTCCTACTTTACTAATAGCACCCCCTAGTGGTAACAGGAAATGTGCAGTTCAGTTACTTTGTCGTAGGCAGACGAAATTCGATACACATATGTATCATACCCAGACATGCAAAAAACTCATTGGAGCCACGCCCTAAACCCAACAGGAAGTCGGCCATTTTGATTTGAATTTTTGAATTTTAAAACGAACTCCTCCTAGGGTTTTCGACCGATTGACTTCAAATTTGGTACAGATCATCTAGAGACCAAGCTGATCAAAAGTTGTGCTCTGCATGTCTGTCAGTTAAAGGGCGTGGCTGCTAGGGCGTGACAAAAATTGGCGACTGGCCAAAAAAAATTTCAAAATGCTCTCACGCCAACATACTTGATCGTAGAAGCTTCAAACTTGCTGGACATGATGATGGCTCCGCCCTGAATGTCACAATTTAATAACTTCCCACTTTACTTATAGCGCCCCCTGGTGGTAACAGGAAGTGACCATTTTTTACTTTAAAATGTACTGATGACACATAGTTGAACCCATCAACTTCATTCTACTTCTAAAACATGCAGAACAAGTTGGTGAAGCTACTTAATGAATGCTGTGAAGCTAAAATTTAGGGCGTTTGTGTGGCAACGCGGCGGAGATGGATCCCTTGCCATGAAAATACGTTTGTGGTTTTGATTTCTTCACTGAACTCGTATTATCATAAAAATTGATACACAGGTCAAGGATGGCAACCTCTTAAATCTGATAGGGGCCTCGCCTATGGGGGGAGCAAAATGTCTCCATAGCACCCCCTTATGGAAGCAGGAAATGCCATATTTTACATTGACATTGGCCTATTTGCTCAAAACTTCGGTCTGCCCCTGAATGCACATGCCCACATTTGGTTACGCTCAGAGCGCCCCCAGGTAGATGAACTATCAACTTTTCATAACTCCTTCCTGCTTTATCCGATTCGCTCGAAACTTTATCACAGGTTGGTGCCTGTACTTGACCTGTGCACTGGTCGTGAGTGCACACCTGCACCCGTCAGGATCTCACCACTACCCCCAACGTGCACAAAGGTGCGAGGGCCCGTTCAACGCTGCTTGCAGCTTTAATTCCAGCTTGTTTTTTTATGAGAGATTCCAGTATTTTGCATGCAATGCAAGTTAAACTGACTGGCCTGGCTCAATACGGTCCCCTTTCTTATATATTGGTAATATATTGCCCTGCTTCCAATCATTTGGTATTTCTCCAGTTTTTAAAGACCGTCTGAAGGTAGAGAGTGGTTTTAAGATGATCTGACTAACTTCCCTGAGCACTCTAGGATATAAGCCATCAGGACCCGCCACCTTATCTGCCTTTAGTTTATGCAACTTGTCTAATACTTCATTATTCCTAACCTCAAGTACCGCTTAATAATCTTGAGCATCGGACATGAGTAAAAACCCTCTCCAAGGTAAAATTCTCAACAAAATAACTGTTTAAGGTACCCGCAATATCCTTGTTATCATATAGCAGCGATCCATATTTATTCTTTATGCACTTTCCTTTTTCTGCTACAGTACTGAAAGAAGCACTTAGGATTAGTTTTTGCCCCTTCCGCAATTTGTCTTTCACACAGTCTTCTAGCATTCCTCGGCTCTTTTTTGACCACAGCCCACATTTTACAGTATTCAGCTTTAGTATTCTCATTGTTATCCTTTATATACATCTTATAAAGATTCTTCTTTTCCCTCAAACTCCTACGAATATCTGTGGTCATCCACCGAGGATTTTACTTTTTCAGCTTACTTTTGGACACCTTTGGAATATATTTACATTGTGAATCGAGTAAAATCCCCTTAAATCTTTCCCACATCTCATTTACAGACTCACAGTCCAGAAGTGACTCCCATTTTATTTCGCTTAAATATGAGCGCATCCTGTTAAAGTTTGCTCGCCTAAAATTGAAAATTTTGGTTTTAGAGGACACCTTTTTAACTTCCCATGAAACATCAAAATTAACAGTAGAGTGATCACTAGTCCCAAGTGGCTCCAGTACCTCAGCATTGCTAATTCTATCAGGGTCATTACAGAGCACTAAATCTAAAATTGCCTTCTTTCTTGCAGGAATATTTATATACTGCACCAAAAAATTGTCATTTATAACATCTAGAAATTCTTCCTCCCCTTTACCCTGTCCTTTCACCATTTCCCAATCGATATCAGGATAATTGAAGTCTCCCAACTTTGGGCTGGCAACTTTCTATGCAATCTCACGCATACGGTGTAAGTTTCACGCATTTTGAAGGCGTATTCACCGTAGTCAGCAATTATTCAACCAACGAAGATTAATGAGATTCTTATGCGTAATTAAAGTCCTTGTGAGTGGAAGTTTCAGTTTCACTTGCGTTACGGTGGATTTCACCACGGAAGCGATTGTGACTCCAAACGTTGTGCACTTTTCCTCACTCGGGTTGGAAGCAATGTGTGTGTTGTATGATCGTTTAAATTGTTCAAATGAAATAAGACCATTTGAAACATCTTTATGCAATTCCATTGCTTCCAACCCCTGTGTAAAGACAAATTTGAGAATTCCAGAGTCATAATTGATTTCCACGTCTATAGTGGTGAAATCCACCGTAATGCATGTGAAACTGGTGAACTTCCATGCTCAAGGACTCAATTCCGCATGAGAATCTATTAAATATGCGTCAATTGAATAATTGCTGACTGCGGCATGGGAACAAGAATGCCTCTAAGAGGCGTGAGACTCAAGGCGAATACGTGAGAGTTGGCAGCCCTGTAATAGTCCCTCCGCCTCTACAAGCTGGCCTAATCCTCTTAAAGAGCATTTCATTGACAGTACTGTCCAAAGCTGGCGGTCGATAGCATACTCCTATGTTTAAACCTCTCTCGTGTTTGCCAATGTGTACAACTGCGCTTCCTCGCAGAAGAATCCCATTCTTTTGAACACAGAAAACATTATGCTTATGAGCAATCTTAAGATAAATTAGGTTGCACAGCTGAAAAAAATGCAAAAATAGGCAATGGAATTAACAGAATGAGTTGGATTAATTATTTGTTTGGTTTGTTTTCATCCTAAGCATATCACTAATAATTATGCTGTCAATGTAGACCATTGATGATCTCTGTCATTTCTTAATAATTTCTTAATAATTACTGGCTTACATATTATCCTTAATTATTCAGTAAATAAATTGTAAGATGATTAATCAGGTGTTCTTAAACAGGAACAGCTTGAGAGCAATTATGTGTTTTAAGGGTCAGAGGCTGACGGCACCCATCAGAAAATCCCGTAACACCAGCGCTACCATAAGGGGGACACTGGGGTTTAAAAAGTTTTAAAGGGGAACTCAGGGCTAAATCATAATGCTGTTTTATACAATCATAATTAGTAAATAAATATTGTAAAATACAAAAATGTGGAATTTTTGTTTTCAAAGACAAGATAAATTAGGTTTTATTCCCCCTAATTAGTTGTCATCCGCTTCAACGGTCGCGTGATAATGACGTAACGTTGCCCGAGAATGACGAACCGTCGCCTTTCGCCCACAGGCATGCACTGTTATTGCGTTGGATAGTGTGATTGTCCCAGTTTATTATTTTATGACAAAAGATCGTTCAATATGGCCCATTGACTAGTTGCACGAGATGGTGTTAAGTACTTTCTGAAATACGCAGGGTTGCTTCAACATTAATGGTTTGCTTCTGTCACTTATCAGTCTATATCAGATGCTGAGCAGATGACAGGTATATCATCCCGGATATGTGATTTTAGCTATCGCTGATGTTCCCAGGATTTGGCTTAATTGTTTTGGTTTTATAGTGAATTTACTTCGACATTTTCTGATGCAACTACCTAGCTAGTTCTGCTACATCGTTATGGTTTTCTTAGATGTACTCAGCTAACCATAGGTACAGAAGTGATGGTCCTGAGAGTGCAACTGACGCTGAGTGGGAAGGTAAACGAAGTATCGACAATATTAAAATATACGTTGATCAAATGTTAGATTTATGAAACGGCATTTTGACGTTATGGAATATTTACGCATTAATTACCAGATATTTTCACATTTGTTGTCTATCGCTTTAAGCCAGTTTATCAGTCATCAGAGAGAACGGCTGGAAATGTGATGCTAGTTAAAAACCCACTCGTTTCTCAGTGGAACAGCTGATGTCTCATTAAGAGTGCCAACGAACAAACATCAGTCACGGGTAATCGAGACAAATCTTGTGAACATCATTTGTGGTTAATTAAGCCAAATCCTGGGAATATCGGCGATAGCTAAAATCACATATCCGAGATGATATACCTGTCCTCTGCTCAGCATCTGATATAGAATGATAAGTAACAGAAGCAAACCGTTAATGTTGAAGCAACCCTGCGTATTTCAGAAAGTACTCAGCACCATCTCGTGCAACTAGCCAATGGGCCATATTGAACGATCTTTTGTCATAAAATAATGGACTGGGACAATCACACTATCCAACACAATAAAAGTGCATACCACTGGGCGAAGGGCGACGGTTCGTCATTCCCGGGCGACGTCACGTCATTATCACGCGACCGTTGAAGCAGATGACAACTAATTAGGGGGAATAAAATCTCATTTATCTCATCTTTGAAAACAAAAATTCCACATTTTTGTATTTTACAACATTTATTTACTAATTATGATTGTATAAACCAGCAATATGTTTTAGCCCTGAGTTCCCCTTTAAGTGAAACATACAAGAATATACTCCCTCTGATTTGATGTTGTTTATTTGAAAATCTGAACAGAGGCTGTTGTAAATTTTGCATTTAGGACTACCCTGCCCAGCAATTCTACTTTAGCTTTCTGGTGCACATGGAGTATTTTGCCTCTGATTTCTTTGGTTGCCAATGAATACACTATTGGGTTCAGACAGGAAGGGATACAAGAGGCTACTGCCAAGTTTATCATTTTGAAGTCTTGATCAAGGTGGAATAAGAAAAGTTCAATGATATAGACCGATATAGTTGGGCCGTAGAAAATTGCCACGAGAACTAAATGTTCAGTGCACGTTCCAAGTGCTTTGTACCTGCTCTTCACATTCTTCATTTTAAACACAGCTCTCAAAATACAAGCATATGACACAATTATTAAAGTAAGTGGACCAAATAAGAGCAGTATGCTCAGGCAGGATGCAGCAGTCCACTGCAGTGTATTATCATTACATGCAAGATAGAATACAGCCCCGTACTCACAAACAAAGTTAGAGACAATGAGTGAATCACAAAAGGACAAGTTGTTCAATATCAAAGCTAGGAACATCATAATGCTAACACAAAATGTCCAAACTGTCATTAAAATAAAGATCATTCTTATGGGAGTGTTGATTGAGCTATGCCTTAGTGGGAAACATATCACAATTAACCTGTCATATGCAAGAACACTGAGGGAAAACGATTCTAGCATTATAGAACAGTGATAAAAGAAAGTCTGTGTCAAACATGCATTGTAAGACATGAAAATGTCCCTTGTTAAAATGGTATAGATTGTGCTGGGGATAAAGGATGTGCTGCACATGAGGTCGACCACGGCTAAATTAGCCACTCCAATGTACTTTGGAATGTGTAGGCGCTGGTCGATCCATATAATAGCAATGATAAAGGAGTTGAACAAGAGTGTAACACTGTAAACAAAGCCAAGGAAATGCATAAATAAATCAGCAAACTTTAAAGTCGTAAATCCGATTACGTAAAATCCTTCTGGTCTTATGATGGACTCATTTGTGGTGAGATCGGCAGGGTTTCCCATTGAGCCTGTGCGGTGATCGGGATGTCCTCGTCACCGATGTTTTTCTCAGCCTTGAGAAAAAAAAATGGCAGTTAACCTTACAGCCCTCTGACAATTCAAGCTATTGCTGCACAGCCTTTTAATTGATGAGTTAATTTGGACCTCAGTAGCCTGTAACTTCAAAGCATGGAAGGCCGCAACTTGCCGATTTTCTGCCTTGCAAAATCAAATTTCTATATGTATAAAAATCATACAAAATATTTAATTTATATCAAAATGAAACTAGTTTTAAATCATACACTAGCTAAAATAGATTTTGTACTTATTGTAATTTAAGGAGACTATGATTTCCATTTTTAATTCAATCATAAAACCACTTCACCAAGTGCTTCCTGGTGAAGTGGATTCTGCACGTCATGATAAAGAGCTCAAAACGTAGCCATAACTATTCAGGGGTACTTTTCGCGAAATCCCGGATGCTAACTTGCATAGTTGGACCCATTGACTGTGAATGGACAAACTATGTAAGTTGTATGCTTTTGGGAAACGCACCCCAGCATAGTTAAATCCAACTCATATTTACCAGGCTAGTGATTGTGTTTGAAAGGTGCATTCCAGAAAGAGTGAGTCTATCAGAAGTAAAGATAGCGGGGCCTTCACCACTCTATGAAAGTTTGTGAGTAACAATTCCAAAATAATATTTCTCAATGTAAAATTGCAAAGAATTTGGGGACTTCATTGTCTACGATACATAATATGATCGAATGATTCAGTGAGTCCAGAGAAATCTCTGTACGCAAGGGACAAAGCTGAAAACCACTACTTAATGGCCATGATCTTCAGGCCCTCAGGTGGCGGTGTATTAAAAACAGACAGGATTTGGTCGTGGAAATCACTTCATGGGCTAAGGAATGCTTTTTCTGTAAACCATTTTCAGTGAACATAGTTTGTCACTGCATCCACAAATGCAAGTAAAAACTCCATCATGTGAAGAAAAAAATCATATATAAACAGTAGCGATTTCTCAGGGACGCCAAGCTTCCCCAATTTTTTCAGGACCGTTGCTGTCACTTCAGTAAAATCAGTTTGTTTTACAGTTCTGATATTTCTGTGAAAAGTTTCTGCCATTTCTGCTCCATTTCTCAAGGAGTGTTTTACAATAGCGAGACAAGCCCTTCTAAATGTTATGTAGTAAATTTGAGGTGAAACACTGTATCGCGCTCCTACTGTAGACTAATGTCTTGTCCATGAGGAAGCCAAATTAAGTTGGCGTAATTTAGCAACCAATCAGATAAGGCTACGGTCTTGCCAATTCCAGACGGGCACAACTAAACTCAGGGCAGCCAGCAGCCCTTTGGCTTCTCGGCAGTCAAATAAAAGCACATTGTCAGCATCACTGAAATGAAATAATTTATAGCTATCGTAATCTCTGTTAACGGTTAGTAAGTGCAGTTAATTATAAAATTGGTTAATTATAAAATTGACTTTTTAGGTCTCTTTTATAATTTTACATTTACACAGTTCTCGGATTGATTTAATTATCCTTCCATTCTGGTCAGTTACGCTTACTTCCATTTTTCTTTCAGAAATACGAGAATTTGTCTTGGATCTCGTTCAAGTTGACTGTTCGGCCCAATCAATTAATAATAATAATAATAATAATAATAATAATAATAAATAACAAGCATTCAGAGAATTCATAGTCTCGCCCAACAGCCAGAAATGTACGTCATGCCGTGAGGTCAGCCCAAGGTGTTTACATGTGAAAGATGACTGAAATCGGTCAAGTGGTTCTGGAGATATCTGCCCGGAAACACACATACACACACAGACAGACTCACAAGGTGATTACAATTGTCTCGCAAACCCCTCCCTCCGGGCGGGGCTCGACTAATAATAATAATAATAATAATAATACATTTAATTCATGACACTCAAGGTCACCTCACATCATAAAACATCCGTAAAAACAAACAAAACATAAAATGCACAATAAACAGGAGAGCATCAACAATGAAACATCAGCACAATAAACAACAGAATGTGCAACTGAGCAAAGCTCTACAATGAATCACAATCATGGGCGTCAGTTTGTTCTGAAAAGTGGTGGGGATAATAACTATCAGCATGAGTGCGTTTTGAGGAAGTGGTGGGGATAATAACTATCAGCAAGTGGTTTTGGGGATGGGGATAACTATCAGCATGAAGTGGTGGGGACAATAACTATCAGCATTTTTGAGAAGTGGTGGGGATAATAACTATCAGCATGAGTGCGTTTTGAGGAAGTGGTGGGGACAATAACTATCAGCATGAGTGCGTTTTGAGGAAGTGGTGGGGACAATAACTATCAGCATGAGTGCGTTTTGAGGAAGTGGTGGGGACAATAACTATCAGCATGAGTGCGTTTTGAGGAAGTGGTGGGGACAATAACTATCAGCATGAGTGCGTTTTGAGGAAGTGGTGGGGATAATAACTATCAGCATGAGTGCGTTTTGAGGAAGTGGTGGGGACAATAACTATCAGCATGAGTGCGTTTTGAGGTAGTGGTGGGGACAATAACTATCAGCATGAGTGCGTTTTGAGAAGTGGTGGGGACAATAACTATCAGCATGAGTGCGTTTTGAGGAAGTGGTGGGGACAATAACTAACATATCAGCATGGTGGGGACAATAACTATCAGCATGAGTGCGTTTTGAGGAAGTGGTGGGGACAATAACTATCAGCATGAGTGCGTTTTGAGGAAGTGGTGGGGACAATAACTATCAGCATGAGTGCGTTTTGAGGAAGTGGTGGGGACAATAACTATCAGCATGAGTGCGTTTTGAGGAAGTGGTGGGGACAATAACTATCAGCATGAGTGCGTTTTGAGGTAGTGGTGGGGACAATAACTATCAGCATGAGTGCGTTTTGAGTAGTAGTGGGGACAATAACTATCAGCATGAGTGCGTTTGAGGAGTAGTGGGGGATAATAACTATCAGCATGAGTGCGTTTTGAGGTAGTGGTTTTTGGTGGGGACAATAACAATCAGCATGAGTGCGTTTTGAGGAAGTGGTGGGGACAATAACTATCAGCATGAGTGCGTTTTGAGGAAGTGGTGGGGATAATAACTATCAGCATGGGTGCGTTTTGAGGTAGTGGTGGGGACAATAACCATCAGCATGAGTGCGTTTTGAGGAAGTGGTGGGGATAATAACTATCAGCATGAGTGCGTTTTGAGAAGTGGTGGGGACAATAACTATCAGCATGAGTGCGTTTTGAGGAAGTGGTGGGGACAATAACCATCAGCATGAGTGCGTTTTGAGGAAGTGGTGGGGATAATAACTATCAGCATGAGTGCGTTTTGAGTAGTGGTGGGGACAATAACTATCAGCATGAGTGCGTTTTGAGGAAGTGGTGGGGACAATAACTATCAGCATGAGTGCGTTTTGAGAAATGGTGGGGACAATAACATTAATGTTTTCACTTTTGGTGAAACGCTACCATGAAATGCATCTGCATATTTCATGTTTTAAGTCAATAGTCGAGTTTCCATCTAATTTCAAGCGAATTTTAGACAATTCGCTTCAAAGAAAATGCGAATGACCTGCGTTTCCATCAACCAGCTTGGAGCAAATAAACTCCAATGTATTAAGCCAGTTTTTCCACAAGATCGCGATAAATCACTTGTAACCTATGTACCATATATACAACAGTAGAAGAAGAGGAGGTCGCAATTTGATTTAAAAAAAAATGCGCAAAAAAATAGTACGATGGAAACCCGACCACTGTCATGTACTGAATTAGAAGATAAACCTAGTTTTTTCTCGACCACGGGGAATTCCATCGCAGGATTGATACCTGGAAATTTCATTTGAAACTGTGCGCTGTATGCTAATGCTTTTCGCCATAAAATTTATAAATTTAAACGTCTACGACATCAGTTAGAAGTGTTACTTATTACTTTACTGGCCGAAAGCGTCCGCAAACTATGTAACTAAATATTCATTTCATTGTTTGAAGAAACTGTCGATAAAGCCAATGCCAGCGATGGTGAACAGTTACCAGCAAACCTGATGAAGTTATTTGCAGAAATTGGCATTTATCAATAGCATAGCAGAAGTGGGAAATCGCAAAGCGCAAACCGGACACCGAAACACCGAGGTAATGAGTAGTAATGGGAACACATCTCGGAGTTAACAAGCTCCGGGGTAAGAAAAGTTTAACGTGGGGCGGCATATCCCTTAGTTACGCAGTTTGAAGTAGGAAAGGGGTAACAGTTACTACTCACCCTGGGTGGCTTACCAGAGGACCAAGGCATTAGGCATGTTCTTATCCGACCGAAGTTTTAAACGAACGCGCTATTTTGCTGTTTGGAATTAAGCCCAATGTTACAATCTTGCGTCTCTCTCCATCAGCCTCTATATCCCAAGGCGGTAAGCTCGAGAATTTAGCCAGAAGTTGACGCATGCGCACTTTGCATCATTTCAAAAACAGAGAGGAGGAGGGAAAATGGAGCTGAGATATTACAATTTGTTCTTCTTGTCTTGCTTGTCGGCTTCTCCACGAAGTTAGGAGCGAAAATGAACGCCCATCATAGAGCATTAATGGTATCAAGAAATGTTCGTTCTGATGAAGACGGAACACAAATACGCTAGCTGGCTAATTGGCTAGTTCCCGAATTAGCAAGCTATTGGGGGAACTAGACCAAGATTTTGGGGGAAATTTTCCCAATCAAATATCGCGCTATTCATGTCTTCAAACAGCAAGAATAGCTGGCTAATGTGACATCGCGCTAATTTCAAAACCGCAAACCCGCCGTCCCCATCTAAACTAATGCCTACGCTCACAATGAATATAACATCGGATTGATGCAGTTAAAATGAGTATGCTACTTTAAAAAGATGGGGTTTAAGTGCAAATTTGAATTCTGTAATGTAATGCAGCACACAAATTTCGGGGGGAAATGAATTCCAAAGTTTGGGTGCAGCACAGGAGAAGGCCCTGGCACCCAGTGTGCAGAGTTTGATGGGTGGTAGTTTCAACAAACCTGCTGTAGAAGACCGCAGGGAGCGAGAGGGTGTGTAACTGTGAAGGAGGTCTGTGAGATAGACTGGGGATAAACCATGGAGAGCTTTGAATGTTATCAGTAAGATTTTAAAATTAATCCGCTGTAACACAGGGAGCCAGTGTAGTTGATCTGGAGTGACATGTTCAGTGGCCTTTGAACGTGTAATAATCCGTGCTGTAGAATTTTCAATGAGTTGAAGTTGGTGGAGAAGTTTATTGGGGATGCCTACCAGGATTGCATTGCAGTAGTCAATACGTGATTGTAACTAGAGCATTGACTAGGACCTCCGTGGAATGTTGTGTTAGAGCAGGACGTGGTCTGGAGATGTTTCATTAATGGAAAAAAGCAATTTGGAGATGTTAACCTGTGTGGAGATGGGAATGGTGGCTTCAGCAATGGATAGTGAGCTGATGTTAGATTTTGAAAGTGTCGATTTAGAGCCAATGATGATAGTTCAGTTTTACTGCTGTTAAGTTTTAGGTAGTCGGTTGTCATCCATATCTGTAAATCATGGAGATAGTTAGTAAGCATACTGGAAGGGAGAGCACAATTGGGTTTAGTGGACACATATAGCTGTGTATCATCAGCATAACAGCAGAAATGGATACCAGGATATTGCAGGATATTGCCAAGAGGGAGGAGGTAAATAATAAACAGGAGTGGCCCCAACTCTGAACCCTGTGGAACTCCATGGTTAACTATGGTGCTTTCTGACTGATAGTTTGAATCTGTACAAAATGTGTCCTATTGCTAACGTATGAGTTAAACTATTGACATGCAATGGCACCAACTCCAATGCTAGCCAGACGATCCAGAAGCAGCTGATGGGATATTGTATCAAAGGCTGCTGTGAGATCCAGAAGAATGAGAATGGTGAGTTAACCAGAATCAGCGGCGCGGAGGAGATTGTTGGTTATTTTAACTAGAGCTGTTTCTGTGCTGTGTTTGGAGCGAAAACCTGATTGGAATTGCTCGAAAAGATTATAGTTATTAAGGTGGATCTGGACTTAAGATGCAACAACCCTCTCGAGGATTTTGGAAATTGGAAATAAATCAATTTTCTTGCGAGCTAAATAATCTATTTAAATTTCGTAGAAGTAAGAACAGTATGGTGCATTTAGATTGGTGTGCTGTCAGCTGTGAGGAAATTAGTTGGGACAAGCTAATGAAACCAACTAGGTTAGCCAGTGGCTTAAGGAGAATATAACTTTGCATACTGTAATCTACTAGTTCTGAATTGTCTGTATTGGTTGAACACAGGAATTTGTTAAAGCTACAGAACACGTAGTGTAGGCCTACATGTACAAAATCTTCTGTATTGAGTGATCACAGGAATCCGTAAATGGAACAGAATATGTTCTTCAAATGTATAGTCAGATTGACAGAAGTATCCTTAATTAATATGCGATTCTGAGCAGTGCATTTTATGATCAACAGAGGTATCTGTAAAATTGAACAGAAGATAAACGGTGAACGCCATAATTTTCTGTTTTTTAATTGAAGGAACTACTGGTATCCAAAAACATTACTGACAGGAAGTGGCTAAAAATGTCCTGGTATTTTGTTTTGCTAAGACATTAGGTCTGTCCATCCTTTTTTTGACAGATTTTTTTCGTACAGTGCATTAGATGATGCCCATTACCCACGGCTTGCAAGGCAAACAATCATATTGTTTCGATTAGATGATTATTTCCAAAAATAATATATTAATAATAAATTGATGTAGATATTATATTTCGAGCTAAATGGCATCATCTTAAGGATAAATTTGTAGGCGACACAATTGCATAGCCTACGTATAGCTATGTAACTCAGTCCAGCCACCAACATCTGATTGAGTCTGTGAATTAATGCCTCCTTGATGCATTACTAAATCCATAAAGTACATTGTACTGGGTGCTCTGACTTGGCTTCCTGAAAAATTTTCTCCACACCCACGCCACTGTATATAAAGAAGATCCAGAAATGCTGTGACCTTCACTCACTCCACTGAGGCAAAGCAGAAGACTGTCCTGTGGTCTGATCAATCAATGTGAAATTCCTCAAGGAAATCATGAACGCTTAATATTAGCCCTACAGATGAAGAAATACTAAAAATACTCACTTCAACATAACCCTGGAACATAACGTTAAAGGGAAAAGTCTAGAGCACGGCATTTTGTTTTAGTCACAGACCTCTAAAAAAACTGAAATGTGGACTTAGCCATCAACATTTCCCTGACCTCAGTTAAACAATGAATATGACCTACCACTTGAAAACGGTGAATGAGCCTACTTATGTACTGTCCATTCATAAATGTGTTTTATGAGCTTTATGGGTGAACATTTAAGATTGAGTAATTACATATATTAGTAATGTGTGCCGAGATATTTATAGGTTACCAATTTGAAATGGAATTTAAAAAGTAACAGAACCCCCAAACCTCTTTTTCAAAACCAATGTATATAATTCAAAAAGAATTAAGTATAACCTTAAAACAGTATCTGGTAAGTTGGCTAAAACCATTTGTTTCCAGACAACCCCTCACCATGTGAATAGAAAACTGTTATGTTTATACCGTCTTTTGGTATATCATTGTTCAGTTGGCTGAATAGCAAATCGCAGCAGGGTAGCGACTAAATCCTGGCGACTTGTGCTAATACTTTAGTTTGTCAGCTATCATAGAATGGTAGCAACAAAAGCATGTGTTTGTTAATGGGAATATATAACTCCATGAGCTGACATCCGGCAATCCCAGCACTGCCATACTGGCAGGAAAGTGTGCAGTTAAAAGCACTGCCAGGCAAGCAGCTAATTTTAACAACTGTATTTAGGAAAAGTGAATAATTTTATGTTTTAGGTGATGCTTTTAGACTAGGGAAACTCACTCTTTCCCAGAATGAGCAGGTGTGGGTGCTGGCTTACATTCTAACCATGCAGTCACACACCTGATTCCACTAAGCAAGGGTCTATGGCAAAAGCTTTAAGGCAGGGGTCACCAACTCCTAGAGGGCTATCATCCTGTAGATTCCTACTCCAAACCTACAAAACCCAAAACCAGTGAAGTTGGCACGTTGTGTAAATCGTAAATAAAAACAGAATACAATGATTTGCAAATCCTTTTCAACCTATATTCAATTGAATACACTGCAAAGACAAGTTACTTAATGTTCGAACAGGTAAACTTTGTAATTTTTTGCAAATATTAGCTCATTTGGAATTTGATGCCTGCAACATGTTTCAAAAAAGCTGGCACAAGTGGCAAAAAAGACTGAGAGAGTTGAGGAATGCTCATCAAACACTTATTTGGAACATCCCACAGGTGAACGGGCTAATTGGGAACAGGTGGGTGCCATGATTGGGTATAAAAGCAGCTTCCCTGAAATGCTCAGTCATTCACAAACAAGGATGGGGCGAGGGTCACCACTTAGTGAACAAATCGTGAGCTGATTGTCGAACAGTTTAAAAACAACATTCCTCAACGAGCTATTGCAAGAAATTTAGGGATTTCATCATCTACGGTCCGTAATATCGTCAAAAGGTTCAGAGAATCTGGAGAAATCACTGCGTGGCGACAAGGCCGAAAACCAACATTGAATGCCCGTGACCTTCGATCCCTCAGACGGTACTGCATCAAAAAACCGACATCAGTGTGTAAAGGACATCACCACATGGGCTCAGGAACACTTCAGAAAACCACTGTCAGTAACTACAGTTCGTCGCTACATCTGCAAGTGCAAGTTAAAACTCTACAATGCAAAGCGAAAGCCATTTATCAACAGCACCCAGAAACGCCGCCCGGCTTCGCTGGGCCCAAGCTCATCTAAGATGGACTGATGCAAAGTGGAAAAAGTGTTCTGTGGTCTGGACGAGTCCACATTTCAAATTGTTTTTGGAAACTGTGGACGTCGTGTCCTCCGGACCAAAGAGGAAAAGAACCATCCGGACTGTTATAGGCGCAAAGTTCAAAAGCCAGCATCTGTGATGGTATGGGGGTGTATTAGTGCCCAAGGCATGGGCAACTTACACATATGTGAAGGCACCATTAATGCTGAAAGGTACATACAGGTTTTGGAGCAACATATGTTGCCATCCAAGCAACGTCTTTTTCATGGACGCCCTGCTTATTTCAGCAAGACAATGCCAAGCCACATTCTGCACGTGTTACAACAGCATGGCTCCGTAGTAAAAAGAGTGCGGGTACTAGATTGGCCTGCCTGTAGTCCAGACCTGTCTCCCATTGAAAATGTGTGGCGATTATGAAGCGTAAAAAATACGACAACGGAGACCCGGACAGTTGAACAACTTAAGCTGTACATCAAGCAAGAATGGGAAAGAGTTCCACCTGAAAAGCTTCAAAAATTGGTCTCCTCAGTTCCCAAACGTTTACTGAGTGTCGTTAAAAGGAAAGGTGATGTAACACAGTGGTAAAAAGGCCCCTGTGCCAACTTTTTTGCAATGTGTTGCTGCCTTTAAATTCTAAGTTAATGATTATTTGCAAAAAAAAAAATAAAGTTTCTCAGTTTGAACATTAAACATCTTGTCTTTGCAGTGTATTCAATTGAATATAAGTTGAAAAGGATTTGCAAATCATTGTATTCTGTTTTTATCTACGATTTACATAACGTGCCAACTTCACTGGTTTTGGGTTTTGTAATTCAACACACCTGATTGAGCTCATTAGGTACTTAACAAGATCAAGAGCTGGGCAATTAAGTAGCTAATTACTTCAATCAGGTGTGTTGAATTAGGGTTGGAGTAGAAACCTACAGGATGGTAGCCCTCCAGGAACAGAGTTGGTGACCCCTGCTTTCAGGGTTGATGAGTATGAATGATATAAAAAGCCTGCACCCACACCGGCTCATTCTGGAAAAGAGTGAGTTTCCCTGCCTTAGACATTCATTCAATCTATGATAAAGAGGTGACAAAGTTAGTTAACATACATGTTAAGCACAGCAAATAGCTAGTTACTTTATTTTGCCCAGTTGTTAATGCTAACGGAGCCGTGATAAAGAGAAACTTTAAACTGATGTCCACAGGCAGCTCTTTTATAACTGGAAGCAACCATGACCCCATCTTCAGAGCGCAACTCTCTAGCACCGATTTTTGACAAAATCCATCTTAGCTTTTCCGCAATGCATCATTGAAAATGTCAAGATTAACTGATAGAATGGAAAGAAATTGCAAATAACCTTAGCAACTAAGCTACTGAATGATCATTTCCCTGGAACTGACTAAAGCCAGTGGTTTGAACTATGCAACCAAGTTGCTAAAGTAGCTTGCAACCATGCTTTGGGAAACATGGCTACCCAGATCAAAATAAATGGGAACTTAAGCAATTACAGAGTACCTAGCTACAGCTGCTGGGCACTACAGTTGTAGAAAACATTAATACTGACTAACTTGTCAGCAAACCTAGTGTCGCTAAATGTAGAACAGTGAGAGAACCTCAGAGATGCCAAGTCTCACGCATTAGGCGTGACTCTCTCGCCTCTTAGTGGCATTCACATTCCTGTGCCGTAGTCAGCAATTATTCTATCAACGCGCACTGAAGAAATTCACTCTCGGAGTTTAAGTCATTGTGCATTAAGTTAATCAGTTTCACGTGCATTACGGTGAATTTCCCCACTAGTGACACGGAAATTGATTGTGACTCAGAAATTCTGACGCTTGTCTTTGCTGAGGGATTGAAAGCAATGGAATTGCATAAAGACATTTCAAATGGTCTTATTTCATTCAAACAATTTAAACGATCATGAAACACATGCATTGTTTCCAATCCCTGAGTAAAGAGAAGCACGAGAAGTCCGGAGTCATAATCGCTTTCCATGTTACTTGTGATGAGGTGCACCTTTACATAAGTGAATCTGAAACTTCAATGCACAAGGATTTTAATTCCGCGTGAGAATCTCATTAATAAGCGTTCATTGAATAATTGCGGACTACGGTGAATAAGCCTAAAAAATGCGCAAGACTTAACGCCAAATGCGTGAGACTTGGCATCTCTGGAACCTAAACTGCAGCCAGCTAGTTGATTAGAAACGCAACTGGGGCAGCAGGAAAAGTTGCTCTGATTGCTGTCGATATTGTAAGTCCCTCCCAATTTTTGATTTTATGTTGTTGAAGAGAGAGAAGTGACACTGATGAGTCCGGCGGTGTTCCAAAAGTGGAACTCTTTCCAGCCGAGAGTGCCGTGGGAAAAAGCTGTGCGCCGAGAGCATTTTGTGCGCCATGGACGTTGAGCGCTGTTAGTGCTTTACTTCATAGTATTTGCATTAATAGTTGACGCTGGCAGTGCAAAAAAACACTTCCTGTGGACACATGCCTTATTTATCACAAAGCCAGATTGTGTCCATGTGTATCCCCCCAGGCTCTTGTAGATTTTGAGACTCAACGGAATAGGACGAGGGATAGCTGATCATTTAATTGTAGATGTCTGGATACTGCAGGACAGGGAAATTGTGTGATACGGCTGACTCAGTACTTGTGAAAAGCACACCTGAGACAGTAAAAGGGGCAATAATGTTTAATCTTTGGATGCTTCATTTATTTGTAAAGTGCGCAGTGAACTCTGATGGCTTGAAATCGGCGATAGCGCCATTCATTTTCGCTCAGGCAAAAGTGGTGTAAACAAAATGAGTCATGTGACGTCCGGAGGTTTTGACCGGATAGACACCTGATGGTTATCTCCGTCTCACCATGTATCAGTGTACCAATCTTGGCATCACTTAGTTTTCGTTTTCCATTAAGCAAGCCAACTAGGCAAAAGTTTGATTGCCGCTGCTTCACTGGGCAAGGGGACAAGAATGTTGCTTGATATGTCATGAACATTATTATTTGGTTAACGCGCAACTAAACCATGCATGATCTTTTCGCTCGACTGCAGTGATAACTTAGCGCAGCAGAGGTGAAACATCTAGCGTTACAGTAATTACACATCGTCTGCACAATTTCATTGATTTATTTTAATTTGCATAATTCTTGATTTTCTTCCATAGCTCATTGGCCATCATAGCTGCCAGAGTTTCAATTCATCTAATAATTGGTTTCAAAAACCGACCTTCGCTCCCCGCCTTTGCCCCTACCTCAGCACATTGCACTTTTTTTTTTTTGGTTATGTAGTGGGTGGAGTTTGGCTAGAATGATGGGTTCAGTTACTCTCTGAAGGCGCATCTGTATTGCACTCCAAGCAGTCCCACTGCAACTTCAGGTTTAACGCAAACCTTGAGCTGAGGCCCGCTGCTATCTCAGGTAAAACAGAAGGAGAGTTCACCAATGCTATTGTCACCATAGCCAGTGTGACTTATCCAAAAGAGAAATTTAGACCCAACCTACCACATAAGAGTTGTATTTTTTGCATGTTTTGTTTATTAGCTGAACACAATATCTTAAAAATAAAACTTCAAGTAATGGATGTTAACCAGGCATATGTATGACATTTTTAGCTCAATTCACTTGTTTGTCATGTGACGGCACATAAAAATGATAAGTGGCTGTGGTGTCAGAGTGGGGTTTATTTTTACGCGTTTTTAAGATAGAGAGCCATTTATGTTCACCACTTTTATTTCGGATTTTCTTTGATTGGTCATTCTGTCATTATTAATATTCACTAAATATTGGTCAGCGGAAGCGTACTTTATTTGGTTTAATTGGTATTGCCATTTCAATTTATGCTGAAAAACAAAGCATCTGTTCCAGTAGGCTGTTGGAATGGTCCGTAATGTTGGCTGTTTTCATTTAGCACAACTTAGTAGCACGAATTAAACCATTTTCGATTAATAGCGTAAATAAAGATAAAATAGCTTTTTGAACTGAACCTATTCTTTATCTAATGTAATTTCCATTTTGAATCTATTTTAGAAACACAATCAGAGTCCATGAGAATTTTAATCTTCTAGATTGTCATAATCTATGAAAAAAAGATATTTTTGCCAAAGAGATTTCAAATCCCAATGAGACCAACCAAGTTTATTACAACGTACATAAAACATAGCCTATGCGTTAGAATGTATGATGGTTCGGTCAAATAAAAGCATTAGCCTATTTTGTAGTCATAGCTCAACTTCGCAAGTGCGACAGCAGAGTTTGCTGGGGGAGCATGAAGAGTAGGCTCCAAATGGAGTTTACAAATATCAGCCAATTGCACAATCAGAAAAAACGGCCAATTGTTGGTCGAAGAAGATTTGTTTTAGTCGGGGACAGCCCAACAAAGGCCACACTCCACACACATTACAACAGCATTGCTCAATAGTGAAAGAGTCTGGGTGCTACACTGGCCTGCCTGCAATCCAGACCTGTCACACACTGAAGATGTGGTGCATTATGAACTGAAAAATATGACAAAGGAGGCGTCAACGTGCTCAGCAGCTGAAATGCAACATCAAACAAGAATGAGAAAACATTTTGCTTTCAAAACTGCTGCATTTGGTCTCCTCAGTTCCCAAACACTTTCAGAGTCATTAAAAGAACAACACAGTGGTAAACATGCCCCCATTCCAACTGTTGTGAAATGTTTTGCTAGCATCAAATTCAAAATGAGCACATTTCAATTGAACATGAAGTTTAAATGATTTGCAAATTATTGCATTCTGTTTTTATTTACATTTAGCGAACCAACTTTTTTGGAAGTGGAATTTTACTGGGGCATGGCAATAGTCTAGTCTAGATGTAACACAAGCATGAATCAGTTTATCTGCGTTTTCTAAGGATAGAATTGCCCTTTTTTTTTAAATGGGCATGAAAATTTCAATCTGGGTCAAGAATAATGCCTGGGTCTTTCAAAGTCATATTGAGGGCTGACTGCAATAAACAGTTATGTCCAATATATAACATCTGGACATAACTGTTTATTGCAGTCAGCCCTCGATATTTTCTCCAACTGTTCAGAGAAACAAAGTTCAGAGAAAGAGCAGACCTTTTCTCATTTTCTTTTTTTTCGAGCCAAAAATAATTTATGAATTTAACAGCATATAATTAGAAAACATCCAGGCCTTCTTATCTACAGTACATGGCTATAGCTGTGTACTGTAAGCTGTTCACCAGGTTTCATTGAAATATATAGCTCTGTATCATCTGCATAACAATGAAATTTAAAGCCATGATTTTGTATGATCTTACCAAGAAATAACAAGCACAAGAAACATTACCTGGTCCTAGCACAGATCCTGAAGGAATATCATGTTTTCCAGTAGTCTGATACATTTGTAATTGAATCGGTGAATTCAATAAGGGCCAAACTCCACACAGTTTCAACATGGAGTTGGGGGCCCTTATTGAATTCATCGATCCAATTCTTTGTTCATTCAAGTAAATGAACAGGTTCCTGTTATGAAAGTATGATCTAAACTGAGACAGGGCTTGTCTGTGAACTCCAATGCAGTGCTGAAGTGTTTTTTAATGGAATATCATGGTTCTCTACATCAAAAGCTGTACCTAGGTCAAGGAGAACAAGCACAAGGACAGAATTAAGGTCTGATGATTGAAGGAGATCATTAACAACCTTACCAAGTCCTTTCAGTGCTCCCACAGGGCCTTAAGCCATTCTTGGAAGTTTCATTGATGCATGGAACAATTGAAGTCAAGGCAAGGTCTGGAAGACCAAGAAAAATTTCACATAGATCTGGCGAGAAATTCTCAGAAGCACCCACGCATCACTGCAAAAGAGCTGCAAAAAAGAGGAGTAGACAGAGGTCTAGTTGTTCACAAGACAACAATACAGCGGACCTTAAACAACAAAGACCTACATGGCAGAATTGCAAGAAAGAAGCCTTTCCTAAGACCTCAACACAAAATTAAGCATCTGAAGTATGAAAAAGAGAACCTTGAGAAATCTCAAGCCTATTGGAACAATGTGCTTTGGACTGATGAAACCAAAATTGAACTTTTTGGCCACAACCAAAGAAGGTATAATTGGAGAAAAAAGGGTGAAGCATTTGTAGAGAAGAACACGTTGCCAACTGTTAAGCATGGAGGTGGATCCATTATGCTTTGGGGTTGTGTAGCAGCTGGGGGCACAGGCAATACTGCGCAGGTGGAAGGAAGAATGGATTCCACCCAATATCAAGACATTCTAGAGGCTAATGTTCAAAGCTCAGTCCAGAAATTGAAGTTGAAGAGACATTGGGTACTCCAGCAAGACAATGACCCGAAGCATACCTCAAAATCCACCATTAAGTACCTCCAGGGAAGATGGATGAAGGTTTTGGAATGGCCATCACAGTCCCCAGACTGGAATATTTTTGAAAATCTGCGGAGAGACCTCAAAATGCCGTGCATGCAAGAAGGCCGAAGAATATTTCTGAGCCAGAGGTGTTCTGTCAGGAAGAATGGGGGAAAATTCCAAAGTCTAGAATTGAAAGACTCTCAGTTGGCTACAGGAAGCGTTTGCCAGCTGTTATAGCTGCCCGAGGAGGAGTAACAAAGTACTAGCTGACAGGGTTCCCAAACTTTTGTATAAGGCCCAAAAAATTATTCTTGCTTTAAAATGTGATTAAATGTGTCAGGTTTAACTTTGCAGCATTTAGTGTTCAGGTGCTTTCAATCACTTGGAGATTCATTGTTACAGACATTTAAACCAGGGGTGCCCAAATTTTTTGCACCCCACTGTAGGCACCAAATTACTTAGCAACAACCTTTTCAAAAAATTTTAGATTGGAAGAAAAGAGGAGAGATGGGCCTTTTGTTTTTGTTTCCTCAGGAGAGGCTTAATAACAGCCACTTTTAGAATATTTGGCACATATCTTGTCACTTGGGATGAGTTTATGATTTTATCAAGTGTTGGCTTAGCACAGGAAAGAGTCCTTCAACAAGTTTTGCTGGGATAGGATCAAGCATGCAGGTAGTTGGCTTTGCAGACATAACCAGATTAGGCAGCTCATCATTTGCAATTGGGGAAAAAGAGGCTATTTCATTTCTGGTCACTGTGAATAAGCACTAGGCTGTTCAGAAAAAGTGGGAATGATGCCTAGAGGTACAGCCCATTGTAAGATTTTTTGGGGAGATGGTTGGGAGATTTTTTTGCTAGCTTTCTATGCTTGGTGAAATACTTCCATTTTTTTGACTGCTGTTTATGCTACAGGTTTCTTGAAGAGAGCCTCAGGGCTCAGTTGGTGTTGTTGTTGAACCAAGGACCAAGATTCTTCCCAAAAATTTATGAAGCGCAGGCTGGACTGCCCCATCTTCAACAAAAAAGTAGTGCAAAAGTTCTGTAGCAGTTTACCCTCTGTAAAGCATAGGCCTATTTATGAGTGAATATCTTTCTAAGCTGAATTTAGACTCTTGTTTTATTGTGCTTAGATTACTTTTAGAGGGAAGCTGTCTTTAATAGCCAATGGATAGTTCTTATCATTGGAAAACAGGTTAATAAAGGAAAATGACCAAGAAAAAGTCAGCATTAATGTTCTGTAAATACCCAATTTTAAGTTCTGGCTACAACATTGCTTTGGCATGATATTAAAGATTAGCCAAATGTTAGTTCCTCTGACTGGCTGTGCATTGTAGTAGCTTTGGAAAGTAACGCACCCAGTGAATTCTGGTAATTGTAGATTTTCAATATTTTGTCCTTAACTAAATACCACTGCTCTTTTTCTCCATTTTCTCAGGTCATGGTGCACTAATTAAAAAAAAAAAAAAATTTTTACTGCATATACAGCAAAATTTTGCGAAAAGACCATTCTTTGCAGTGGTGGAATTTTCCTATAATCGATTAATTGATCAAACAAAAATGAGTAGTCAAGTATTTACGTGCAAAATTTCAGAAAAATGGACTGTTAATAGCTCTGCTTCAATGCCCGTCCAAAGATTAACTTTCTAAATCCTTGACATTCTTCATCTTTGATTTTGTCATTTGGAATTGGAATGGTCTTTGCTTTGCCTGAAGTCTATATGATATTCTTCATATGTCACAAAATGTCCCAGAAGACATTGCTATCTGCAACTGCTGTGTTTGATCAGATGAAGTATTTTCATTGTACATCAAATAACTTATTTTTGCTTATGCTTTTATAAAAGATGGTTTCAATTTACACAGCAGTGGTCTTTGATTGTTAGACCCCTTCATTGCTCACAGTTCTTGCTTGCTTATGTCGTGTCAAAATTATACCACCAAACTCACAAGAATGTGATTCAAATCAAGTACATTTGTTGAGCCAACATATTCTGTCTTGAAACACACTGGTGATTAAACTACTTGCTGTTCCAAACCAGACTTTTGTAACTTCAACTTATGCTCTAAGATCAGTCCACCACTGCTGATACACGAGGAATGCATATGCCTTATGATTAGAAAATAAACACAAAATTCTAGCTCTTAAGGCAAGAATCAATGCAAAAATACCTTGTCACCCTACATCCACTGTGTGAGGTTGTGCTGGAGTCTCACCACTTCGATCATCTCCATCTTTAAGCGCATATTTGGCCTGGTATTAAAATGATTAAAGCTTCTCTTTTGCATTTTCTAGTTCCGCTGTTCGCTGTAAGCTTTGAATAGGCCTTGGCCCACCCCTTCTGGCGCTTTATCCAAGTCTTAGATAAGCAAGAGGAAACATTCAAACTTGACCTTTACTTCTGGATGAATTGCAGGAAACTGGACCGATCAAAGGCGCAGAACAGAGGAAGTGCAGCAGAGAAATGCTACCCACCAATTTACCACCGCAGTTGTCAGTGAGGAAACCCGATATTCTGATGTGTCGTGACCTTCGTGCTGCGTTATTTATCTGCTTGTGTTGTAGCGTCAGCGCGGAGTGGGGAATGTGGCTATTTTAGGAAATGAGAATTGTTCGGGGAATGTGGCTATTTTAAAAAATGAGAATTGTTCGGGGAATTGCCCTTTTCCATTTACAAAACATCTCCAGACTACGTCATGCTCTAACACAACATTCCGCGGAGATCCTAGTCAATGCTCTGGTTACATCACATATTGACTACTGCAATGCAATCCTGGTAGGCATCCCCAATAAACTTCTCCACCAACTTCAACTCATTGAAAATTCTACAGCACGGGTTATTACACGTTCAAAGGCCACTGAACATGTCACTCCAGATCAACTACACTGGCTCCCTGTGTTACAGCAGATTAATTTTAAAATCTTACTGATGACATTCAAAGCTCTCCATGGTTAATCCCCAGTCTGTCTCACAGATCTCCTTCACATTTACACACCTTCTCGCTCCCTGCGGTCTTCTACAGCAGGTTTGTTGAAACTACCACCCATCAAACTCTGCACACTGGGTGCCAGGGCCTTGTCCTGTGCTGCACCCAAACTTTGGAATTCACTTCCCCCCGAAATCTGTGTGCTGCATTACATTACAGAATTCAAATTTGCACTTAAACCCAATCCTTTTAAAGTAGCATACTCATTTTAACTGCATCAATCCGATGTTATATTGATTGTGAGTCATTGTAGAGCTTTGCTCAGTTAATATTGATTATGAGTCATTGTAGAGCTATGCTCAGTTAATATTGATTGTGAGTCATTGTAGAGCTATGCTCAGTTAATATTGATTGTGAGTCATTGTAGAGCTATGCTCAGTTAATATTGATAGTGAGTCATTGTAGAGCTATGCTCAGTCAATATTCATAGTATATAAATAATATAATATAAATTTTATTTATATAGCACCTTTCAAGCAATACAGCACAAAGTGCTTCACAAACAGGTAAAATACATGTACATTAAAGCAATAAAACAAAATGGGGGAAATAGGGAATTAAACATCAAAATAGGAAAAATTAAGATAATAAAAGGAGACATACATGAAAACACACCCATAATAAAAGAATTTAAACCGTAAAATCAGCAAAAGCAAGCCTAAAAAAATGAGTCTTTAAAAGAGATTTAAAAGACAATAGAGACTCAGCATTTCTTATGTTGTTTGGGAGGCTGTTCCAGAGTATTGGAGCCTTAACGAAAAGGTTCGATCATCCTTTGCTTTTAACTTGGACTCTGGAACAGCCAATAATGCTTGCTTGGAAGATCTCAGCAATCTTTTAGGTCTGTAAGGATTTAAAAGCTCACTTATATATTCTGGTGCCTTGCCATGGAGTGCTTTGAAGGTAATCAACAGAATTTTAAAATCAATTCGGAATTGGACTGGCAGCCAGTGCAAAGATGCCAAAATTGGAGTAATGCGGGCTCTTTTATTTGTTTTAGTGAGCAATCTTGCAGCTGAATTTTGAACCACTTGCAGTTTGTTCAAAAATTTCTTATTCAGACAAGTAAAAAATGAGTTGCAATAGTCTAATCTTGACGAGATAAAAGCATGAATAATTTTTTCCATATCTTCAAATGACAGAACAGACCTAATTTTAGCTATGTTACGGAGTTGCAAATAGCATGACTGTACAAGCTTCTTTACATGGAGCTCAAATTTGAGTTCAGTATCAAATATCACACCGAGATTTCGGGAAGAGGGCCTAATATTAGAAGCAAGAGGTCCAAGTGATGATTGGATTTTATCCGACACCAACTTTGGACCAAGTATAATGACTTCGGTTTTATTTGAGTTTAACTGCAAAAAATTATTGGACAACCAATTTTGAACATCAGCTAAACAGTCATGCAAGACCAACACATTGCTGAAATCAGTGGATTTTACTGAAATATACAACTGCGTGTCATCAGCATAACAGTGAAAAGCTATTTTATGCTGACGAATGATAAAACCCAGAGGTAACATATAAATACAAAACAATATAGGCCCAAGTATTGAGCCTTGAGGTAAACCTGAAGTAAGCAGTACAGACGAGGATACATGTTCACCAATGGAAACCAAAAATTTTCTGTTCGACAGATAGGAAGAGAACCATTTCTGAATTGTCCCAGAGAGCCCAACCCAATTTTTTAGCCTATCAATCATGATGACATGATCAACTGTATCGAAGGCAGCACTAATATCCAAAAGCACGAGTAATGAGCAGTCGCCAGAGTCAGCATTCATCAAAAGATCATTAGTGACCCTGAGAAGAGTCGTTTCTGTACTGTGCTGACGTCTAAAGCCTGATTGAAATTTCTCAAAAATATTGTTGGTTTCCACCACTTCTAAAAGTTGCTTTGCGACCACTTTGTCCAAGACTTTCGAAATAAAAGGCAATTTTGATATTGGTCTAAAATTACTAAGAATGGCTGGATCAAGATTTGGTTTTTTTAGAAGTGGTTGAATGCAGGCAATCTTAAAATAGTCTGGAACACAGCCAGTAGAGAGAGAACTGTTAACCACGGAAAGCAGGGCAGGGCCAATAGCCATCATTACTTCTTTAAGGAGCCTAGTGGGTATAATATCCAAGGGACTAGATGAGGGTTTCATACGTGACACAGTATCAGTAAGATCCAACAGAGAAATCGGTGCGAAACAACTCAGCAAGTTTAAGCGAGAGCACGAAACAGTAACAGATGGAACATGACTGATATTAGACCGTATAACTGCTATCTTGTCAATAAAAAATTTCTGGAACTTCTCACAATCAGCGGGGGATGAAGCTGATGCAACAGCAGCTGGAGGGTTCACCAGACGGTCAATTGTTTTGAATAAAAATCTCGCATTATGCTGATTAGCGGCTATTAATTCAGAGAAGAATTTATCTTGAGCATTTTTTACTTCTTGATTATATGAGTTTAACAGGCTTTTCATGCGCACGTAAAGAACATTTTGTTTAGTGGCCTTCCGTTCTGCTTTTCTGCATTCCCTCTTAAGGCTACGAATCTTATCATTTATCCAAGGCGAATTCTGTTGCACAGGAGTTGTTCTAATTTTGAGAGGCGCGACAGCATTCAGAGCAGACAAGCACGTATTATTAAACAAATTTAGCATTTCATTGCTATCTGCAACGTGCGCTATATTGACGCAAGTATTTAAAAAAACGGACGAAAATTTTGAGGCTGTGTGGGAGGTTACCACACGAGAACGAAAGGATTGCTTCACTTTGGTTTGAGCAACAGGGGCCTCGATTAAAAAAGAACACACCAAAATGGTCGGAAATGAAAAGATCCTCTATCTTGAGGTCGTTCAAATTCACGCCCAGAGTAAAAACTAAATCCAGAGTATGGCCGTGTTTGTGCGTAGGGCCAGACACCCACTGGACTAGGCTGAAGCACTCAGTAAGGTTTAAAAATTCAGTGGCCGAAGTGTCTGAGGGAACGTCCATATGAAAATTAAAATCACCCGCTATTATGATTCTGTCATATTTTAAAACCACTGAGGACAATAACTCTGAAAATTCTGACATAAAACCGTCAATTGATTTAGGAGGGCGATAAACAACAACACACAGAATAGGGTTATGAAAATGAGCTGTGAGCACACCTGAGGCAGCTTTCAAGAGGATCGCAAGGTATTCAAAAGAGGCAAATTTACCGAGATCAATCTCGGAGCCGCTAAATATATTGGAATAAATAGCAGCTTTGCCACCCCCCCTCTTTCCTTGTCTTGCTGCTTGAACAAATTTGTAGTCAGGTGGACAAGCCTCAATTAAAGTTGCAGCACTATCATTCTGCAGCCAGGTCTCAACAAGAAACATAAAATGCAATTTCCTCTCAACTATATTATCATTAATTAAAAAGCTCTTATTATTAGTGAGTCACTGTAGAGCTATGCTCAGTTAATATTGATTGTGATTCATTGTAGAGCTTTGCTCAGTTAATATTGATAGTGAGTCATTGTAGAGCTATGCTCAGTTAATATTGATTGTGAGTCATTGTAGAGCTGTGCTCAGTTAATATTGATTGTGAGTCATTGTAGAGCTATGCTCAGTTAATATTGATAGTGAGTCATTGTAGAGCTATGCTCAGTTAATATTGATTGTGAGTCATTGTAGAGCTATGCTCAGTTAATATTGATAGTGAGTCATTGTAGAGCTATGCTCAGTTAATATTGATTGTGAGTCATTGTAGAGCTATGCTCAGTTAATATTGATTGTGAGTCATTGTAGAGCTATGCTCAGTTAATATTGATTGTGAGTCATTGTAGAGCTATGCTCAGTTAATATTGATAGTGAGTCATTGTAGAGCTATGCTCAGTTAATATTGATTGTGAGTCATTGTAGAGCTATGCTCAGTTAATATTGATAGTGAGTCATTGTAGAGCTATGCTCAGTTAATATTGATTGTGAGTCATTGTAGAGCTATGCTCAGTTAATATTGATTGTGAGTCATGGTAGAGCTATGCTCAGTTAAAGGTCTTCTGCCACGGAATTACAAGTCGAACTTATTTTATGTAAATTTTCTTTCTGAATTAGAATATGGCCATGTGTTTGCCTAAAATCATTCTATAATGCAGAAATCTAAACAAAACGACTATGTTTGGGAACACCCCTAAAAATGTGTATTTTTTTCACAACCGTTCGGCAGTTTGGGTGCGACGTATACTCGGGAACGCTCAGCCCTGCCCCCAACCCGGCATTCATAGATCCTGCATACAATCCTGACCTATACCCATCGCGCTTCGTTTCAAATCTACCAACATTGTTCACAAAAAGAACGCCAGTCTACAATTATGTATGATGAATACGAACAATCAGAAGAAGAGAATATTTCAGGTGCCTATGAGAACCTATGCGATTTCATAGCTATTCATTATTGCAAGGCAGTCACTCAGTTGTGAGATATGAAGGTGTGCACGTCGCTGGTTTTCATATTAGCTGCAGGTTTAGCCTAGCTGATGTCAGTAGCTGAGTTTCCATTTCCCTGTTTTAATGCGTATTTTGAAGTTACGCATCAAAAAAGGTAGCCTAATGGAAACACCATTATTCAAAAACGAATCCTCTGATTCAAAAAAAAAAAAAAAAAAAGTTTTTACGCTCGCTTGAGGTGGATTCTCACTTTTGCGAAACACTTAATGCGCATAATCTGAAATGGAAACACATTTTTCTAATAAACGCTGATGAGGAGGGTTGGCTCCGATAAAGAGCATGCACATGCACTAAGTAGCCATGTGCTTTCTCAGGCCGTGTAACTCTACACTGTCCATATTCAACTTCCGCATATACTTCACTTAGCGGTAAAGTGCCTTTTTTGATATTATCCAAGATCAGTAGCTCGATCGAGGGGTGCAGTCATGAACAGTAGGTAATGCCAGACTGAGAACACGGTCTGACCGTTCTCCATTTTTGCATTTTAGGTTGCCTAGCGAGGAAGTTGGTATGTGTTTATCTGACATAGGTACGCACGCACATCACCGCCTACTTAGAGTTGTTTATTTGCTCTCAACCGCTTGAGGGAAACATATGGAAACGCACTTAATTCGCAATTAGTTTAAGCGAATTTTCACAAGATTTGCTTCAAATTTAAATGGAAACATACCTCGTGACTGCTGTCGAAAATATATTAGCAGCGATGACAATGATGATAATAATAATCGTCGCCGTTGTCGTCGTCGTCATCATCATCATTAATACACTATCCAGTAGCAAATTTTGAAACAAACATCTAGTATGTTATATGACAATTTCTTACCGACTTCGGGCTTGCATTGATAAACTTTTTCTGCGGCATTAACAGGGAGTGAATGCCGATTTAAAAAAAAAAAAAAGATTACGTGCTTGTATATTAAAAGCGCTGTAGAGCCTGCTGTCGAAGTCGGTGTCCTGGAAGTGGTCACTGCAAATTACGCTAGACTCGCTAGGTCCATGCCACTTGGCTCAAGTTAGCCTCACTTTCGCGGCCCAAAGTTGTCTTCGAGCCTTATCCTTGGGGAAAGTGTGTAGGCTTACCGCATCTTTGGTTGTTTTTCTACAACCCCCCACGATGCACCAACCTGGCATTTCAAGTATTGAAGCAAATTTTAGATAAAAAATATTGCAGGAATACACACCGCCAAGCTTTAAAAAAATGAGTCATTGTAGAGCTATGCTCAGTTAATATTGATTGTGAGTCATTGTAGAGCTATGCTCAGTTAATATTGATTGTGAGTCATTGTAAAGCTATGCTCAGTTAATATTGATTATGAGTCATTGTAAAGCTATGCTCAGTTAATATTGATTATGAGTCATTGTAGAGCTATGCTCAGTTAATATTGATTGTGAGTCATTGTAGAGCTATGCTCAGTTAATATTGATTGTGAGTCATTGTAGAGCTATGCTCAGTTAATATTGATTATGAGTCATTGTAGAGCTATGCTCAGTTAATATTGATTGTGAGTCATTGTAGAGCTATGCTCAGTTAACATTGTGAGTCATTGTTCTATCGTTTATTGCGCTGAGGCTTCATTGCTGGTGCTCTCCTGTGTATTGTGCATTTTATATGTTTTTCTTCGTTTTTAGAGATCTTTTATGATGTGAGGTGACTTTGAGTGTCATGAAAGGGGCCATTAAATCAAATGTATTATTTTTATTATCAATTAAAATCCACAAATACCCTCCATCATATTTGTGCAGATACTCAGAGTGTCTTTGGTACTCTGTGCTCCACATAGGTGCATTTAACCTTCCACTAAAAGCCAGTTAACTTACATCTCAACAGGATCATTACTCACCTAATTTAGGAGGAGTATTAAGGGGGTATTATGAGTAATGTAGTAATTATGGTATAGTTTATGGAGTACAGTTATTGTACTACCAATGTTCTTTGTATGCTTAGAACCTCACTCACTCACTCACTCACTCACTCAGTTATGGCCTCACTATAAGGGGAAATATTATAATTATAGTATAGTTCATACACAGTAATTGTGTTTCAGTTATGGCCATATCAGCCCGCTATCGCAGGGAAATATTATAATTATAGTATAGTTCATACAGTACAGTAATTGTGTTTCCAGTATTATTTTCTGTATGCTTAAGACCTCACTCACTCACTCACTCACTTCAGTTATAACCATAGCAGCCTACTATCGCAGGGAAATATAATAATTATAGTATAGTTCATCGAGTACAGTAATTGTGTTTCCAGTATTATTTTCTGTATGCTTAAGACCTCACTCACTTACTCACTTCATTTATGGCCATATGCAGGGAAATATTATAATTATAGTTCATAGAGTACAGTAATTGTGTTTCCAGTATTATTTTCTGTATGCTTAAGACCTCACTCACTTACTCACTTCATTTATGGCCATATCAGCCTGCTATCGCAGGGAAATATTATAATTATAGTTTATAGAGTGCAGTAATTGTGTTTCCAGTATTATTTTCTGTATGCTTAAGACCTCACTCACTCACTCACTTCAGTTATAGCCATAGCAGCCTGCTATTGCAGGGAAATATTATAATTATAGTATAGTTCATAGAGTACAGTAATTGTGTTTCCAGTATTATTTTCTGTATGCTTAAGACCTCGCTCACTTCTCACTTCAGTTATGGCCATATCAGCCTGCTATCGCAGGGAAATATTATAATTATAGTATAGTTCATAGAGTACAGTAATTGTGTTTCCAGTATTATTTTCTGTATGCTTAAGACCTCGCTCACTTACTCACTTCAGTTATGGCCATATCAGCCTGCTATCGCAGGGAAATATTATAATTATAGTATAGTTCATAGAGTACAGTAATTGTGTTTCCAGTATTATTTTCTGTATGCTTAAGACCTCGCTCACTTACTCACTTCAGTTATGGCCATATCAGCCTGCTATCGCAGGGAAATATTATAATTAGAGTATAGTTCATACAGTACAGTTATTGTGTTTCCAATATTATTTTCTGTATGCTTAAGACCTCACTCACTCACTCACTTCAATTATGGTCATATCAGCCTGCAATTGCTGGGAAGTATTATAATTACAGTATAATTTATAGAGTGCAGTAATTGTCTTTCCAGTTATGTTTTCTGTATGCTTAAGGCCTTGTTAAACTGCTTACTCTCTTACTCAGGGCATGTCGTTTAAGTTCCATGCCAAAAATGTTGCATCAGATGAGTGTAGAATTAATATAGAATGGTATAAATGATAAATTCAAGAGAGGAAACCTGTTGCATGAATACATCCATTTGCATGTGCCAAAAAGGTATAAAATATGGGTGTTATATGAAAAAAAATTGTGGATTAAATCGTTGACATTTAAAATTTCAATTTCAGTTCTGATAGGACCATTTTGTCAAAGAGAATATTTGTTGAAAGCATACAAGCATACATTGAGTTTGGCAGCATGGCTCAGTTCTGAGAGATCCCTGCCTGTCCCTCTTGGAACTGAAGGAAGGGAGCTGTAACTAACCCCCTCCCTCCTCCATAAAACAGAGCCTACAGCAACAATAACCTCAAAAAGAAGAGACATTGTTATTGAATGGCAGTTAAGTCATGAAAGAACAGGGATATAGAATGCTAAAATAGATGGGAGGAGCTGGGGAGGAAGAGGGTTATTAAGCATACGTGCTGTGGAGCTGTTTCTCAGAATGTGAGCTTAAGTAAACTAGCATATTATCGATCAAGCAATCATGTGACAGCAAATAAGATGACATTCCTGAGCGTGCATGTGATTCTCCAGCTCGAGAAGCGGCTCCTGTAGGTTAGCAAGCTTAACTCCGTGCCTATCAGAATTTACGTCAAGCTCCATTTCTGATAGGACACTTTGTCAAATAGAATATTTATTGAAAGCATACAAACATACAAGCATATATTGAGTTTGGCGGCGTGGCTCTGCTCAAGAGATCCTTGCCCGTCCCGCGTGGAACCGAAGGCAGGGAGCTGCAATTAACCCCCAAAAACAGAACCATGCTGGCATAAGCCAAAGGATGAAATATGAAGCTTCCATAGGTTTAGAGGCAGCCCGGCGGCTGGCACAATTTCTCTTGAAGCCAAATACAAGAAAAATATTCTATGTGAGTGTACTATGTGTCCTGACAGCCTGGTGGCTGGCACAATTTCTCTTGAAGCCAAATACAAGAGAATTGTTCTATTTGAAGTGTACTATATGTCGTGACAGCCCCACGGCTGGAACGATTTCTCTTGAAGCCAAATACAAGAGAAATATTCTATGTGAGTGCACTATGTGTAGTGACAGCCCGGCGGCTGGCACAATTTCTCTTGAAGCCAAATACAAGAGAAATATTCTATGTGAGTGTACTGTGTGTGGTGACAGCCTGGTGGCTGGCAGTTTCTCTTGAAGCCAAATACAAGAGAAATAGTCTATGTGAAGTGTATTATGTGTAGTAACAGCCTGGCGGCTGGCACAATTTTTCTTGAAGCCAAATACAAGAGAAATATTCTAAATGTAGTGACAGTCCACTGTCCACTGACGAAGCAGATTCATGAGAATTATACTATATGATTTGAAAAGCATATGAGAAAGCTGATACCTATAATAATTGAAGTGTATGTTGTGGTGAATGAGATTGCATGGGTGCTGAGGAGTGACGCTTCATGCCCTGTCTATGTATACAGAAAGTATTCTGAACGATGCATGATACAGATACAAGTACAAGAGGATTTCATTTGACAAACGAACATGGTAACAATTTACATGATCTTATTCATTTTGAGCTTCTACAATGTCCTTGATTCCTGAGTGAAGGTAACGTTCGTGGGCTGAAGATGTTCAATGTCTCGTGGCCTTTAATATCATCAAAAACCCATGAAGGCGGCGGTTGTTGCTGCTCGAATATAGAATGAGAGAGGAGTGTAGAGCTGAGGGAGAGGCCATAGTACTGACAAATGAGGTGGAACTGAGCAGCAAACCAGGAATGGGTTTCCCAGCCTCTGTGATGAACCAGGGAACTCAATTAGCCATGATGCGCCTCATAATAAACCCTGGTCTGAAACCCCCTCAAAAGCAGCCAGTGGCGACAAGAAAGAAAAACTTCCTATGTGGCTCAAATATAGGAAGAAACCTTAGGAGGGACCAGGCTTAAGAGGGGAGGTCCATCCTCTTCTGACCGTCCCAGGGTAGAGTTCATGGTTGCCATTATGGGAAAGGGACTGTTGAAAAGCAGTACGGGATTTGTAGTTTGCTGAATAGATGCCATGAACCAGACCATTTCGATGGTAAATTTTCATTGGTCAGAGATAGGCCTTTGATACTTGACGTGTATTCCTTGTCAAACCCCTTGGCGTAGGACGCATTTTCCGAAAACGTTTACTGTGGCCATAACTTATCCTTGCTCAGTGATAGACCTTTGATACTTCATACGTATATCCCTTGACACAAGACCTTTGAGATGAAGTCATCATTTTTGACCTTGTGACTTTGACCTTGGTATGGGACGCATATTTTGAAAACGTTAATCTTGACTATAACTTATCATTGGTCAGTGAAAGACCTTTGATACTTGACGTTTCCCTTGACACGAGACCTTTCGGATGAGGTCATACTTTTTCAACTTGTGACCTTCACCTTGGCATCATTTTGATTTCACAATATTTTCCTGGAAAAGTTTTAAAAATTTTATTTGTTTATTTAACCCTTTGCAAGTCCAAGCAATTCCATCTGGTCCTTTTCCATATTATAAATTCAAACTTATAAGCTTATATCCGGGGGCACTAGTGTTTCACAAACACATCTTGTTTTTTTTTTTTTTTTTTTTTAGATTCACTGAGCAGACTAGTGGCTAGCATTTACTGATGGAAGGTGACATGAACATCATCTGAATAACGCTTGTTCGTTTTTGGCCACGGATATATGAATTACGGAAATATTGAAAATTAACAAACAATTCCTGCGCCAAACATACATTTGCTGAAGCATTTATGAAAAGCCAATTGCTTTAAATGAACACGATTGAGACAATGCATTGAAGATTTTTTTTTTTTAATATAGTTATTATAAAGAGTAGAAGACAAATCTGCACCGTAGGACATTTACACTTAGACACATAGACACTCCACTTATATGACCATCATGAGCGCTGAGACAACGGGAATGATTGGCAAATTGTAGTATTTCTGCCTGTGAAATGCCATTAACAGGCATGGGACAAGGCAAATGAAGTTTAGTCGCAATCCACGAGACCGCAGAACCAGTTTGAGCAAAACTGGGATTGAACGTGCACATTCAATTCAAGTAATGTCCTATCTGAGAACCCAGGTAGAAGTAGAGTTAACGAATCGAACTGAACTGAGAAGTTAAAACTTAAATCACTGGACCAAGTAGCATCTGACCCGGAGGTTGCTACAAAGGATAAATTTGCCATCTCAAAATACTTAATAGCCAAGTGAATTAGGTGCAGGTAGAAGGCCAAAGTTATTATTTGTAGAATCCGTAAAGCATAAAACATGAACGTGATTCAAAAAAAAGCCACAAGCTCGTTCATTCTCACGGTGAGAAACGTTCAACATGCACTTGCTAGGGCTTCCCAATCATATAGAATCTTGACCATACAAAGGAACTAGCGAGCATCCCGTATATAAAGGAAAACTGGCAGCTCAGCTAACTTCATGAAATGAGACATAACAGCATCTGCCTGTGCTGCAAGTACAAACACTGCCAAGACTCAAGATATTAGCATTCCAGTATACTTCGTCTGGAAGACATGCAGGTCTAAGCACCTGGCTCCCGATTAGGACAAGACCACAGTGCGTTACTGCATTTTTAACCCTCTATTAACCACCATAGCATATCTGCTACATAAAGTGAAAGGGTTAACAGCCTGGACACCCTGCTGGTTTTGTTTCTTATTGCCAAATAAACATTTGAGAATAACTTGAATGGTCCGTCAAGTTAAAATTTTAAAATTAAAAAAAAAAATTTTAAATTTAAATTTTAAAAAAATTTTAATTTTTTTTTTAAACTGTTTTTCCAAATATTGGCCCATAATCAACATATTTGCCAAGGGAAATGATTTTTACACAATTGGAAATGGGTTTGGTTTATAGAGGGTTAAAGGTCCCCTATTATGCCATTTTTAGTGGTTTAAAATATGTCCAATGGGTCTTTAAAATAATGTTAAGAATTAAGTTAAAAAAAAAAAAAAACCACACGCATCCAGGCTTAGTGAGACATCTTCCCTCTGTTCCGGCCTCTGTATCTGTCCCGCCCTGAAACACGAGCCATTCTGAAAGGGGCGGGAGGCTGTGTAAATGAGGCGCTGCTCTGATTGGCTGCCTGGCAGCTTCGATTCCAGGGGAGGGTGCAGGCCCAAAAAACCAGGAAGCCAAGATGACAGGTATTTCAGGACAGCTTTCTGCGGCGTCTGTTGCTGTAAGACCGTACATGTTTGATCCCGAATCCGACCCCCAACGGAAGGAGGATTTTATTGAGGCGTTGCAACATTTAGCAGGATGTCAATGAGAGGTAAGCCGAAATTTTAGTGTTTTGCTCGTACTGTCTCGCCTTGCATGAGTGGGGTTGAAGCTGCACTGTTATGTAGTCATGTACCCACTTATCCGGAAGAAACTTAGCTAAAAGCTCCTGATGACCATTTCTACCAAAACAAAACACAATTCCGACACCAAGTTACTGAATGAGCTTGTAGCAAAACACACACAAACAGCATAAGCGTTGCTTATGTGGAGCTTGCAAATCAATAACTTGTACTGGAAAGAATACTGCATCCAGTCTACATATTTTTCGGCTTTTTATTAGCCATAACAATTTTTAAAGGGGAATGAAATTCTGCAGCGGCAATGCAGAGAAATCCTTTGTTATACCAGACATGTTACAGCTTGTGCGTTTTGCGATTGTTTTCACCGTGGTAGCATCAGGGAGCTAGCCCAGACATTGGTGAAGGATCCGGCTGACCCCGGTCATGGATAAGTAAAAAGATCGTTTCACAGTAGGCCTAGCAGTGAACAAACCCAAACACGTATCCCAAGCTCTGCAAAACCTGCGTTTGGTCTAACCGCAGCCTTTTCGGCCGAACTTTGCAGACATCTATAACGCCTCTCCGGTTAGCTTCAACTGTATTGGCTACAATCAGGCAACATTATGATGAAACTACCACATTGATGCTTGCTGAAGTAAACACAAGCATACTGATCAGAATTACTGCATTTAAGTTAACCAGGAGCATTTTTACGTAGCACAGCACGCAAACTCACATGCAGTCGCTAGTAACCGTACGGTCATAACAACGACAGAGACAAACATTACCGTGCAATACAGGTTTACAGACAGTAAGTTCCCTTACTTTGGACAGTTGTGCCAAGCATCCAAATGACAAACAAGTATAAAAAGTTTGCTTCAAATGAGGTTCATGTTCACACACCTTCAGTTGAATGTCCCCTGATATTACTCTTGCATATTTAGGACACAAACATTAGCAACAGTAACATAGCTACGTTAGCCGCAGTGCTACAGCCACATTCAACAGGCTATCACGTTAGGTAGGCTTATGCAGTAAAGCAACTTACAGCTTCTGCGTCTGTGAGTCATGGACAGTCGCAACTGATCCAGGCTTTATCTTCAGATATTTTACAAAGCCTGCGTTTGAGCCAGTTGTTAGTGCTAACTATTGTTAGTGGTCCTGCTAGCCACCCGTAACACGTTAGCTTCACTTACATGTCATTATTTGCTGTTATTTTGTTACTTACAGCTTGCGGCTCCGAGCGCTTGATCGATGCAACTGCTGCAGCTGAAACGCGTATCCAGCCTTAATTATCCTTTATTGACAAAGCTGTCTTCGGTGAAATGCTGAGCACAAACTGCTAACGTTCCCTTTGACTGTGGCTGTTTGCCGCCAGCAAACAAAAAAGCTACCCTCTGATTTCTGGTGGCATTGTCTTTTGGAAGAGAAAATAGTTCTGCTTTTCTTTGCGTCCAAAAATAAACGGACAAGCAGTTTTGGGAGAGATACTGACAAAACTGCACCTCAAACGATCTGTGGTTCTTCTTTTGTATTTCCAAAAGTGTCGACGCTACTAAGGAATAATATGATCCGCGGTTGTTTGTGCCTGCTAGAATAGTTTCCGGGGTGGGCAGGTCCAGCGCCGTGATTTGCTCTGGCTAGGTCTGTATTAATTGGACGGCACAACCTGAAGTCAGGTTTTGCCCAGATCTCGAGAAGATCTCGGGACAAGCTGTTCAGAGAGGAAATCACATTCTTGGATTATGGCAAAACCCCTGTATCTTATGTTTAGAAACTTAATAGAGGTTGAGTATGGACATCCAAAATTATCACATTACTGATATGTATTAGAAGAAGGATCAGCATAATAGGTCCTCTTAAAGTATCCAAATGCTTTTTCGACACCTGGAAAAGACCAGCTTCTGACAGAGTACTGCCTCGCTAAACGAGAACTGGAATCGAGCATTCGTGGCTGCATCCAGATTAGCATGTGCTGCTTTAAATTAATGGTTCAAACAATGACACACCAATAACGAAAGGAATCTTCAGCAAACACAAAGCCAATGCTTCCGAAACAAGCCACATTTTTAAGACGAGTTAGTTTTTTGCGCAGTCTCCCCCCGTGGAATGGTTGATGTATGCACTTATTCCTTGGTGTTGGATGTAATGTACGTGGTTGCTGGGTGATTAATAAAATCTTGAATAAATCTCCAAGGAGGACTGGGTCATGATTATGGAGAGTTATGAAGAATGTAAAAAATTAAAACAGCAAAAAGCAACACTGTTACTGCAAATAAGGCCAGAGAGGAATTCTGGCGGAAAATTGCTAACCGTGTAAATGCGTAAGTCCTATGATGAAGGACTAGTGGAAATCACTTTAATTTCTTGGCCAAATTAAACAAAGTGAAATTAAATTATAGATTGAATATCATCTGACTGTGATAAATACCCATAGTAAACTCAGTTTGATTAATTTCTTTGTTTTTGTTTTAAAGCATTTTTTCATTAGTTTTCTTTCATACAGAATTATTTTAATAAAATCTATCCCACCACTAACCCTGGCCAGTTGTACCAGAGAGCCACCTTCCTGACATTTCAAAGCCTAGCTTTAGGCTTGACATCGCTCGCTGACTTGCTTCGTAGTATACCCCTCAGCTCGCGTCACCCTCCCCCGAATCTCAAAACAACAGGCACGGATAACTAAAGGTAATGTACCTACTTGTGTGACTATAGGGATTATGGCAATAGGCCAATTTGCCAAAATGTTGAAATATCCCTTTAACTTCACGGTTTAGAGATCTAGGAAATTGACTCATACCGCCACCTGCTGTTGAGCAGGGCGAATAACTTATTGAGGACATTAGTGGAGAAGTCATTTGTACTTTTAGGAAATAGTTCACGTCATATACTTGTAATAGGTATGTTTTGTATTTGTAAAACTAAATATATTAGTTTGTTAATGGTGTTTTGTATTTGCAAACCACACTGTGTTTGTTTGCAAATCATTTTTTATATTTGCAAACAATACCTTGTTTATATATGAATAATTTTTATATTTGAAAACCACGCTGTGTTTGTTTGCAAATCGTTTTTGTATTTGCAAACCACACTTTGTCTGCACGAGTCATTTTTGTATTTGCAAATCACACTGTACTTGTTTGTGAATCGTCGTGCATTTGTAAAACGTTATATTTGTATATTAGGTTTTGGCAGTAATTTAACATATTTTTAATTTCATTTTGTCTTGTTGCATATACACATGTACAGCTTTTGATTGTGCAATTCCCCCGCTGATTCCTTACGCAAGATGGCGGATGCGTCTCACGTTTTGCAGTTTGTTCAGCCAATGACATTGTCCACTGTAGTGTTCTCTTATGCTCTGTGGGCCAAACACTCCTGAATAATGCCAACAGGCTCTTCTTTTTCTCTTGATTTGGCACACACGACGCAGCGAAGGCGTATTGCTGCTCCCCTGTTCTGAATCTACTGAATCAGCACAAAAATGGCTTGATTTAATAGGACCCCCAGAAATTACATTAAAAATTAAATATCTCCAAAAAAAAAAAAAATCAAAAATCTGTTCAGATGCAACGTAATCTGAATTTTTTAAAGTTTGAATGATACCAATAGCTTAAACAATGTAGGAAGAGTTAGTGGGCCAAATTTAGGCAGATGAAGAAGAAGAAGTAAGAGAATAGAATGTGCTGCTTCGCCTAAACAAGCACACAATTAAATCAATTTATTTTAGGTAACGTTCACTTTGATATAGGCAGGATGACCAGAACAACATGCAGTGCTGTAAATTGGGCTGTCATTATTTATCGGTACAAATTTCAGTAAAATGATCTAATCTGTTCCAGCTAGTCAAGCGATAATGTAAAAAAAAAAAACTACTACTACTAATAATTTGGCAAGTAACGTTAGATGGCGTCATTGATCCGTTTATGGTAAGCCAAACTATGAGGGGCTACTGCTTACTCCGGCCTTAAACCCGGTTATTTTGAAACACAGGAAAAAGTAATGTAGAGCGATGAACTAATAGCGACTGGGGACATCACTTTCACTTCTTTGTACTCAACAGGTTCTATTTTAATAGCAATATTTTGTCTGTTTTAGATAGGATCGTCAATATATCTAGCTAATGCGAACAGTTGCTTGTACATACTGGAATAGGAGCTTGAGCAATTATTTTCTGCTTTGCAATTTTTTTACTGCAATTTAACAAGTGTTCTCATGGACCCGCCCAGCAAAAAGACCAGTCCTTGCTGCCCTCAATGTGCTCTCTTGGAGCTACTGTACAAACGACGTTACCGAAAATTCTTTCACTGAGTTTGATGCAGAAGAATGAGATCTGTCTAATAGTCGTATCAATCTTAATCCGAACAATGTTAATGCTGTGGCTAGAAAAAGTCCAGCAGAAGGCAGAACTGAACCGCAATGCCACTATGCCACAATTTTGCTGATTCACTCTGAGCCAGTGAAGCATTTTGTCCAACAGAGATTTGAGCTTAGGCGTCTCTTACATACTATCTTTGAGGTACGAGTAGGAGTAAGTCCAATCTACGAAATGGAGGCACCATACTAAAGAGGAGAGTCTGCTGAGCAAAATATGTCAAAATTGTGCGTGTAGTGCAAAAACTGTGGGAACACGAGGAAGTTAAAAAACTTTGTATTTCCACTTCCCAACTGAAATTTTCTTGTCTCATTTAATATAGGAGTTAATGGAGTTTCAGTCAGTGCTCCCGTCGCTTTTTGGCTCATACTGCCAAAACCATCTGTCTGATTGCTTGCATAGATACATTTTCGTGACCAGCGCAACTTTTGCTACAACTTGGATATGAAAATACCTATGTGAAGTGAAAACTGTGGGAGTTAGAGCAAGTTTAAGAGAAGATTTCTTGACGATTTTTCAGCTGTTCTCCACTCTAACAGTGATGTCACCATTCTAAATTCCCAGAATTTATTTATTTATTTAAAATAATTGTAATTAAAAAATTATAGCAGTAACTAAAAATTTGAACTGTGAAGAAATTATTCAAGCTTAACTTAACATTTTGCAGTTTGAATGAAATTTCTAGCTAAAAATATGACAGAGTAAAATACAGCATAAAATAGCTGCATCTACGGAATCAGCCGAAAAATGGCTTGATTTACAATGTAATAGGACCCCAAAAAATTACATTTAAAATTTAATATCTCAAAAACTAAATCAAAAATCTGTATGGATGAAACGTAATTCAGAACAAGCTGAATTTTTAAAAGTTTGAACGGAATCGATAGCTTAAACGGTGTAGGAGGAGTTAGTCGGCCAAAGTTAGGCAGTAGAAGAAAAAGAAGAAGTAAGACAATAGAGTGTGCTCCTTCGCTGAAGCAAGCACACAATGAATGATTGAAAACAGGTCGTGACCAATCATTATTTTTAAGGGATGGGTTTCAGCCTTCCCTATCGCCAGTTCACCAGCCGCCACTGCCGTGGTGCACCACGGTAAGTGCTGATGGGTCTTTAAAGCATGTGAAAATTTTAAGGTTGCTTTTTACACACTCTTGCCAAAATACAGTACATACACCGCAAAACGGCGTGGTGGCTAGCTTAACTGTTTTTCGAGGGAGAGGTTGGCTTGACCGCCATTTTTTTACTGAGGTGAAATTGAAAGCGCACTCAGTGCTGTTCACTTCTGATAATTTATGGGCATTACGTATGGGAATATGCCCCAAAAATGCAGGAAATTGTTTTTCCTTTTTAAACTCTAAAAGCTGGGACCTTCTAAACCAGTTCTCATTTACATTCCGTAATAATCAAGCTAGCATTAATTTGCTCGCTTGTACAGAATAATTCGTAGAATTAATGCCCAGGTTGTTTTTAGGGGCGTTATTGTGCATTGCATCACATAAGCTGGTTATCGGGCATTTTCTTACCCACGTCAATGATGACAAAATGGAAATATCCCTTGAGGAGATTCTCAGCTCCTTTTACACCAATTTACTATAAGCCTAGGATTTATTGAGGCAAAGAGGATTTTTCCCATTTGAAATCTATCCTTTTTTTATCATAAGAGGAAAGGGACTCACACCAGAATCAGAGAGAGGCTGACCTCAGTAAAATATCAAATGTGAAAAAAGGCATTCACACACTCATGGTGACGATGCAATAATAACCAATTTACTAAGTTGTACATTATTCAATTTCCAAGGCTTCAAGGTGAGAAGCGTTGGTAATTAAATGAATAAATTTTCATGCATTGTGGCAACGTGTGTGCAACTGTGCTTCCCCGCAGATGAAGCCTATTTTTTTGAACACAGAAAACATTTTGATTATGTGCAATCTTAAGATAAATTAGGTTGCACAACTGAAAAAAATGCTAAAATAGGCATTGGAATTGTAACAGAAAGAGTTAATTATTTGTTTAAAAAAAAAATGTGTATCCTAACAATAACACTGTTCAGTACTCTGCCAATGTAGCCCATTGATGATCTCTGTCATTTCCAATAATTTCTTGGTGATTACTGCCTTATATATTACCCTTCAGGGTCATTCCATGTCAAATCATCCAGTAGGTGGGTGCCAGGTCACCTCCTCAAAATTCTTTGAAAAAATTCACGAGTAAATATTCACACAAAAAAAAAAAAATGCCAAATATTGGGCCAGTATCTCAAATAGTTTTCAAAATAAAGCAAGCTGAACATCATTCTGATTTTTTTGTCAGACACTGTTTACATTTATAAGATTGCACAGTAAAAATTTCAGAGATATGAATAACTGGTGACATTGTCATGGTTTCACCCCCGCCGGATATAAACTGCAGTCCGGCGGGAGCTAGGACCATGGACCTAAAGGTAAATGCAGGACCCAAATGCCAGGCTGGTACAAATTGAAGATTTAATAAATAGTAAAAAACCACATGGAGATAAAAACAGGGAGCAGCATCAACATGTCATCAGGGTTAAAATCACACACATCAACGATAAAACCAAAATGCAGCGGCGACGAGAACTGGCAACTGCCAGCCCTATATACTTCAGATAATCACTTTCACCTTAACGAGCAACAGTTGAAGCTCGTTAAGGTGGAGGTGAGAGAAAGTGACAGGGGAGGGGCCGCAAGGCAAAAACCCTTACAGACATGGTCATTTTTTGCCCCAAAAAAGGACATTTTGGGGCAAAACTGGAAAAATTTACTTTGAAATTATTATATTAAAAAACTCCTAAAAATGATATTACTTGGATCATTTTTACAGAGAGATGTATCATAAAATCATAAAAAGTCAATTCTAGCCTTTTATCTTACTTAGCTCCTGAGTTACAGGTCATAAAATGTGGTGTCTTTTTTGGGCGTTTTGTGTTTTCGGCTGATTTTGAGGCTTTACCATACAAAAGTGGATCAAGATGCACAGAATCTAAGGCCATTTTCAGATTCTAGGGGATGAATATGGTTAGTATTCCCAATTTCAGCCTTGTATAAGCAATCAATTTGGAGCAATAAGTTGCCAAAGTTGGCTGAAAATGGGTTCTCCAAAAAACTTAAAATATGATTCAAATTATGAATGGCTATAACTTGAAATCTATTTGAGATACTGGCCTAATATTTGGCATTTTTTAATTTTGTGTGAATATTCACTCGTGAATTTTTTCAACACTTTTTGAGGAGGTGACCTGGAAAATTTCTCAAAATCTGGATGATTTGACATGGAATGACCCCCAATTATTCAGTAAATAAATTGTTTGATGATTAATCAGTCGATTATAAACAGGAACAGTTTAAAAGCAATTATGTGTTTTAAGGGTCAGAGGCTGGCACGCTTCAGAAAATCCCGTAACCCCAGCGCTACCATAAGGGGTACGCTGGGGTTTAAGAGGTTTTAAGTGAAACATACAGGAATATGCTCCCTCAGATTTGATGTTGTTTATTTGAAAATCCTCATATTGGCTGTTGTAAATTTTGCATTTAGGACTGCCCTGCCCAGCAATGCTACTTTAGCTTTCTGGTGCACATGGAGTATTTTGCCTCTAATTTCTTTGGTTGCCAATGAATACACTATTGGGTTCAGACAGGAAGGGATACAAGAGGCAATTGCCAAGTTTATCATTTTGAAGTCTTGATCAAGGCGGAATAAGAAAAGTTCAATGATAGACAACAATATAGTTGGGCCGTAGAAAATTGCTACAAGAGCTAAATGTTCTGTGCACGTACCAAGTGCTTTGTATCTGCTCTTCACATTCTTCATTTTAAACACAGCTCTCAAAATACAAGCATATGACAGAATTATTAAAGTAAATGGGCCAAATAAGATTAGTATGCTTAGACAGGACACAGCAGTCAACTGCAGTGTATTATCATTGCATGCAAGATAGATTACAGCCCCGTACGCACAGAAATAGTTAGAGACAATGAGTGAATCACAGAAAGACAAGTTGTTCAATATCAAAGCTAGGAACATTGTAATGCTAACACAAAATGCCCAAACTGTCATTAAAATAAATGTCATTCTTATGGGTGTGTTGATAGAACCATGCCTTAGTGGGAAACATATCACAATTAACCTGTCATATGCAAGAACAGTGAGGGAAATCGATTCTAACATTATGGAACAGTGATAAAAGAAAGTCTGTGTCAAACATGCATTGTAAGACATGAAAATGTCCCTTGTTAAAATGGTATAGATTGTGCTGGGGATAAAGGATGTGCTGCACATGAGGTCTACCACGGCTAAATTAGCCACTCCAATGTACTTTGGAATGTGTAGGCGCTGGTCGATCCATATAATGGCAATGATGAAGGTGTTGAACAAGAGCGTAACACTGTAAATGAAGCCAAGGAAATGCATAAATAAATCAGCAAACTTTACTGTAGTAAATCCGGTTACGTAAAATCCTTCTGGTCTAATGATGGACTCATTTGTGATGAGATCGGCAGGGTTTCCCATTGAGCCCGTGCGGCGATCAGGATGTCCCTGTCACCGCTGTTTCCCTCAGCCTTGAGAAAGAAAAATGGCATTTAAACGTACAGTCATCTGACAGTTCAAGCTATTGCTGCACAGCCCTCTACAAACCCCAATCGCAATGAAGTTGCAACATGGTGTAAAACGTGAATAAAAACAGAATACAATGATTTGCAAATCTCATAAACCCACATTTTATTCACAATAGAACATAGACAACATATCTGATGTTGAAAGTGAGACATTTTACCATTTCATGAAAAATATTAGCTCATTTTGATGGCAGCAGCAACACATCTCAAAAAAGTTGGTACAGGGACAACAAAATGCTGGAAAAGTAAAAGGTATTAATAAAAAACAGCTGAAGGAGCATTTTAAGGCTAATTAGGTTAATTTGCAACAGGTCATTTACATAACTGGGTATAAAAAGAGCATTTTAGTCTCTCAGAAGTAAAGATGGGCAGAGGCTCACCAATCTACGACAAACTGAGTCTAAAAATTTCGGAACAATTTCAGAAAAATGTTCCTCAATGTAAAATTGCGAAGATTTTGAATATCCCACCATCTACATAATATCATCAAAAGATTTAGAGAATCCGGAGAAATCTCTGTGGAGGGACAAGGCCTTATGTGAACACAATCCAGAATTGCTGCCGTATTCCCTGGGCCAAAGCTCATTTAAAATGGACTGAGGCAACATGGAAAACTGTTCTGTAGTCAGATGAATCAAAATTATTTTTGGAAACTACGGACGCCGTGTCGTGTGGACTAAGGAGAAGAGGGACCATCCAGCTTGTGATCAGCGCTCAGTTCAAAAGCTTGCGCCTCTGATGGTATGGGGTTGTATTAGTGCCTAAGGCAAGGGCAGCTTACACATTTGAATAGGCATTATCAACGCTGAAAAGTATATAGAGGGTTTTACAATGTTTCTTTCAGGGAAGGCCTTGCATATTTCATCAAGACAATGCTAACCCACATACTGCATCCATCACAACAGCATGGCTTTGCTGTAGAAGAGTCCGGGTGCTGAAATGGTCATCCTGCAGTCCAGACCATTCACCAATAGAAAACATTTGGCGCATCATAAAACAAAAAATCTGGTTAAGAAGACCCAGGACTGTTGAGCAGCTAGAATCCTACATCAGACAAGATTGGGACAGAATCCCTCTTCCAAAACCCCAGCAATTGGTCTCCCCACTTCCCAGACGTTTACAGACTGCTGTTAAAAGAAGAGGGGATGCTACACAATGGTAAACGTGGCCCTGTCCCAACTTTTTTGAGATGATTTGCTGCTATCAAATTCAAAATGAGCCAATATTTTTCATGAAATGGTAAGATGTCTCACTTTCAACATCTGATATGTTGTCTATGTTCTATTGTGAATAAAATGTGGGTTTGTGAGATTTGCAAATCATTGCAGTCTTTTTTTTATTTACGTTTTACACGACGTCCTAACTTCATTGGAATTGGGGTTTGAAAATGATTAGTTAATTTGGACCTCAGTATCCTGTAACTTCAAAGCATGGGATGCTGAAACTTTCTGATTTTCTCACTTGTAAAATCAAATTTCTGTATGCATGAAAATCAATAAACATATTTAAATTAAAATCCAAATGAGATTGTTTTTAAATCATACATTGGCTGAAATACATTTTGTATTTCTTGTCATTTAAGGAGACAATATGATTTCCATTTTTAATTCAAACACAGCTGACATTTTGAAGCCAGGTGCTTTCTGGTAAAGTGGAATCTGCAAGTCATGATAAAGAGCTCAAAACGCAGCCACAACCATTCAGGGGTGCGTTTCCTGAAATCACAGATGCTAACTCACATAGTTGGACCCATTGGGCCCTACTTTAACGATCTAAGCACTCGGTCTGAATCGTGTGGCGCAAGTGCATTTAGGGCGTGTGCAAATCCATTTCTGCTGGTTAGTTTCTGCGGGATATCTGGGTGCATAATAAGGCGCTTGGTGCAAAGGGGTTGGATTTAATCTCTTAATTAATCATAGGCATGTTTTAGGCGAAACATGGAATAAACCAATCAGAGTATCATCTTTCATTCCCTTTAACCCTTTATCGGGCGAGGAACCATATTTGGTAACTTCAGTCGGCATCCCAAGTGGCGCCCCCATGCCTCTCCGTGAGGCAGTAGACCAGCGGCGATTTCTCCCAGCCAATGAGAAAAATCAGGCTATCTCGCAGGCAGTGACATCAGGGTGTTCGACCAATCAGCAGTGGCCTAGAGCGTCTCAAACTTCTTTTCTTCTCCAGACCTCACACAGTGCGGTTGTGTGCCCTTACCCAGTCCCACTCACAAGGACCTAACATCATTACTCACGAAAGAAAACTGATGAAAACTCACGCATTATAACGTTGAAAAGGTTTGCTAAAAGTTGAGATAGGTGTTGTTTGTGTAGGATTTCTAGAAACTAGTGAAATTTTGCGAGAAAAACAAAAAATTTGGTAGTGAGGCCATGTTTGATCATATGCCTTTTTCACCTAAGCCAAGAGCAAGTGATGGTTAGACTATTTATGGACATATGCCCAACGCGCAGTACTTTTTTACAGTCAGCTTTTTAGGGTATTTTTTAGTGCCCTATAAAGGGTTAAAAGCCTGTGGAACTTGTACCCTGGCGGATAGCTACTATAAGGGCAGACTTTACTGCCCTCATAATAATAATAATAATAATAATCACTCTTAACTGCATCAGAATGAGGGCTGCTCCTGCCCGAAGTGAAAGCGTGCGAGCAAACCATTGTTTAGAGTAGCCTATGGAAACCTGATCTCAGCGATCTTCAAAAATGCAATTAAAATATTTTTAAATTATAGCTCAAAATTATTTTAATCAAATTCAGGTGTTAAAAATTATTAGTGAATCTCCAGGGCTCCAGTTGAACTTTTTATTGCATTAAAACTCGTGCATAAAACAAGCAAATGAAAAAAAAAAGTTTTAACTTCAGGGTCATCAGTGAAAATAAATAAATACATACATAATAAAATAAATAAATAAATAAATACACGCTGGCGGGGAACGACTAAGAGAAATTAAAATGAGTGAGAAAAATAGCGAGAAAGAAACAAAACTAATGTTTTCTTTCATCACGTACCATAACCCCATGAATAATATCCAACAGGAGTGACAAGAACTTGTTTCCACTTAAATAATAAATCATTTTCCAAATGAAATGAGGGATGTTGCATTTGATAATGGAAATGGGACCACAGGCACCATATTAATGGATCAGGTCGGATTCAAATTTTTTTTTTTCACGGAATTGCAGATAATGGGTCTACCTGTGCAGGACTTATCCAAACTTATGATGCGCATTTTCAGCACTTCAAACATTTGTTCAGTTACAGTGTGTGTTTTGTGTGACAGACCAAAAATCTGTGCAATATTCAGACATTATATGCCATGTGTTTGATATTTTGACCAACCATAGTCGCTGAACAGCCAGCCTTCCAAGGGGGATCCTCTGGAAGTTGGCTTAAATTATAGAGTTCGCCAGTATGAAAGAGTTGAGGCTTTATCCAGTGTAATCTGACAAACAATACTATGATACGAGAATACAGGAAAGTAAACGCTCAAGAAAACATTGTGGAAGTCACCGTGGTAGACAAAGCTCATGGAGGTAATGACAGGTTCCGTCAGCAGCCTTCCTCCAGCCTCTCCCAGATATAGGCAAGGGGCGGGAAAACAGGAGCAAGGAACACCTGGGCTGATAACAAGACATGGGGAAACACAATGGAAACATGGACTTAGACAATGACCAAGCAATTAAACCATGACGAGCTCTTTAAGAGTTAGAAGCGTGTTCAGCATAGGAGTACCAATACAAGATTAAGGGGAAGCAGAGAAGTGAAACTTTGAACAGAATAGTACAGAGATCTACAAAATATCGCACGTAGGAACTCAAACCAATCAATGCCCTAACTAATTTAGCAGCAATTAGTAAGTGCCTTTCTAATTAAAGACTTTCCCGTGCATTGTTAGTAATGGGTTTAGTTATTAGTTCTAATAAAATCAATCACTCAAGCTTAAAGCAGGCCCGAATATAGAACAGCTGCGAAGGAAGTGAGGAAATACAAAATGCCACTCCTGAATGCGGAGATGAAACAAAAAAAAAAAAAAAAAAATATATATATATATATGTAAGAAGCAGGAGAAAGAGGTTTGATAGCCACAGTAGCAACTGTTGTTTTCAATCAAACAGCAGACCAGAAGCCCTGCAAGCAGACGCAAATATATCTGTAATGATTGAAGGGATACTTTACCGATTTTCAAGTAGATTTGTATAATTACAATGTGGTTAATATATGCTAATGAACAATGTTTAACTTCCATTTATGCTGCTTGGACTGAGAATTTTCCATCCAGTTGCTAGAAATTGTTCGCCGGATGACGTGTTTTATGTTTGATCGTACTTAAGATTGTACTTCCACATTTTTTGTATACTTCAGGATCCTGAATAGAAACTACAATAAACCACCAAAGCTCACTGGGAAAAACTGACATAACTAGTAGATTTACTGTAAAGTGCGGTAGTGACAGTGTTTTCTTACTAACATGGCTGCACTACAGTATCATGCAGTACACTTTTTTGTTTTAGAGAGTTGAACTATCTTAGTACTTTGCAACATTGGCAAAGCCAGAACTGAAGAATAGGTAGGCACAGAACATCCCTTTCAAACAATTATTAGTCCTGACTTGTTCTCAATCGTTTTTCCGAATTAATTATACATTCATGATAAAAAACTATTTTCACCATCAGGTGTTACAAGTTCTCCTCGACAAGTTAAGAGAAAAAGTCATTCATTTGTACATTCAATTTGGTGCGTTTCAATCAGCCTAATTCAAAATTCTTCAAAGGAGTTTCAAATCTTTATTTAAATTGTTTCAGTGAAATCAATCATAAAGCGCAGGCTAGATTGCCCCATGTGCCAAATAAGTAGTGCTAAAGTTCCATAGCAGTTTACCCTCTGAAAAAAATAGGCCTATTAATGAGGGAATTATCTTTCTAAGCTGAATTTAGCCTCTTAATTTAATCGCCCTTAGATCACTTTGAGAGGGAGGCTGTCTTTAATAGCCAATGGATGGTTTTTATCATTGAAATACATGTTAATAAATTAAAATGACTGAGAAAATTAATGTTCTGCATTAATGCATTAATGTTCTATGCATACCCAGTTATAAGTTCTGAGTACACCATTGGTTTGAGATGATATTAAATATAAGCTAAATGGAATGGTCTTGGCCTAAGCTATATGATATTCTTCATATGGAATGAAATGTCTCAGAAGACATTGCTATCTGCGACTGCTGTGCTTGATCAGGTAAAGTATTTGAAATATACAACCCCAATTCCAAAATAGTTGGGAGAAGTGTAAATTGTGAATAAAATCAAAATGCAATGACTTTCAGATCACATGAGCCAATATGTTATTTATAATAGAATATAGATAACATTTCAAATGTTGAAACTGAGACATTTTATGCACAAAATGAGCTTATTTCAAATTTTATGGCTGCAACAAGTCTCAAAAAAGCTGGGACACAGGCAAAAAAGGGCTGAAAAAGCAAGTAATATATAAAAGAATCAGCTGACAGAACGTTTAGCAAGTAATTAAGTTAACTGGCATCAAGAGTGTAACATGATTGGCTATAAAAGGGATGTCTTAGAGAGGCTGACTCTCTCAGAAGTAAAGATGACCAGAGGCTCTCCAACCTGTGAAGGCTGGTGTGAAAAAATTGTGGAATACTTTAAAAACAATGTTCCTCAACGTCAAATTGCAAAGGCTATGAAGGTCTCATCATCGACAGTGCATAACATCATCAAAAGATTCAGAGAAACTGGAAAAATCTCTGTGCATAAGGGACAAGGCCGAAGACCTTTACTGGATGCCCGTGATCTTCGGGCCCTCAGACGCCACCGCATCACTCACCGGCATGATTCTGTCATTGACATTACTAAATGGGCCTAGGAATACTTAAAGAAACCACAGTCAGTAAAAACAGTCCGCCGTGCCATCCACAGATGCCACCTAAAACTCTATCTTGCAAAAAGGAAGCCATTGTGGAGCATGATCCAGAAGCGCTGCCGTGTTCTGTGGGCCAAGGCTCATTTAAAATGGACTGTAGTAAAGTGGCAAAGTGTCCTGTAGTCAGACGAGTCCAAATTTGACATTCTTGTTAGAAATCATGGGTGTTGTGTCCTCCGGGCTAAAGAGGAGAAAGATCACCCCTTTTAAAAAGCACCATGAATGCTGAAAGGTATATAAAGGTTTTAGAGCAACATATGCTCCCCTCCAGATGACATCTATTCCAGGGAAGGCCTTGTGTATTTCAGCAGGACAATGCAAAACCACATACTGCAGCTATTACAACAGCATGGCTTCGTAGTAGAAGAGTCCGTGTGCTGAACTGGCCTGCCTGCAGTCCTGATCTTTCACCGATTGAGAATATTTGGTGCATATTTAAACAAAAAGTCTGTCAAAGGAGACCCAAAACTCTCCAGCAGCTGGAAGCCTGTATTAAACAAGAGTGAGATCAAATTCCAATGGCTAAACTCAAGAAACTTGCCTCCTCAATGCCCAGACGCCTCCACTCTGTGTTAAAAAGAAGAGGGGATGCTACACAATAGTAAACAGGCCCCTGTCCCAACTTTTTTGAGACCTGAAGCAGCCATAAAATTTGAAATGAGCTCATTTTGTGAATAAAATTGTAAAATTTCTCAGTTTCAACATTTGCTATGTTATCTCTGTTCTGTTGTGAATAAAATACTGGCTGGTGTGATTTGAAAGTCATTGCGTTTTGATTTTATTCACAATTGACACTTTGTCCCAACTATTTTGGAATTGGGGTTGTACATCAAATAACTTATTTTTTCTGATGTTTTTATAAACAAAGGGCGTATTTCAATTTGCACAGCAGTGGTCTTTGATTGTTAGACCCCTTCATTGCTCACAGTTCTTGCTCACTTATATCGTGTCAAAATTATACCGCCAAACTCGCAAGACTGTGATTCAAATCAAGTACATTTGGACTCTGTTGTGCGCACACATTCCACTGTCTTGAAACACACTGCTGAAAAAGCTACTTGCCGAGCCAAACCAGACTTTTTTAATTCCAAGTGATGCTGTAAGATCAGTTCACCACCGCTGACACATGAGGAACGCAAATGCCTAATGCATAAGAAATAAACACAAAATTCTAGCTCTTAAGGCAAGAATCAATGCAAAAATACCTTGTCACCCTACATCCACTGTGTGAGGTTGTGCTGGAGTCTCACCACTTCGATCATCTCCATCTTTAAGCGCATATTTGGCCTGGTATTAAAATGATTAAAGTTTCTTTCTTGCATTTTCTAGTTCCGCTGTTTGCTGTAGGCTTTGAATAGGCCTTGGCCCACCCCTTTTGGTGCTTTAGCCAAGTCTTAGATAAGCAAGAGGAAACATTCAAACTTGACCTTTGCTTCTGGATGAATTGCAGGAAACTGGACCGATCAAAGGCGCAGAACAGAGGTAGTGCAGCAGAGAAATGCTACCCACCAATTTACCACCGCAGTCGTCAGTGAGGAAACCCGATATTTTATTGTGTCGCGACCTTCACGCTGTGTAATTTATCTGCTTGTGTTGTAGCCTCAGCGGGGGGGGAGATGTGTTTATTTGAGAATATGAGAATTGTTCTGGGACATCAATTAAAATCCACAAATACCCTCCATCATATTTGTGCAGATACTCAAAGATACTCTCTTTGGTACTCTGTGCTCCACCTGGGTGCAGAATCACAGCTGTAGGCACTTCTTGCTCAGTTCCTTCACCACAATATCTCACCTCCCACTACAAGCCAGTTCACCTGCATCTGAACAGGATCCTTATTCACCTAGTTAAGCGGAAGTATTTAGGGGGTATTATGTGTATAGTAGTAGATATGGTATAGTTTATGGAGAACAGTTATTGTATTACTGGTATTATTTTCTATATGATATATGAGCCCGCTATCGCAGGGAAATATTATAATTATAGTATAGTTCATACAGTACAGTAATTGTGTTTCCAGTATTATTTTCTGTATGCTTAAGACCTCACTCACTCACTCACTTCAGTTATGGCTATATCAGCCTGCTATCGCAGGGAAATATTATAATTATAGTATAAGTCATACAGTACAGTGATTGTGTTTCCAGTATTATGTTCTGTATGCTAAGACCTCACTCACTTACTCACTTCAGTTATTGCCATATCAGCCTGCTATCGCAGGGAAATATTATAATTATAGTATAGTTCATAGAGTACAGTAATTGTGTTTCCAGTATTATGTTCTGTATGCTAAGACCTCGCTCACTTACTCACTTCAGTTATGGCCATATCAGCCTGCTATTGCAGGGAAATATTATAATTATAGTATAGTTCATAGAGTACAGTAATTGTGTTTCCAGTATTATGTTCTGTATGCTAAGACCTCACTCACTTACTCACTTCAGTTATTATAGTATATATCAGTTTCCAGTATTATTTCCCTGCGATAGCAGGGAAATATTATAATTATAGTATAGTTCATACAGTACAGTAATTGTGTTTCCAGTATTATTTTCTGTATGCTTAAGACCTCACTCACTTACTCACTTCAGTTATGGCCATATCAGCCTGCTATCGCAGGGAAATATTATAATTATAGTATAGTTCATACAGTACAGTAATTGTGTTTCCAGTATTATTTTCTGTATGCTTAAGACCTCACTCACTTACTCACTTCAGTTATGGCCATATCAGCCTGCTATCGCAGGGAAATATTATAATTATAGTATAGTTCATAGAGTACAGTAATTGTGTTTCCAGTATTATTTTCTGTATGCTTAAGACCTCACTCACTCACTTCAGTTATGGCCATATCACTTCAGTTATGTACAATATGTGTTTCAGTATTATTTTCTGTATGCTTAAGACCTCACTCACTTACTCACTTCAGGGAAATATTATAATTATAGTATAGTTCATAGTACAGTAACAGTAATTGTGTTTCTTCAGTTATTATTTTCGCAGGGAAATATTATAATTATGTATAGTTCTTAAAGTATTACCTCACCTCACTCACTTCACTCACTTCAGTTATGGCCATATCAGCCTGCTATCGAGGGAAATATTATAATTATAGTATAGTTCATACAGTACAGTATTAATTGTGTTTCCAGTATTATTTTCTGTATGCTTAAGACCTCACTCACTTACTCACTTCAGTTATGGCCATATCAGCCCGCTATCGCAGGGAAATATTATAATTATAGTATAGTTCATAGAGTACAGTAATTGTGTTTCCAGTATTATGTTCTGTATGCTTAAGACCTCACTCACTCACTCACTTCAGTTATGGCCATATCAGCCTGCTATCATGAGGAAATATTATAATTATAGTATAGTTCTATCGCAGGGAAATATTATAATTAGAGTATAGTTTGGCCATATCAGCCTGCTATACAGTATAATTTGTATAGTTCATAGAGTACAGTAATTGTGTTTCCAGTATTATTTTCTGTATGCTTAAGACCTCACTCACTCACTCACTTCAGTTATGGCCATATCAGCCCGCTATCGCAGGGAAATATAATAATTATAGTATAGTTCATACAGTACAGTAATTGTGTTTCCAGTATTATTTTCTGTATGCTTAAGACCTCACTCACTCACTCACTCACTCACTCACTTCAGTTATGGCCATATCAGCCCGCTATCGCAGGGAAATATAATAATTATAGTATAGTTCATAGAGTGCACTAATTGTGTTTCCAGTATTATTTTCTGTATGCTTAAGACCTCACTCACTCACTCACTCACTTCAGTTATGGCCATATCAGCCCGCTATCGCAGGGAAATATAATAATTATAGTATAGCAGTAATTGTGTTTCCAGTATTATTTTCTGTATGCTTAAGACCTCCTCACTCACTCACTCACTTCGCCAGAGGGAAATATAATAATTATAGTATAGTTCATACAGTACAGTAATTGTGTTTCCAGTATTATTTTCTGTATGCTTAAGACCTCACTCACTTCACTCACTTCAGTTATGGCCATATCAGTTTGCTATCGACCTCACTCACTCCTCACACTTCAGGGAAATATTATAATTAGAGTATAGTTCATACAGTACAGTTATTGTGTTTCCAATATTATTTTCTGTATGCTTAAGACCTCACTCACTCACTCACTTCAATTATGGCCATATCAGCCTGCTATTGCAGGGAAATATTATCATTATAGTATAGTTCATAGAGTACAGTAATTGTGTTTCCAGTATTATTTTCTGTATGCTTAAGACCTCACTCACTCACTTCAGTTATTGCCATATAAGCCTGTTATCGCAGGGAAATATTATAATTATAGTATAGTTCAGAGAGTACAGTAATTTTGCTTCCAGTATTATTTTCGGTATGCTTAAGACCTCACTCACTCACTCACTTCAATTATGGCCATATCAGCCTGCTATTGCAGGGAAATATTAGAATTATAGTATAGTTCAGAGAGTACAGTAATTTTGCTTCCAGTATTATTTTCTGTATGCTTAGGACCTTGGTAAGCTGCTTGCTCTCTTACTCAGGGCATGTCATTGAAGTTGAATATGCCAAAAATGCTGTATGAAATTTCATAATTCACACACCATTGGAAATACGAGCATTGAGGAAATGGAGTGAAACTTACTGTATTTGCTTCACCCATATGCGTCATAAGGTGACGGTGAAAACACCAAGAGTGACAGTGACCAAGGTGCCGCTGGCCCTTGTTATGACTTGAAAATCACAACAAAGAGAACCTGCAATGACAACTTAAACAAATTTATTCTTCACTCATTAGGTCCAGAAAGTTCTATAAATAATCCACTGTGTAATCTTAACACTCTCATGCCACAATGTAACCCTGATGCAAAAGAAAACCCCCACAACTGACAAAAATCACAGCATTTATAAAGACTAGGAACATTCTGGAAAGATTTACAGAAGCCCTGGGTGATCTGGCCTTCTCCAGGTAAGAAGATGCCAGAAACCTCTAGAAAGCACTCGTCTATTTCATCACAAACAAGTGATATTGCATCAGATCGTGTGTTGCTACAAATAGACTGTTACCAGTCATAATGGGCATTTAAATAGTATCTAACAAAGCTCTATTTATAAATGATATACAATGCTGTACATAAAATACTCATACATAACACCTCCCCTCTTTAAGAAAAGAAACGTTTGCTCAAAGCTTTCTTTTGTTTAAATTAACATGGTTTTATAATAAGTATAATCTTGAAACTTTACACATAAAGTATCATTGATCAGTATAACAATCATATACCTAACAACCAGTGCAATTTTCACAATCAAATAGAGAAGTAAAATTACATGCGTTTCATGCAAGAATGGGAGGGGATTGTGATCACTGAAGACCTTGATTGAAATAGGTGAACAAGTTAAATAGACTTCAAAATGTAGTATAGCCAAAACAAGCACCAAACATTCTTTTTCAATTGTTGAATAGTTTTTCTGATGTTTATCCAACTTTTTGGAAAATTAACAAACAGGATGATCCACTCCATCAGTGTCTTCTTGCAGTAAAACTGTGCCTGCACCAATATCACTGGCATCAGCGGCCAACTTGGAACTCCTTTTTGAAATTAGGAGATAAGAGAACTGGTGGCTTTCAGTTAGTCAAATTAATATTAACATTTTTCATCCCAAACAAATTTTGCATTTTTCTTCAGTAAATTTGTCAAAGGTGCAGAAATGATAGAGAAATTTTTACAGTTTCTGTAGTAGCCAGCCATCCATATAAATCTCATTCGTTGTCTTTTAGTTGTAGGTTCAGGAAATTCAGTAATAACTTTTACTTCCGCATCAATATGACTGATATGACTGCAGTAGGAATGAACAGCTATTCATTTCATTCATTAATCTCCACAACATTTATGTAGCCTGTTGGGCTAGATTGTGAATGGAACCCACTTTCTTGTTTCTCTCTCTCCCTTGCACCCCACATCACTGATTGAGGGGTGGGACTGGGGTAGTATTTACATTCACTTAAACAGGTGTATGTATAGACACCCTGGGGTCCTTATGCCAGTAGCTTCTCAGTATGCTAGTCAGTGCAGTGGAGTGGTGCTGTGCTTTGGGTCCTGTTACGGGCTACAAGGTATTTTTTTCTGAAGTTTTCATTATTTGGATGTGTGACTGGTTCAGTATTTTAAAGGGGAATGGAAACATCAGGAAACTGCACGCCCAATAGATTTATCTAGTTGAAACATATAATTTTGTCAAGTAAGAGCTCTTAGTATAATATATCATAGCCATTCGAGCTGTTTGAAAATACCACTACAGCCACTTCGCCTTTCCTGGCTGGGGCCATTTTAATTGCTGGTCTGCATGACGTCATTGGATGTAAAAGCTCACAGTATGAAAAATGGGTCATGCACAGGGCCGGATCCAGGGGGCTGTTTCAATAAAATTTACTTGTCCGACCGAGTCAGACCATCCGTCGAGTGAAAAGTCGGACCTTCGACACACCATGTCCATCAGGTGTTTCAATAAAACAAAAGTAGGATGTCCGACCATGGTCTGACGCGGACGGACGGTTCGTCACTGTCCGTTCAAATTTGCATGAGAATTGACACCTCAGTGATTCACTGCTTCGCTATTTGGCGTTCAAATATTCGAAATAAGTTAACGTTAAATGAAAAAAAAAATCTGATTAGGTACATCATTAACTACTTTTCAGACATAAATTAACGGCGCACATTGCTGTAGGATGTCACGTTCAATTTCAGTAAGCTATTAACTGAACACAGTCTAGCTAATTAAATGTAGTCTTTGCTCACTGTGCACTCTGTGCTTAAACTACGATTGGCAACATAACAAAGCTATTCATCACACAAAAGACATTAAAACATTCATATCATCACGATCACTCATTTTACAGAATTGAGTTAAGCAGACGGGCGATAAGCAGAGCTCCACTCTCGGTCACACATAAGCACCACGAATACGATGTTTCATTATAGTAATAATCAAGTAGAAATTGAAGACACGGCTTTTTTTTTCAGCAAGAGCAGCATTTCAGAGCTCCTCAGCGAATGGTAATCTCGGTGACAAGTACGTGGTGTCGTCCGTTTACGTTTTACAATTGGACAGCTGTCTATTTTTTATATAGCAAGTTGTCGTGACCATGCTGCAAAAACAGGTGTACGTGCACTGTTATAAAGTGACTGAATTTCACAATTAAATTAGCGCATTGTCTCCTTATTATTTCAACTGTAAGAAGAGTCTTGCCCGCATTTAACTGTGGTTTACAGTTAACATACACGGAACCTATGTTACAAACTGATTGTAAAATTACAGTTGAAATAACTTGCAAAAAAGGTGCCAGTTAAATTAACTGGCAAATAAAGTGCCAGTTCGTAACAGTGTACTTGTCACTGAAATTACCCTGTTCCCTCAACTGCCTGAGGGAGAACCTGGCTGTATTACGAACAATCCCAGCGTCCAACGTGTTTGCTCAGACATTGAGGTGCTGGACGTGGCATTGCTTAAGATGAAGGATGTCAGAGCGGAGACACTGAATCGACCAGTTGACCTAGGCTACTCTGAACTCTTGTACAATTTAAAGTAATAAAGTGCATAAATTGTTAAAATGGGCTGTATTCATGAACCAGTCACTGAAGACACAATCAGTACCGTGCCACAGTACGATTGTACCCTCTCCCCTCGCCGGTCAGACCAATAGGCTAATATTGTAACATCGTAGCGCGTTGCAGGATGCACCTCGGTGGTTTCAAATGGGGAACGATTTTAAAAGGAGGCGCCAATATATTTCGAGGGGCTTTAGAATATTAATATTGCGAATGCTACGACTGCGTGCTACGACAAGCAACCAGGTGTCATTAGTAACGTGGATTACCACGTATTGCAGTACGGTACCAAATTTCATCCCAATTTCTTTTCGAATCTTCTATGATGATATTCCTCTTTCATGAAGCAATAATTTCCATTCCTTGGGCTGCTTATCTCTTGAGCCACAGAACATTGGCATTAGCCCTGGTGCATTCTGCAATATTTGGGGCTGGACTCAAAAACATGTCTTGTTGCGCCAGAGGAATAGCATGGCATGATGATTTGATAATAAAACCCAAGAAATACAATAGCATTTTACCCTGGGCATGTTTTATTTTCTCTTAGTGCGTGCAGTGCAGGCATTACTTCTGGTGTCATCCATGTTCATCAAGCCGGTACTGAGCTTTTAAGGGGGCTGTCCCTCAGCCCCGTTACATCCACTGACGTAACCGGAAGTCGTGGGCCTGATAAAATGGCCAATGGTGCAGTCCATGGCTTTAAAGCGGGATTTTAAAAACGTATTTATGCTGTATCTATGTATTGCTGTAAGGGTCAACGCAGATTTTTAAAGCCAGGAAGGTATTACCAACTCGAACAATATAACTTATAAAAACGTTTCCATTCCCCTTTAAGTACCCTCTTGCTCTGGATCGGGTGTGGGTTAGCAGGTGTGACAACCCCGCATTGTGCCAGCTTCTCCAGCGTAGTTCCGGCAAGTCAGTGAGCAATAGCAGATTGAAGCCAATTGTATGTATTGTGTGAAACAAGGTATGCTAATAGGTTTTACTGTTGCGTTTATTCCTTCCTGCTTATCATGTTTGTAATGCGTTGCTTCATTTTTGTCTGCCAGCATTCGCTGGTTTGGCGGGGCTGTATTCGGTCGAACCTCATCAACTGTTTGTCCTGTTAGCTCGGCAGCAACATGTGTGTGTGTGTGTAATTAAATTGTGAGAGGGTTTACATTTTCTTTAGCAGATTAAACAAGGTAGTGGGTACTCGGGCAATAGTGTAATCTGTGCCATCGTTGCTTGCTAGCGCTTACTGCATAAGAGAAAGCCTCTGTCCATATTACTGTATAGGAGTAGAAAATGTTTGACTACTGTTTTCTATTGTGTGCGTGATAGAGTGGGGTTGTTGCATGTTTTCTTTTTGTTTTTTTTAAATAGCCAACTTCAGTGAGAGCATTTATTAAGCAGAGGAAAGCATTTTAAAAGTATTCTAATGTGCTTCTTTTATTTTTAGACAGACTCCAACAGCTGCACTGAGTTGTTAGCTGCTGTTCTCTGAATGAGACTTTTCTCTTTGTTGGTTTGTTGATTTGACATTGGTGCTGCTCAAGTTGTTGATTGTTGGTTTGTTTCTTTCCTCTTACCTGGGGGCGTGTGTTCCCTGTGAAGTGCTTTGTGATTTTGTGAGCCACAGGTTAGAGGGTTTTTTTTCTTTTTATTTGTTTTTTTATATTTTCTATTTGTTTGTTTTATTCCTCCCCCCTTTTCTTTTTCAGTCTGCCTTGGTCCTAGTCTAGGGGCCTATTGCACAAAAGTTGGATCCTAAGATCCTGGATCAACGCCAAAGCGAGGATTGCCATATCCCTAACAGCGCGTCACTGGCTTAATTGATTGCACAAAGCCAACGGCGGGTGGAGGAGAATTGGCTAAAGTGAAGCCGGTGCCGCTGATCCTGCTGAGTGCGCGCACACGGCTACCTCAAATAGACCCCGAGATCGATCACAGAATCGCTGATCATCACCATAGACACTAAGTAGCTGCAGCAAACGCATGCGCCAGCAACACTCAAAGACCACGTTCAGACAGGGGGACGATGGGATCTCTGAAATGCCTCTGCTTGTTATTCCTTTAGTTTCTATCTGAATGGTGCGAGACGTTTGAGAGGAGTATTGAAGTGAGCTAACCTCAAGTGAAAGTAAACTCGGGAGGTGTTTCAGCGCCGTCAAAAAGGAGTAGCTGATGCACTTCGATGTTACCATGAACGAGATAAGCCGTTGCTGTCAGACAGATTTAATATCGGGCGAGACCCTAAATTTTTGAGCTTCGGTGTGTCATGCACACTGTTAAGGCGTGGCAAAAGCTGATCACGTTTTAGAAGCATAATATTGTCCCATAGACGTCATCTAATTTTGCTCCAAGCTCTTTTTTGTCCTATACAAACTGAATTGATAGTCCGATTTAGAAGACGTTTACAGATTAGTTGAGTTTACTTTCTGCTTTTAATCATCTCTGATGGAGGCATACTCAAATTAAAAAGTAGAATGTTAGCGTCAGAAAATTACGTCAAGGAGCCTCTTGAAAATGTTTGATTCCAGTATCGCGAAGCGAGCGACAGTGCACTCGTGTCCAGCACTAAGGCAACGACTCTACCTTACCCGTCGCAGTCTGAATAAAGACGGAGAAAAGTAGCAGCAGTGCTGTAGGTAGGGGGTTACCGCAGCGATTTAAGACCGCGCTGAAACACGGTAACCTACTTCATGCAGCACTGCTAATTTTCTACTCTGATGGAAGTCTCAGCTTGGGGAATAAGGACAAATCTGATAATGACGGATTCTAAATATGGTTAAAATGTGACATGGAAGGGGGACTGATTGAACTGGGATGGTCACTGTCACATGGATACTTGAATATAATGATCGAATATTGGCTATTTTACTAACATCAATGGTCACAAGTTTCTAGGATAATTACTCTGGGCCTACTATATTTGAGATAGCAATGTGTAGTGGACAATTCAGAACGACTGTTAAGGACATTGATTTTCAATTTGGGTGACTGCTGAATGAGGTGAGGTGAAATTGGCTGGAGACAGGAGCTTAGCTAGTTCGTAAGCTTGCTCTGGGGCTGGCTAGCTCCACAGACTTTGTTTCCATAGTAACTAGTGCCATGGCTTAGCTCACACGCTGTGTGCAACCGAAATGGGGCTTGAGATCAGGCTAATCCCGTGCCGATCCTGGGCTAATCCCTTATCCCGCCTTCGTGCAATAGGCCCCAGCTCCAGTAGGGGGCTTAGGTAAGTAGGTTTCCCTTTGGACACATTTTTCACGGTTTGATGTGTGCAGTGCTATGTAGTGTGAGCTCCTAAGGTTTGCAGTGTCATGTCTTTGAGCATATTTGAATGCTGTGTCTGCAGTTATTTTCGCCTAGAGGTTGTATGCACGTATGCATGAGTGGTATAGAGAACCAACTCCTGTAGCGCTTCTGGTGATAAGCTTGTGCACATGTACCGATGGCATGAAATGGTCCAGATTATATTTTTGTATGTATTTTTTAAGCAACAAACAAACAAAAAACACTGATCCTGAATATTTAATAAAGGGATTACATTTTTTAAATTTTTTCTAAAAGTCTTGCATCAGTGTGGTTTCTGTAGATAGAGTCCCCCTTGCTCTGAAAATCTGTTAGATACTCTTATCCAAGGGGAAGCGTAGTCAGCACCCCCTAGTGGTGGTTACAATTTGGCGCAATCGGCAGGACGATTCTTTTTGATCCATTATTATTCATTTTTTTCTTTTTTGTGCTTATTTATTTAAGATGACTGATACCAGTGCAGGATCAACAGGTGAGCTGCAGCGACTGTGGCAACGGGTGGAGCAGCTCCAAGCTGAAAACGAAAGTCTGTCTGGTGGGCAAAATGGAGGTACTGGGGACAGTTCTAGCGCAAGTGGCACACAGTCTACACGGCGGGAACAGACCCTCTATCTGTCTCGAGAGAGAGGCGATGCCCTAAATTTTCTGGCTCTTCAGCGGTCGGGTCACTTTCTGTGGAAGAATGGGCTGAAGCAGCGGAAAGCTGTATTAGATCAAGGTTTCTGTCTGACTTTGACAAGGCAATGTTTTCGTATGTTCATTTAGAGGGTGAAGCCCCAAATGAAATCAGGTATCAATCCATAGCTACCAGAGAGAGTTCAGCAGACATTAAGGTTTTACAAGAAGTGTATGGGTGTTCCAGGTCTTATGTGTATTGGCAACAACGTTTTTTTGGTCGCAAACAAAGAGAAAATGAATCATTTTTTGAGTTTTCACATGCTTTAATGGAACTCATGGATAGAGTCAGGCAAGCAAAGAGACATGCAATTACTAATTCTGATGTGGCTTTGAGAGATCAGTTTTGTGAAAATGTGTTTGACCCCACGTTACATAGGGAACTTAAGAGGCTGGTACAGGAAGATGGCAGCCTGTCCCTCCTAGATGTACGTGCTGAGGCAATTCGGTGTGATGGATGAGGGCCATTGTGCCCTGAGCCGTGCCAACGAGCCCCAGGTTGTGTCTCAGTGTGTGACCACTGCTGCTCAGAATTCCGAATTTGCAGAATTGAAAGACAAGGTCCGTAAACAGCAAGTGCAACTGGAAATGCTGGTTAGACAGCTAGGGCAGACTAGCAGTACAGCACAGGCCCCTCCACCGTACCGGGTTAGCTTGTTTCAAACGCACTACAGATGGCCAGCCAATCTGCCTGCAATGCGATAAACCTGGACATATAGCGCATTATTGCCAGACCATCCCCCCTTCCACAGCAGTAGGTCAGCTCCTCCTAGGCCCAGTGTTGTTGCCGGTAATCAGTAAGCAGCCCCTGAAGAATCCATGCAGTCACCGAAAAACTAGTGCCCTCCAGTGTGCAGAGCCACACACTGGGAGAAGGGGATCCTGGCTCTCAGTGCTCACAGTCTTATGTTAAGTTGATTAGGACTTGCCCTGTACTATATGTAATTATGGGAGATGTAGCTGTGCCATGTTTGATTGACACTGGGCCCATGGTTACCACCATCACTGAGAGTTTTTTTCGAGACCATCTTCCATGCCTCCAAGCCCTTCAAGGTTAAAATATATGGAAATTAAGCAGTCTGCCTCGGGGTGGGGGCCCTTACTTTGGTTCTGGTTACCTGCTCTCAGCTAGAGGCCGCCGAATTCCTACTCAGGCTATTAGGCTTCGAAAATGTCCAGCTGCCTGATGGCTTATTGGTGTCTCCTGCACTCATCTCTGCCAAGAACGGTCTTGTGTATGCTCCCGTGGTCAATGTTGAACACATGGAGGTGTGACTCCCCCCTCATCGTGCGGTTGGTACGGTACAGGCTGTGATGTCGACTTCAGCTGGAACTACTATGCCCATTTCTGTCGAGCCCTTTTGGGAAGATTGTGAAGCTTACTTATCCACACAGGAGGTGGTCCCTCACGCTGACGCCACTGACTTCATCAGCCCACCTTTAAGCGATTATCCCAGCAGCAAGCTCTGAAGCACATGTCCTCTTTGCCCAGTTCAGTGGCATCTTTTCACAAGGTGAGGGAGACCTCGGGTGCACATCTTTGATCACGCATGAGATCCCGCTGTTGGATAATGTTCTTGTCCACCAGCCCTATCATAGAATTCCACCATCACAGTACGTGACCGTCTAGACACACATCCAGCAGCTCCTTGACAGCAAGGTGATCAAAGAAAGCACAGCCCCTACTCCTCCCCCATTGTCCTAGTCACTAAGAAGGATGGCAGTCTCCTTCTCTGTGTAGTTTATCGGCAGCTGAATGCGAAGACTCGTCGTGATGCATGTCCCCTACTGCGAATAGAAGAGTCTTTGGATGTCCCGTCTGGGGCTAGGTGGTTCTCCACCTTGGATCTGGCGAGTGGTTACAACCAGGTCCCTGTTGCCGAGAAAGACAAGCCCAAAACTGCCTTCTGTACTCCATTCTGCTTTTTTCAATTCAATAAGATGTCTTTTGGGCTTTGCAATATGCCTGGCACATTTCAACGTTTAATGGAGCGGATGTTTGGTGACTGTACATTTCAGTCTGTTCTCCTGTACTTAGACAATGTGATCGTCTTCTCTGCTACAGTGGAGCAACATCTGGACAGGTTGGGGGAGGTGTTCTGGAGATTACAACGACAGGGGCTAAAAGTCAAACTATCAAAATGTAGTTTTTTCCAACATCAAGTGAGCTACTTGGGCCATGTGGTCTCGGCGGAGGGGGTGTCAACAGATCCAGCGAAGATTGAAGTAGTGAAAGACTGGAGGAGGCCTGGGCACTTGGCGGAGCTGCGCTCATTCCTCAGGTTTGCAAGCTACTACAGGCGATTTGTTCAGGGGTTTGCAAAGCTTGCTGCCCCCCTGCATCACCTGTTAGGGAAGTTTGCTGGACCATGAACGAAAGGACAGAAAGGATACCTCTGGCCGCGGCATGGGACGATGCCTGCGAACAAGCATTTCAGTCCTTGAAGGCGAAGTTCACCTCTGCCCCTGTTCTCGCCTATGCGGACTTCAGGAAACCTTTCATTCTGGAGGTTGACGCTAGCCACGGGAGCTTTGGTGCAGTCCTTTCACAGGAGCACAATGGAAAAATTTGTCCAGTTGCATTTGACAGTCAGGGACTTAAACCTGCGGAGAAAAATATGAAAAACTGTAGTTCCATGAAGCTTGAGCTGTTGGCGGTGAAGTAGGCCGTAACAGAAAAGTTCCGAGAATATCTCCTTGGAAACCGCTTTACCATCCTCACTGATAATAACCCCCTGAGCCATCTGCTGACTGCCAAACTTAGTGCAACGGAACAGCACTGGGCCTCTCAACTGGCATCGTTCAATTTTATCATCAAATACCGGCCTGGTAAGAGCAATCGGAATGCTAATGCGTTGTCTAGGCAGTATCTGGAGCATTTCACCAGCAGCACCGAGGTCCCCGCCCTCAGAATATTGGCTGGTGCATATCCAACACCGACCCGAATCATCATTGCAGCAAGATGATTACCCTATCTGGGCGCACATCTCAGGACCTATGCAGGATGCTGATCCAGTCATAGGCCCAGTGCACAAGTTTTTTCTGGAGGGACGCTGGCCGGGTCCAAAAGAGCGTGATTCGTTGTCCAGCCTTTGTAGATCACTGCTTCGACAATGGGACCGCCTGTTTGAGCAATACGGGCTGCTCCACCGTGTCGTTCGTGCTCCAGGTGGGGGGCCAGAGACACTCCAGCTGCTGCTCCCACAGTGTCTGCAGGAGGAAGTCCTGCGCAGTGTCTATGGTGAACAGGGACACCAGGGTACTGAGAGAGCTCTGCAGCTCCTCTGGAGTCAATTTTTTTGGCCAGGGATGGCGAAGGATGCAGAACGATGGTGCCACCCGTAAATACTGGAGCTCGTTGCAGGCCTCTCGGCCTAATGAGATCTTGGCCAAGGACTTCACTGTGATGGAGTCAGCAAGTGATGGCCGAGAGAATGTGTTGATATTCTCAGATGTGTTCACCAAGTATTCCCAAGCCTTTCCAGCGAGAGACCAAACAGCCTTGACTGTGGCCCGCTTGTTAGTTGAGCAGTGGTTCTACTGGTTTGGGCCCCCAGCACGCATACATTGGGACCAGGGTCGCAACTTTGAAAGCCTGCTCGTTCAGCAATTATGTGAGATGTACGGCATTCAAAAGAGCCGAACCACACCTTATCACCCATAAGGTAATGGTCAGTGTGAACGGTTTAACCGTACTCTACATGACCTGCTACGAACACTGCCGGGGATGGAGAAGAGGCGCTGGCCACACCACCTACCCCAGTTGACCTTTGCATACAACACCACTCCCCGTCAGACCACCGGGCATACTCCGTACTACTTAATGTTCGGGCACCACCCGAGACTGCCAGTGGACTTTCTGCTGGGGACTGGGGAGGAGGCACCTGATGCTGCTGACACCCTGGAAGAATGGCTACCGAAGCACCAGCAGAGTGTGAGGATGACGCAGGAACATGTCTGGCAGAGAACACGGGGCCTGTTCGGTAGCGTCATGAGCAAACGTATTGTTCAACATGCAAACTCTTGAAACGCTTCGTAACATTCTACATATTGAACGCACCTGGGCTACAACAATACTCAACATTGGTATGTTTGTTCGTTTATTTTCAACAAAGCACAGCTAGTTGAAATTTGGGAGCGACAGAAGAATACGGCCTGCATAGTATAACTATAAAAAAAACTTTACGGTGTCATAATGATTCATGAAATACAACTAGCTAACCTATAGGAAGCTTCATTATAACCTAGCAGGCTTACAGTTACCTTAGCTAACAATAATAAATGACAGTCATAACACTAGTTAGCCAGCTGGGTAACGTAACCTTAGATTTGCAGTGCAAGCCGTATTCTTCAGTCGCTCAGAAATGTGCTGAATTTGATTGAGTTGGCAATCTAGCTAAATACTTGGTGTACCAGCTATAACATTATAGAGTTCGATATCACCTTAGCTTGCCGGCTAGGTAGCCAACTAGCTCACTTGCGAGTATGACAGTGTACGCAAACTGTAGCCTTATTTTGTCGGCATAATTATTTCCGAATACTTCGGTACTGCGAAATGTACATAGATGACACAAATTGATGCGCAATATGTGACAAAAGTCCGATGCATAAACAGTACGGGGGGATGAGGGATGGCGGAAGTACCGTGTTCTATCTGGGCTGCGTCTGAGTTCTGTGCGAATTATTCACCTCGTGACGTCATAAAAATTAAGCCGTTTCGTTGACAATTTGAGACTTGCCGAGGGTGAATGGAAGGGTGACTTTTATTGATTATATTTCTTTTCTGGGCTTAGGTGGTGGTGTAAAAGTACTTTTATCATGTTCAGTATACCCTTAGCTCTCGATGGAGGTATAATTTGACCTGCTTTAGGATTTTCAATGAGTGTCTGCTTTAAGTGAAACATACAGGAATATGCTCCCTCAGATTTGATGTTGTTTATTTGAAAATCTGAACAGAGGCTTTTGCAAATTTTGCGTTTAGGACTGCCCTGCCCAGCAATGCTACTTTAGCTTTCTGGTGCACATGGAGTATTTTGCCTCTAATTTCTTTGGTTGCCAGGGAATACACTATTGGGTTCAGACAGGAAGGGATACATGAGGCAATTGCCAAGTTTACCATTTTGGTATCTTGATCGAGGCGGAATACGAAAAGTTCAAACATATACACCACAATAGTTGGGCCGTAGAAAATTGCTACGAGAACTAAATGTTCTGTGCACGTTCCAAGTGCTTTGTACCTGCTCTTTACATTCTTCATTTTAAACACAGCTCTCAAAATGCAAGCATATGACACAATTATTAAAGTAAGTGGACCGAATAAGAGCAGTATGCTCAGACAGGACGCAGCTGTCCACTGCAGTGTATTATCATTACATGCAAGATAGATTACAGCCCCGTACGCACATACATAGTTAGAGACAGTGAGTGAATCACAGAAAGACAAGTTGTTCACTATCAAAGCTGAGAACATCAAAAGGCTAACACAAAATGCCCAAACTGTCATTAAAATAAAGATCATTCTTATGGGAGTGTTGATTGAGCTATGCCTTAGTGGGAAACATATCACAATTAGCCTGTCATATGCAAGAACACTGAGGGAAAACGATTCTAACATTACTGAACCGTGATAAAAGAAAGACTGTGTCACACATGCATTGTAGGACACGAAAGTATCCCTTGTTAAAATGGTATAGATTGTGCTGGGGATAAAGGATGTGCTGCACATGAGGTCGACCACGGCTAAATTAGCCACTCCAATGTACTTTGGAATGTGTAGGCGCTGGTCGATCCATATAATGGCAATGATGAAGGTGTTGAACAAGAGTGTAACACTGTAAATGAAGCCGAGGAAATGCATAAATAAATCAGCAGACTTCAAATTCGTAAATCCGATTACGTAAAATCCTTCTGGTCTAATGATGGACTCATTTGTGATGAGATCGGCAGGGTTTCCCATTGAGCCCGTGCGGCGATCAGGATGTCCTTGTCACCGATGTTTTTCTCAGCCTTGAGAAGGAAAAACAGCAGTTAAACATAAGCCATCTGACAATTCAGGCTATCGCTGCACAGCTTTCTAAGTGATGAGTTAATTTGCACCTCAGCAGCCTGTAACTTCAAAGCATGGGAGGCTGCAACTTGCCAAATTTCTGCCTTGTAAAATCAATAAACCTATTTAAAATAAAAACCAAATTAAACCATTTTTAAATCATAAATTTGCCAAAATACACATATTATTTTTCATAATTAAGGAGACAATATGATTTTCATTTTTATTTCAATCATCACTGATATTTTGAAGCCAGGTGCTTCCTGGTGAAATGGAATCTGCTCATGATGATATTTACCAGGCTAGTGATTGTGTTTAAAAAGGGCATTTCTGACAGGGCTGAGTCTGTCAGGAGTAAAGATAGTGAGGCCTCCACCACTCTATAAAAGATTGTAAATAACAATTCCTGAATAATATTTCTCGATATAAAATCGCAAATAATTTGGGGACTTCATCTTCTACAGTACAGAATATTAAATGATTCAGAGATTACAGAGAAATCTTGAAGAGAACCTCAGAGCTCAGGTGGTATTGTTATTACACCAAGGAACAAGATTCTTCCTAAAAAATGTTCTTGTTTTAGAGGGGCCACTGCATCAAGGGTAGTTCTCAGTATATCACTGAACTGTTCAGACGGTTTGGTGGTATTTCACCAATAATTTCTTTGCTAGGAAGAAGTGACTCCAGCAACATTTCTCTAAAGCCAGGAACGACAGCAGAATTTGGCTTCCAGCTGTAATAATATGTAGATTCCAGCAGACATTAGTCGCTGCCTGAATTTCAAAAGAAGTAAGTGAGGTCTGATGATACAGGACTATGGGGTGCGACGGATTCACAACTGTAATACCATACGATAGGACAAGTTAAAGTATGTTACCCGTGGTGAGTTGGCCCAGAGACATTCTGTATAAAGCTAATGGAGTAAATACCAAATGCAAAAACTGTTCTTAGGGGATCACCAGGTCTATGTACATGTATATTTCAAGTTCTACAGAACAGAGCTTTGCGAATTGCACTTGGAGTGGAGGCTCGATATAATAGAGACGCATTGTACAACACCTGGAAAGTGGACCGTTTAATTGAACAATGGCAAAGGCAGTCATAGATTTTTATCTATAAAGCAATTCATAATTTACTACTGGAATCTCTCTGCTCCGGGACTGAATTGAGAGAGACTACTTATAATTTCCGAAACACTGATACATCTCTGAAATTGCCTAAACCGCGGAAAAATTTTTTAAAACTGAGTCCTTTTGATGCTGCAGCTAAATTATTCAATGATCTTCCAAAGAAAATTCAGACTATTGATAATATAAACACTTTTATTAAACCTATCCAAAAACGTTTATTCCGATACCATTAACATATTCTTTTTTTTCCTAAATAAGTACATACACAAATGCACGCCACTGCTTGAAACCATTGATTCGATTTTGTGTCTATTATTTTAAGGTATTTCTCTTTAAATGTTTATTTAGTTCTTACCTTCATATGTCATTTCAGTTTTGTTGTTTGAAATCTATGAAAAAAATATATTATTGTGTTTATAATCTTTTTTTTCCAAAGACATTATGCATTCATATATATTTCATGTTTTTTGCTTAACTCTGTATGTTTCAATTCTCGTTTCTATGTGTTATATTTGTTTTGTTATGCTTTACTTGTCTTACATGTTTTAATATTGTACTCTATTAGTTTGCACATTTTTATGCACAGCCTTGCTGCAAAGCAGCTTTTAGCTGATCGCAGGCTTTTACCCTATTGAAATAAATAAAATACAAATACAAATATATTAAAATAACAACCTCAAACTTTTCAGCAGACACAGCAAGGGACGATGGAAACTCACAAAACTCTGTGAGAGAAACAGAATAAGGCCCAGGAGGTCGATACACAGACACTGAAATATATGACTGGGTGTACTAGGTGCTTTACCCATGAAACACTGTGCAAAGTTCATATTCAGTACTTCAAATGGTGAAAGCAGCTATTTTCTGCTCCAATACTAAATCAAGTGGACACTCTCTAATGTTATACTCTTAACAAGATGCACCTGCGGTGGTCGAACCCTTACCTTTTTGGGTAATCAGAATTGATGTAATAAGTTAGAAGTTTAGTCCACAAGGGTGGTTCAAAAGATAGGAAGCAGTTGTAATCCAGTATCAGCAGTACTGGTCGAAGTAAGGTTAGGTAAAAGCAGGGGCAGCGTAAGACCTGAAAATTCGGTGGCTAATATCCATCCCTTTATTGACAACAATTAGTCCTAATTCTAGATGGTTTTCCTTTATTAACATGTTTTCCAATTCAAGAATAATCAAGTGGCAATTGAAGACACGGCTGCTCTCCCCCATGAGATCTAACAGCGACAAAATAACGGGCTACATTCAGTACAGAAAAATCATTTAATTATAATTAGGTCTATGCACCGGCACTCGGCGACGGCATTTCAGTGCTCTTCAGCGAATGAAGGTAATTCTGGTGACAAGTACGTGGTTTCGTCTGTTTACATTTTCCAATCGGACAGCTGTCTATTTTTTTACAGCAAATTGTGTGACCGTGCTGCAAAAACAGGTGTACGTATTTGTCGCATTCTGTGCATTCTGGTTATTGTAGGTTTTTCATATTTTGTGCAAAACTAAATACCACAGCCCTTTTCTGTTTTCTCAGGTACTCGAGAACCAATTTTGAGAACAAAAAAATTGCCTCTTTACTGCATATACAGCAAATTTTCATGAAAAGACCATTCTTTGCAGTGGTGGAATAATCTTTTAATTGATTTATTGATCAAACAAAAATCTGTTGCCAAGTATTTACATTCAAAATGTGAGAGAAACGGACTGGTAATGGCTCTGCATCAATGTAAGTCAAAGGATTCACTTTTTTTTAATCCTTAACATTTTTTATCTTTGATATTTGTCATTTGGAAATGGATCAGTCTTTGCTTTGCCTGAAGCTAATATGATATTCTTCATATGTAATAAAATGTTCCAGAATAAATTGCTATCTGTGACTTCTGTGCTTGATCAGATGAAGTATTTGAAATATACATCAAATAAGTAATTTTTTGGTGATGCTTTTATAAAAGACGGGCATATTTCAATTTGCACAGCAGTGGTCTTTGATTATTAGACGCCTTCATTGCTCACAGTTCTTGCTCACTTATGTCGTGTCAAAATTATACCACCAAACTCACAAGACTGTGATTCAAATCAAGTACATTTGGACTCTGTTGTGCGCACACATTCCACTGTCTTGAAACACACTGGTGATAAAACTACTTGCCGTGCCAAACCAGACTTTTATAATTCCAAGTGATGCTGTAAGATCAGTCCACCAACGCTGACACGAGGAACGCATATGCCTTATGATTAAAAAATAAACACAAAATTCTAGCTCTTAAGGCAAGAATCAATGCAAAAATACCTTGTCACCCTACATCCACTGTGTGAGGTTGTGCTGGAGTCTCACCACTTCGATCATCTCCGTCTTTAAGCGCATATTTGGCTTGGTATTAAAATGATTAAAGCTTCTCTCTTGCATTTTCTAGTTCCGCTGTTCGCTGTAGGCTTTGAATAGGCCTTGGCCCACCCCTTCTGGCGCTTTAGCCAAGTCTTAGATAATCAAGAGGGAACATTCAAACTTGACCTTTGCCTCTGGATGAATTGCAGGAAACTGGACTGATCAAAGGCGCAGAACAGAGGTAGTGCAGCAGAGAAATGCTACCCACCAATTTACCACCGCAGTCGTCAGTGAGGAAACCCGATATTCTAATGTGTCGCGACCTTCGTGCTGCGTAATTTATCTGCTTGTGTTGTAGCGTAAGCAACAGGTGGGGAATGTGGCTATTTTAGAAAATGAGAATTGTTCTGGGAATGTGGCTATTTGAGAACATGGGAATTGTTCTGGGACATCAATTAAAATTCACAAATAGCCTTCATCATATTTGTACAGATACTCAGGCCATGTTTGAAACCGCACACAAGCGCTCTATGGTCTACATACACTATTCTTATTACACACGAGTCAAACTACGCACTACTCACATTACAAACACTACGAACGAACCTTTCCTTCTTCTTCTTTAGAATTTTATGGCTACTGACACACCAGGCCAGGAAGTAACCATATACAGTGGATAGAAAATGAATACACCCCCCTTCAATATTTTTATGTCTTTTTGTGTCATGGAATGTACAAACCCAATTCTGAAATAGTTGGTACGAAGTGTAAATTGTGAATAAAATCAAAATGCAATGACTTTCAGATCACACGAGCCAATATGTTATTTTTTAATAGAACATAGATAACATTTCAGATGTTGAAACTGAGACATTTTACATTTTTATCCAAAAAATGAGCTTATTTCAAATTTTCTGGCTGCAACAGGTCTCAAAAAAGTTGGGACACAGGCATAAAAGGGCTGAAAAAGCAATTAAGAGGATCAGCTGAAAGAACATTTAGCAAGTAATTAAGTTAACTGGCATCAGGTGTGTAACACGATTGGCTATAAAAGGGATGTCTTAGAGAGGCTGAGTCTCTCAGAAGTAAAGATGGCCAGAGGCTGTCCAACCTGTGAAGGCTTGTGTAAAAAAAAAATTGTGGAATACTTTAAAAACAATGTTCCTCAACGTCAAATTGCAAAGGCTTTGAAGGTCTCATCATCGACAGTGCATAACATCATGAAAAGATTCAAAGAAACTGGAAAAATCTCTGTGCGTAAGGGACAAGGCCGAAGACATTTCCTGGATGCCCCTGATCTTCGGGCCCTCAGACGCCACTGCATCACTCACCGGCATGATTCTGTCATTGACATTGCTAAATGGGCCCAGGAATACTTCAAGAAACCACTCTCGGTAAACACAGTCTGCCGTGCCATCCACAGATGCCACCTAAAACTCTATCATGCAAAAAGGAAGCCATTGTTGAGCATGATCCAGAAGCGTCGCTGTGCTCTGTGGGCCAAGGCTCAGTTAAATATGGGCTGTAGCAATGTGGCAAAGTGTCCTGTGGTCAGACGAGTCCAAATTTGACATTTTTGTTGGAAATCATGGGCGTTGTGTCCTCCAGGATAAAGAGGAGGAAGACCACCCCTCCTGTTATCAGCATTCAGTTCAAAAGCCAGCATCTCTGAGGGTTTGGGAATGCATTAGTGCATATGGTGTGGGACACTTGCATGTTTTAAAAAGCATCATGAATGCTGAAAGGTATATAAAGGTTTTAGAGCAACATATGCTCCCCTCTAGACGTCATCTATTCCAGGGAAGGCCTTGTGTATTTCAGCAGGGCAATGCTAAACCACATACTGCAGCTATTACAACAGCATGGCTTCGTAGTAGAAGAGTCCATGTGCTGAACTGGCCTGCCTGCAGTCCGGATCTTTCACCGATTGGGAACATTTGGTGCATAATTAAACGAAAAGTCCGTCAAAGGACACTCAAACTCTCCAGCAGCTGGAAGCCTGTATTAAACAAGTGTGGGATCAAATTCCAATGGCTAAACTCAAGAAACTTGTCTCCTCAATGCCCAGATGCCTCCACTCTGTGTTAAAAAGAAGAGGGGATGCTACACCATGGTAAACAGACCCCTGTCCCAACTTTTTTGAGAGCTGTAGCAGCCATGAAATTTGAAATGAGCTCATTTTGTGGATAAAATTGTAAAATTTCTCAGTTTCAACATTTGCTATGTTATCTCAGTTCTATTGTGAATAAAATACTGGCTGGTGTGATTTGAAAGTCATTGCGTTTTGATTTTATTCACAATTTACACTTTGTCCCAACTATTTCGGAATTGGGGTTGTAAATTTAATTGATTAAAATGGGACCTGTTTTTCCCTGACCTAAAGAACATAAAATACCATATGAATACAGTGAAATTATTTCAATCAGGAGAGACTCGAGTGAAACCAGGAAAAAATGTATTATGCGTTGAGCATAAGTAGAATTAACATGCTTAAAATCAGACAAGTCTTAGGCGCTTGGACTCTTCGGGAAGACTCGTAGACCAGGAGCACGGCTCCGAGCAGCAGCAGGAAAATCCCTTGAAGAGTCCAGACACTGGTGGCGGTGGCGGCTGAAGGCTGACGAAGCTGGAGTGGCAGTACGGAAGGTCTGATAGAGCAGGGTGGTGTCGGGGAGGAGGAGGGTCAGCGAACGGCAGCATGAACGAACAAGGGCAGACAAAAGTGACATTTTTTAAAAAGACAGCAACATAACGATTGGCTAGCAATGCAACTGTGGTGTGCCACAGTTGGATAGAAGAGATCAGCTGCTACACCAGCTGACTGCTCAATTGACCGCCACAGACACTGACTGCAGAGATTTATGAGTGAGCATGCGAGTGAATGATAGGAAAATAAATGGAATTGAAGTGCGCGAGAGAGTCTTCCTGACTGAACTTTCGCTAAGCTTCATTTTAATTTGAAAAAAAAAGAGTGCATTTAATGAACAAAACAGAAATTTCCTAATTTTTGCTCGGCCCGGCCCCTATAAACGTGAATGTCGCTGCGTGAGTGAGTGAGTGACTGACTGACTGCCTGAGTGATCAAGTTCAACGATTGGCTGGCCGGCGGGGAAGAACTTTAACGATTGGTTGGCCGACGATTGGCTTCAGCGATTGTTCGGCCGGCGGGGAAGAACTTCAACGATTGGTTGGTTGGCTGGCTGGGCGTTGACGTCACTCGTATTTACTGGTCTGTGCATTTGCATTATAAATACATGGGTCTTGGAATTTCCCCTTTGACACATTGCAGCAGAAACTGAATACTTTGCTGTTGTTGGATCTTGGATTTGAGAGATTGCAGCAGAAATGTAAATTAAAAAGTGGAATTGAACGCGCCACACAAATTTATGCGTGTGATTATCCCGTCCTTTGTTTTGTTCTTTCAGATCGGTTGGTAACATTAAACATCCGTCAGTCCAACATAGGAACTTACACGATGTTAGGAAAAATTGATAAATACTGTTACTACGTTACTGTTACTATAGCTGGACTAATTACATACACGGTGGAAGTGGCGCCAACACTATCATCTTTCAGTATTTTCAAGAATACCGGCATGATGCCCCGACTGGTTTCCAAATTAACTTATAGCCTTGCGCGCTCTTGAGTTGGTTTGCTTGAACGGAAGCAGTTGTGGTGGCCGCTTTGATTGTATCTATAAGAGCGACTTTAACCGACACCAATGAAAACAATAAATTTAAGAAAATATCAAGTTAAAAAGATCGCGCCAAGCTGGATTCAACACCCCGTCATTGAGGTAGCTGCTTCTCCACTACGTTATTGTACCCACTACGCCACCTTAACACGACCAGTATTTGAATGCAGTCTAGCAAAAGACTGCAATAATCAGGCAAATGTACTGTTGAATTAAAACACATTTTTATACATATAGAATGTTCACAATGCCCAATTTTTTACCCCAATGAATGTTTTTGGGCGATATTGGTCGCCATTGTACAAAAATTAATGCATATTTTCTTCTAATGAACAGCAAAAGGTGGATTAAATATTAATATAGCGGATGCATTTGCTGCGCTTGCCCTAGCTAGCATCCTGGTCTTTTAAAAAGTTCCAATAGATTTTGTTGCATTATCTGACCATTATTACGCTAATCTTCTTTCACGCTAGATTGGTTTGGTTTCTTTCAGTCCTCCATGCTTGTTTTCTCTGGTACTGGTTGCGAGACTCCATAGAGATAGAGAAATGTAACACGTTGTACCAATCTAGCGTGAAAGAATCATAACAATGGTCGGAATGTGTTTTTAATTTCCCTATTCAATCTCGCAACCGATAGTTAACCGACAGTTAACAAGCATGGAGGACAGTATCGGTTGCGAGATTGAATAGGGAAATTAAAAACACATTCCGACCATTGTTAAGATTCTTTCACGCTAGATTGGTACAATGTGTTACATTCCTCTATCTCCCTTTTGAATTCTGCAGCCAGTACCAGGATTATTTCCTTAATCTTCCTATTGAATCTCGCAACCGAAATTAACTTATACCTTTGCGCGTTCATGAGTTGAACGGTTCGCTTGAACGGAAGCAGTTGTTGTGGCCGCTTTGATTGTATCGACGAGAGCAACTTTAACCGACACCAATGAAAACAATAAATTTAAGAAAATATTAAGTTTAAAAGATTGCGCCAAGCTAGATTGGACACCCTGTCATTGAGGTAGCTACTTCTCCACTATGTTGTTGTACCCACTACGCCACTGTAACAAGAGTATTTGAATCCAGTCTAGCAATAGACTGCAATAATTAGGCAAATGTACTGTTACATCCCAAATGGGTCTAGGGGTAAATGGGAGTAACACTGTACTGTTACTGGGGGGTGGGAAGAATAATCAGGCGAATGGAAGTATCATTAAGAATTTATTACTAGTTTTCACGAAATATAGTCAAAGAAAAGAACAAGGGTGAACTGAAAACAACTGAGCAGAACAGGAGCTAATCCCAGCACAAACAAGACAAACAAGAACAAATACTAAACAAACCTAAAACAAACCATATAAATGCACCCTCCCTGCCAAGGGAGTCAAACTACCGATTCCAGTACACCAAACAGCCTGCATATTCCAAGGAACAAAAAAACCATACAACAGCAATGTCGCCTGGCCCATTGGCATCGCCATGGGCTTCTTCAGGCCTTTTATGCCCTTGCTGCTTCAGCTTGACAGGGCAATTAGTTCCTGCATCCAATCAGGCGCAGACACCATGGCACAAGGGAAAGGTGGGTCCCAGGTAGAGGACCAATCACATGCAGATACCAAGGCACAGAAGAGGTAGGTCCTAGGCAGAGGTAAGAAGAGGGCAAAAACACAGAAAAGCCATAGCCGTAACACCCCCTCCCATAAGATCGAACTGGGAGGCCCAGTTTGCAAATCACTATGCAGAGGCATATAATGCACAGAACAGAAAACACACTCAGAATGAGCAAAAGTAACCCCGTGCAAATCTGTTCACCCCAAATCCAGATTAGTCTGGTATATGGGACAGTGCATCAGCCACAACACTGTTGGCCCCTTTTTTTATTACAAATGACAATGTTGTAGCCTTGCATCAGCAATGCCCAACACATCAACTGCTGGTTGTGGTTGTACATATGGGACAAAAAAGTGAGAGGATTGTGGTCTGTATAAATAATGACAGGTAAAGTGCTGGAACCGACATAAACATCAAAATGCTGAAGTGCAAGGAGCATAGCCAAGGTTTCCTTCTCAATAGTTGAGTCATTCAGTTGGTAGCGTTTGAACTTCACTCAGAAGTAACACACAGGACGGCACACATCCCCATTTCCATCCTGCAGTAAGACTGAACCAGCTCCAGAAGCACTGGTATCCATCTCTAATTTAAACGACAGAGAGAAGTTTGGGGCAGCCAGGACAGGAGCACTGCAGAGGAGAGACTTGGCTGCAACAAAAGCATTTTTACAGTCATCATTCCACTCTAAAGGAACAGATGGACTACACAGTCTGGTGAGGGGGGCAACCACAACAGAAGGGTTTCTACAGAAACATCTGTAATACCCAGTCATGCCTAAAAAACGACAGAGCTCCCGTCGGGTAGAGGGGACTGGGTAGGCCAGCACTGCTGAACCTGTGGCATCTACTGGACGGACCTTCCCATGACCAACCTGCTTCCTGAGGTAGGTCACCATAGCCTTGGCAAACTCATACTTGGCAAGGTCGAGAGCAAGGGATGCTTCGGCCAGATGCTGCAACACCTCCATCAGCTTGGCTATATGGTCTGCCCAATCGTCTGTAAACACAACCACATCATCTAGATACACATTACAATGGGAAACATCATCTAACACCAACTGCATCATACGCTGAAAGGTAGCAGGCGCATTACGCATGCCGAATGCCATCACTATGTACTGGAGAAAGTGGTCAGAGTCACAAAAGCTGAAATGTCAGAAGCTCTAGGTGTTAAAGGGACCTGCCAGTAACCTTTCAACAAGTCAAGCTTGGTGCTAAGCCTAGCTGTACTCATGGTATTAATACAGTCCTCCATGCAAGGCAGAGGGAAAGAATCAGGCACAGTAACTGTATTAACTTTGCAAAAGTCTATGCAAAATTGAAAAGTGCCGTCAGACTTGGGAGCAAGCAAACACGGAGAGCTCCAAGGACTACAGCAAGGCCTGGCTAAAGCCTAATTTATGGTCATCCAACTCCGTCAATGCGCAGATACGCAGTTGTATCGACGGAGATGTGGACCTTTCAGACTTCTCCGTTGCTTAATGAGTGTTGCAAAGCAATTCACCGCCAGGACAATAGGGGGCATAGCATTTTTTTCAGAGACCCACCTTCTATTTCATGATGTCTACAGTCGAGGATTGTTTATTTACCTCGGCCTGTCACACCGGAAGAGCGGCATTCCGGAAATGATGTACTAGTTAGCTGACCAATCACAGGCTTGTGCTATCCGTGGGGTCTCCGTCGTTTTCACGGATGTTTGAAAATTTGGGAGGTGTCCGTTCTGCGTCCGAGGGCATGTTGGAGAGAATTTGCGACATCGGAGAGGGGCTCTGTGTGTCTGCGCATTGACGGAGTTGGACGACCATAAATTAGGCTTAAGCTGTTTTCCAACAGATAACGCACTTCCTCTTTCATGATCTCCCTTCTTCTCAAGGGACAGCGTATGGATGTTGCTTGATAGGGGTAGCAGTACCAGCATCAATATCGTGCTGCAACACAGTGGTCCGTGATGGAACAACACTGAACACTGTTGGGCCGGTCACTTAGGTGCTACTGTTGGACCGGTCACTTTGGGGTTACTAAAACTTATGATAAAGTCCTAAAACACTTATTTTGGCCCGGCATGAAATCTGACATGGTGGACTTTTGTAAAACATGACCCACCTGTCAAATTGTGGGGAAGCCCAATCAAGTTGTGCCTCCAGCTCCACTGCATCCCATCCCGGCTGCTGGTGAGCCTTTTGACCATGTTGTTGTTGTTGACTCCCTTTCGATCGGCCGGGGGCGACGGAGGCCATCGCTCCTCCCTTCCCAACTGCGTTCGCCCATCTCTTAGGACCGAATGACCCATGTTCAACTGCTGTTCATGTGCCAACTCCAGTCCATGCTGTCAATAACCCACTGGCACTACTAGTTGAAGTGCGGTGCTCCAATCTTTCCCACCATTGTCCGCTACTTCACTTGGCTGTGAAACCCACATCAGCACACCATCCTCTAAAAAATAAGAACTTTTCTCCCCACTCTTACTAGGATTCCCAACTGCTGCAAAACACTTAGCTACAGAGGGATCACTCTTCTGAGCAATAATAAGAGCCTCACATGTCAATGGTAGTGACACCACAGATGTAGAAATAAGCTCTGTAACCACACTGCCTGAATTTGAAGTGGATCAAGATGAATCACAATCAGGTAGCAAGTTTCCTTCTGGCAGAACAGTTGCAAATAATGAATCAGCTAACTCATTTTCTAGAGTTTTTTTCTTAGACTGAGCTCTAGTTAAAACACTGACTGTAAAAATGTCTGGATGACCCCGAGTCAGGTCATCACACCCAGCTTCAGGAATGGGAACATCAGGCACCTCTGGGGCAGGGTAAACTTTACCCCCCGCTATGTCATTCCCCAAAATAAAGTCTGCACCGTCAACAGGAAAACAGGGACGAACAGCATCAGGGAATGCGCCAGTCACCAAGTCAGAGGTTAAGAAAACACGATGAAGGGGTGCGGCCACAAAACCCATGCTAATACCTCTCAATATTGTGATCCCAGCGCAAGCAAATACAGCACTCACAAGTAGAGCGTTTTCCAACAGAAAGGATTGTGAGCTACCGATGTCGCGCAAGATGGTAACGCGTCGCTTGTCCTTGCGTTCACCTGTAAGAGACAAAACCAGTGAATATGAAAGGCTTAAAGCATTCATCTGGCTTCTTTTTAGTAGTAATAGCATCACCAGGGAGCACTGCTTGTATCAATCCCACGCCTTTTGTCTGCTTCATAGCTACTGTCTGCTGCTTTTTCTTTAATGCTAAGCAATCAGCTACAATGTGGCCAGTCTTATGACAGAAAAAATACTGCTTTTCAGACTTGGAGCTAGAAGATGTTCCAGCATGAGGGCCAGGTACATCAAATTTTTGTTGAGAGCTATGAAAGGAAGACGAGGTAGAGCCAGGTTTGACAGACTTTTATGAGTTAGAGAAAACTCATGTTCATTTAAACAAATCACAGTGCACTCTGGTAAACAGTTTTAAATTCTTCCAATAAAACCAACTCGCACACTGAGGTCAGGTCTTCAGCCCCACTTGCAGAGCACCATCTGTCAAAAAGGATCCCCTTCTCCCGGGCAAAATATACATAAGTTTGGCCAGAGGTTCTCTTTAGACCTCTGAACCGTTGCCGTTAGGCCTCAGGAACAAGCTCATAAACCCTGAGAATGGCACTCTTCACTTTTTCATAATGTAGACCATCCTCAACTGATAGATAGGCATTAGCCTTCTGAGCCTTACCAACCAGCTTACACTGCAAAAGTATGGCCCAGACATCTTTTGGCCATTGAAGAGCAGCAGCAATGCGCTTAAATGCTCCAAAATATGACTCCACCTCACTCTCAAGAAACACTGGGACTAATGAGATGTGTTTTCTTTTTTTTTCCAACTCTCTTTATTGATTTTTTTTTTTTTCAGAGGTGAACAACAATCACACCAAACAGAGAGACAAATATCGGTGATGCTAGTATAAATCAACCCCCCCACCCCTGTCCATCCCAGTGGGCTCCCATGTCCCAACTCCACCTGGGCTGGGTCCCTCCCTCCCAACAGCACTCACACATCCAGGCACATCAACACAATGACCAGACAAGACCAACCCAGGCCCAACCAAACAAACAACAACACAAAACACAACAGGAGGCAAAAAGGGAAAGGATAAGAGAGAGAGGAGAGAAAAAAGGGAGGGAAGAAAAAAGGGGGTGATGTTCAATTAATTCTCAGGTTGCTGGATAATAGCCAACAAGTCGATACGTACTAAGAAGGGTTACCAAATTGAATAAAAGGTTTTGAGGGATCCCTTCAGAGAGAACCTAATCTTTTCTAGTCAAATGCACTGCAATATCTCGTGAATCCATCTATTGTGAGTAGGTGAAGAGGAATGTCTGCACTTAAGAAGAATAAGCCTCCTAGCAAGCAGAGTGGTGAAACCAAGGACCTGTTTTGCAGCCCTGGACATATTCGGCGTAGTGGGGACTCCAAAGAGGGCAGCGAGGGGCTAACAGTTCATTTTAACACCGAGTACGTTACTGATTGTTTCAAATATTGAGGCCTAAAACTGTGAGAGTTGTGGATATGACAGAAACGTATGTACATAGTCAGCTTGCTTTTGATATGTTTTCCTTACTCAAGACCCCCCTCCCACCTCCCACTCCCTCACTCACAAACTCTCACTCTCACTCACACTCTCACTTTTTCACACTCTCCCACTCTCACTCTCACACTCTCCCCACCCACTTTGTTCATAATTTATCAGCTCATTACTAAACTTGCACTTCATATAATTGCGTGAGCTTTGCCCCATTTAGCACCCTTTTCTTGGGCCCACATTCTCATACAGCACTTGGCGGCTCAGCCATATACTAGGTTGCACCTAGTCTTGTTTAAGTATACACCCCCCTGAGTCAATACTTGGTGGAAGCGCCTTTGGCAGCAATTGGTAGCACAGACTACGCCATTGCCAAACCAAAGGAGAAACCAATAACAAAAGGCAGCCTTCCTCTAATTCCTCCCACGGATAGAGTCTGTTATAGAAGAGGAACAGGAAAGAGCACAAACCGACTACCAAACAAACCAAAGAGAAAGCCACGCAAACTAGACCTGCCAAAACCCTCTAGTTCACAGGCGAAAATACTAAGACCTCAATTCATGATATAAACAGAATTCAGAAAATAAACAGTCACTTCAGTCATGCTAGTTAGACACCGAAGCGCCGTCCGGCAGAACTGAGAGGATAAAATAAGTTCTGTGCACCTGGTGCCAATCAGCAATCACCACACCCCTCAGAATCGTCTCCGATTAGCCAATTTGCCACATTAGCACTGGGAAGAACCAAACTGGACCCATGACATCCCATCAATAAAAATACAGCTGGGGTAAGAAGATTTTCGTCTGATGTTCATCTGTTCTACTCTTCCGATTCCCTAGAGATCACCCGCATCTGTACAAACATCATTGACATCACTTCCGCAATAAGGATTTCCAAGAGTTTTCCGTACACTGCTAAATAAAAAAGTTATCCACTTGCCGTTTATTTTGGGTATATTTCATGATAGGGTAAGAGACGAACATTCCAAATCACAAATGGGTAAAGGTTAGAAGAACCTTTGCGTTTGACCTTTATGGGGGAAAATAAGAAAGGTTATGAAGGATGCGGGCCTGTTACAACTGATAATGTAACAACGGATCAATAATGTAATAACTGCCCGATAATGTAATTAAATTAACCAATAATGTAATAACTGCCCAATAATGTAATAACTTCAACCGATAATGTAATAACTGCCGGCCCGATAACGTGATAACATTTTGACCAATAATGTAATAAAAAGTGTCTGCCCGATAATGTAATAACACTCATCCGATAATGTAATAACTCAGTTAATTCAGTTTATCTGGGCGTGAGTGGGTGACAGTGTTGCCAGATCATCGAGTCAAATTCATGTGGGCATGAGTGGGTGACGGGGTTGCCAGATTATCGAGCCAAATTCATTCGTGTATGAGGGTCCAGCAGTGTTGCAAGACATTTCGGGCCAAAGTTTACCAGGGGTGAGTGGGCAGAGTGCTGCCAGATGCGTCTTTTGAAAATCCATCAATCCATAGTCATCTAGCAATAGAATAAGGCCAGCGTTAAGAGTATTGGTGCAATAGGGCGTGTGAGGGCAGCGACCAGGGTCGCTGGTGAGGGTAACACGCTATTATTCCATAATTTTGAATAGAGCAAATGTGACTTTTTTTGTGCAGATTTCCCTTTTGAAAAGAGTCTTAAAATCCGAGGCACTCTGATCATGAGTTTAAATATCCTTTATTATAATGGGTGCCGCCAACACGTTTCGACTCACGTCTTCATCAGGGCAATCTTCATCAAAAGGGAAATCTGCACCGAAAGAAGTCGCACTTGCTTTATTCAAACTTGTTTGTCTTTATCCTGGAAGCGCGCTTGATCCCTCGAAAACGTTTTTTTGACCCAACGCAGCACTTGCCTTCTCCTCTTTCTCTAAACACTGTGATTCTATGTTTGTGCACGTGACCTAACTCCGAGTGACTGTGACGTCAACAGTTCGCGCGTCATTGCTCAGGCAACGGCTGATGAACTGTTGACGTCACAATTACTTCGGACTTAGGTCACATGGCGCCCTCACACGCCCTACTAACCCCTTTGTGCAGAAGCCAAATATGGCTGTTAATGTGTGACCCTATTTAATGCTTTATAATTCAAGTTTTAAGCTTCATAGAGAGGGGGAATATGCCTCAACTGAGACAATACACTTGCAGCATTTAGTATTTCATCGTATTTCAGTTTATTTTCATGATTTTGGTAGAGAAAAAGGGCTGCAAACATAAAAAGTCTTCATGAAAATTCAGCATTGATTTTATAAAAAAAGTCATACTGAGGATTGAAAATGGCTGGGGGTAAAACAATACATTTCTAGGATCATAAAATGCTTGACCACAAGTACTCCTCATCTGAGCATGAAACCCGATTTGGCTTCGAAAGAGGAAGCCAAATAAGACATCTCTCCAGGTGGCTCCCCAAACACTAACAGCCCTCAAAATCGTGCACTGTCAAATCAAAAAATAATCATATTTTTAACTCAAATCAACTTTTGACTCATGAAATTCAAAATGAATTAATGATTTTCTGGTTGAATTTAGCATGAGTTTATCAATGCAGGCACAGCTAGACATCAGTGGTCACCAGTAACCTCTCCAAACCCAAAACATGCCTTTTCTCCACGATAAAGTTCAGAGTTTCATCCATTATTCGACAAAGCCGCATCAGCAAGCACATGTACTCATTAAAGGAACTGCTTATTTTATGGTCAGAATGTTTACTCAGACGGAAAGCTTGCTATTTACAATACCGATCATCCAAGGACACGAAAGTTTGTAACAATGGTTTTCACACTCTGTAAGGAGCAAGTATAACTCACAACACAGTAATAGCTGTTCACATTTTAAACGAGCGAAAATCCAAGGTACTCTATTTTGTTGAATGCGGTATAAATTCTTAAACAGATCGCCTCTTTAAGCAAAATGCCAGCACATTGCAGTATCGACTACTCTTGTTAGCCAATGTGATAAGCTAGCTCTGTGATCATGGTGGTAGAACGAACATAAGAATTAGCTGGCTAGTTAGCTAGCTGGCTAGAAGTAAAATAAAGCTGCACCATACAAAGATAGTTTGACTCACACTTCAAGAGGAAAAACTCTCCATCATTGAATTCCTCCTCCAATTAATCAATCCTGTCAGCCCTCCAGTCTGTTCCATTCAGAATAACTGCCATTTTCCATCTCAGAATCACATTTCCATCCCGTAAATATAAGCTCAACACTCCAGGGTCAGTTATGGAAGTCTTTTTTTCCGTGCAATCACGTCATTCTTGGCTGCGTAAGGTTGCGAGAAAACAACCTAACTGATATTATGCAAGTGTTTAAATACCTTTCTGATGGTCCAATCAATGTCTTTCAGTTACTGTGGAAAGTTTATACCACTGGCGCCAGAAAGGGGGGGACCAGGGGGCCATTAGCCCACCCACTTTTACCCTCCTCCCACTTTATTTTTAAGCATAAACAGTCTAGGAGGTTTGCACATGCATAGTCTATTGGCACGCTGTCTTCAATGGGCATCATTTAGGCGCAGCGCTTCTCTGCCCAGTGGCGTCACAATAGGGGGTGCAGCGAACGCAACGGCACTGGGGCCCAGCGGCAGGGGGGGCCTTGATGGGCACACTCGCAGCAGTGTCGGGCTTCGAACGGCGTCAAGCAAAGGTATCTGTCAAAGTTGAAATACTCACACTAACCAAGACCTACATTTAAGAATACTGAATATGTTTGCTGCTGGATGTTTATACCACTGCAACTGCGTTCATTTCTCAGTCATGGTGCTGGCAAGTTGATGTCATCACGGTACATTATTCATCATTTTAATTGAACATAAGTCGTTATAACATTAAATAATTTAGATTTCTTTTTGGAAAATGCTAATTTTATTCTGCTGTTGATATCGTCATTGAGACAGCAAGTGTTTCTGGGTAATGGCCATGAGTGTGAGCGCAGATCAGCTGTTTTTACAATGTCCACTCGCTCGCTGATTATTGTTCCCACAATTCCTTGCTGTTCACAAAATTTCAGATCATCCCAATAAAGTTATGTTAATGTGTTGTTCATTTGCTCATTATGCCTTATTGTTCTTGATGATGACCATTATTAAGATAATAATTTTAAGATAATAATGTTAAGAAAGAAATATGAAACTTTATGTTATAGAGTGAAATAGTGTAGCAACCCCTAGTGTGTTTTAGGTAGGTCTATAACACTTTGAGGAGCGTGCAATAGTGTGTACTTTAAGTGGTAGCAGCATCGTAAACGCAATCAGCCGAGTGGAATAAAAACACATATGTGTGACCGTGCGCGTTTACAATTTATAAATAATTATGTGTGCGATATAATCCGCCGATTATAAGAGATCTAACTGCTGGATAGATACTATGAGCAAGTATATTAAGCAGTTTGCACATCAGGCTTAGCTGAGGCATTTAATTTATGCAGCTCCAGAAAAACGGGGATGGGACTGAACTCGTCCATATTCTAAACCGTGTTCGAGCTTGGCTTGCTAGTGAATATTCAATAACTGATCCGAGTGTGCCATCTAGTGATAGTGTAACTGCGAGCATAAATAGAGCAGCTCCATGTCCACTGGTGTCTACATCTGCACAAAGGGGTTAAGAATCCGGGTGGATTTGGTGGTTGCATCAGAGTCAGGCGTCGGACTGGGTGGAGTGGACAGAGTCAGTATCGGAAAACACGGGTGACGATCTGGATTCAAACGAAGTTGGAATCAGTTGGAACAACTGGTTTGCGTTGGGGCCAGTCTTTAACAGCCATTTTGTTCTCGGGAAAGTCGGCCCGACCGATTTTAAATTTCAGGCGCGCCTCTAGGCGGGTAATTGGGTAATCTAATGTGGGAGGCATTGGGCGGATTCATGCAAACTTCCATTCCGAGTGTGATTCCTCGCAGTCTGTAGTTCATGGCTGAGCTCTTTATCAAAATGCCAAAGTCTTGTCTGAATCGGGGATCAGCGCGCCTGTTTGAAGTTTTAGGCCAGTGGGAAAGAAAAAATTCAGTCGAGAATAATCAGCAAAGTGTAATAAAAAATAATGCAATCTGCAACATGATTTCAAATTTACTTTTACAATTACAAAATTTGTGAGTTTTAAATTCAACGAGTGCATAGCACAGGCAAAAAATTCCACAATTTTGCCTACGTCTCTTACATCAGTTTCTAATGATGATTACAATAGCACCATGAATTTGGCTCAATAATCTGGCAACACTGCCACCCACTCATGCCCACATGACTGGCTCGATGCATCTGGCAACTTTGCCACCCACTCACGCCCACATGAATTTGGCTGGATGCATCTGGCAACACTTCTCCCTTCATGGCCGCCCATTTTCTCCCCTTCAGGTCCCGCTCATAGGATCAGTCGCCGTCACCTCACCCCATCCCTCGGTGCCCACCCCACACTTCTAATCTCTGGTCCGGCATCTCCCTGACATCCCAGCCCCCGCGTCATGCCCCTATAGCCCTTCTCTCTAAGTCCCCTTCCTTTGGCGTGAATTATTACATTAGTGGTTGAGTTTGATTACATTATTGGGCAGACATTTTTTATTACATTATTGGTCCAAATGTTATTACATTATCGGTTGAAGTTATTACATTATCGGTCAGTTATTACATTATCGGTTAATTTTATTATATTATTGGTCTGTTATTACATTATCAGTTGTAACAGGGCCCATGTGGACTTATCCTTTAAAGGGAATGAATCTGTCATGGCTGTGAGTGGGGTACTGCTAGGGGAGAGGCTTGTTCTTTCAAAGAACACAACTCAAATACATGCAATTTAACATCAAAAATACATGTTCAATTGAGGCTAAATTACAAGATCTAAAAATGGTCTGAAGTTAATCATTTGAAAATGCTAATTTGTCAGCAATGTTTATCTATGCACCCATCATGCGCACAATGCAACTTTGACTCTCTGGAGCAAATCCGATATCCTGCTCCGGATTTCTTTGGTAGCCAGGGAGTACACAATTGGGTTCAGACAGGCTGGGAGGCACGAGGCTAACGACAAGTTCACCATTTTCACATTTGGATCCATGAGGAATAAGAAAAGCTCAACGATGTACACTGTGAGAGTCGGTACATAGAAAATTGCCACTACCATAAGATGTTCTGTGCAGGTTGCAAGTGCTTTGTACCTGCTCTCCACATTCTTCATCCTAAACACTACAGTCAAAATACAGCCATATGTCATTGCGATAAAACACAGTGGTCCAAACAAGATAAGCATGCTCAGAGAAGAGCTAGCTGCCCAGTGCATTGAGTTATCATTGCACGATAGACTGAACACGGCAGCATGCTCGCAGATAAAGTTTGACACAGTCAGTGAATCACAGAAAGAAAGTTCTCTCAAGATGATAACCAAGAATGCCATAACACTTAAACAAAATGCCCAAACGACAGCTAAAATACTAATCATGCTTGTCGGAGTGTTGATTGAACCATGCCTCAGTGGGAAACATATGGCAACCAACCTGTCATAAGCAAGTACGCCGAGGGAAAATGACTCTAGTGCTACAGATGCATAATAAAAGAATATCTGTGTCACACAGGCTCTGTAGGACATGAAAGTGTTTTTTGTGACAACAGTCTTTATCGCACTTGGGATACAGGAAGTGCTGGCCATCAAGTCTACAACCCCTAAATTAGCCACTGCAATGTACTTAGGAGTGTGAAAGCGACGATCCGTCCAGATAATGGAAATGATAAATGAATTAAACAAAACTGTTATGATAAAAATAAATCCAAGAAAAATTATATATAAATCAGCGAACTTCAAAGTTGTAAATCCGATGACGTAAAATCCCTCTGGTCTAATGTGTCCTTAGCAGGACAGGTTTTTTTCTGAAGTGTCAATTCAATTTTTTAATTGCAGTTTTAAAGTGTCAATTCAACAGTTTTCAACCATTTTTAACTGAAAATTCACATCACCTGGTGATTGTGCTGTGTAGTGTGGTACGTATGTAGGTTTTGTTACTGTCTGATTAGGCATATTGCACTTTCGATACATTGCTGTGACCTTTTATTTTACTAATGTTTTTTTTTGTTGTTTTTTTTGTGACCTATTTATTACTATATGTTTTTATACGGTTTTATGTTTTCTGTTTACTGTACACTGTGCAGCATTACTCTTTGTTCAAGACAAATTTCTCCCATGGGAGACTAATAAAGTAAACCTTGACCTTTACCTTGACCTTGACCTGAAGGCATCAAATTCAAAATGAGTGAATATTTCCAAAAAAACAATAAAGTTTATCAGTTTGAACATTAAACATCTTGTCTTTGTAGTGTACTCAGTTGAATATAGGTCGAAAAGGATTTGCAAATCATTGCCTTCTGTTTTTAATTACATTTTAAACACTGTCTCAACTTTTCTGGAAATGGGGCTCTGAATTCCCATTTCATTGCTGTGAATTGCGAGGGCAGGGATCCTGGTCTATCAGAGAACCCACAAGTTTTGCCAACCAGTCTGCAAAATTTAGTTGTAGAAGAACTTGCAATAAGGTATATTATTATTAGTAATGTATTATGAGTGTGGAGTAAATTAAAAAAGTTTATGTAAATTGTGTGAAAATAGCACTAAATTATGGCACTTTTGGCTTTCCATTATTGCAATGAAATGCAGCTTACCAGTTCACATGCTCTTTGCTCTCTGGTGACAATCCTTTGGACTCACGCACGTCCACTCTTGCTATTGAATATACAATCCCATTTCCAGAAAAGTAGGGACACTCTGTAAAAGATGAATAAAAACAGAAAGCAATGATTTATAAATCATTTAAAACCTATATTTAATTCAAAGCAGTGCAAAGACCACATATGAAATGTTGAAACTAAGAAATTGTATGGTTTTTTGAAAAATATCAGCTAATTTTGAATTTGATCCCAGCAACATGTTTCAAAACAGATGGGACGAGGGCAACAAAGGACTGGAAAAGTTGTATGGTGCTAAAAAATACACCTGGTGGAACATCTCACAGCTAATTCCATAAGTCAAGTTTCTATCTCATTTCACGCAAATTTTCAGCAAATTATAGATAATTTGCTTCAGAGAAAACTGGAAGTACCTGTGTTTCCATAAGCTGACTCAGAGCAAATAAACTCCAAGAAATTAGGGTCAGTTTCACCACAAGATGGGGGTAGAGGACACTTGTAACGTGCAGAACAGCAGAAGAAGAAGAGGACGCAAAATGGAAAAGAAACAAAAAACTGAAGCAGAAAAACTGGAACAAAAGCAACTGGAGGAGAAACGAGACACTGTAAAAATGGACAGAGGTCTATAGGAGTTACGTGCTATTCCGCAAATCATCTTAGAGCTTTTCTCTTAGTTAATGATTGCAATGTTTGACACTATCCGGAGACAAAGACGGAGTTGAATGCAAATATACAGGACTCTATCATAGAAACAATGCATAGGCTCAGGAACACTTCTGAAATCTATTGTCAATGAACTCACTTTGTTGCTGCATCTACAAATGCAATTAAAGATAAAACCATACATAAACAGAATCCAGAAATGCTGCCATCTTCTCTGAGCTTGAGGTCATTTAAGATTGACTACAGCAAAGTGTAAAACTGTTCTGTGATCTGACCAATCAAAATTTGAAATTCTTGAAAATCATGGATGCAGCGTCATCTGGGCCAGAGCAGAGGGATCATCCGGCTTATTATCAGCAAATAGTTCAAAACCCAGCATCCATGATGGCATGGTGGGGCATTAATGCACATGGCATGGGTAACTTGCACTTCTGTGAAGACATCATCAATGCTGAATGACAGGTTTTGGAGCAACATAATCTGCGATCTGACAATGTCTTTGTAAGGGAAGGCCTTGCTTATTTCAGCAAGATAACGCCAAAGCATACTGTGAATGTATTACAACAAGGCTCTGTAATAAAAAGGTTTGGGTGCTAAACTGGCCTGCATGCAGTCCAGACCTGTCACCCACTAAAAACATTAGGCATATTGTGAATTGATAAGTATGGCAAAGGAGCCCACAAAGTGTTGAACGGCTGAAATCCAACACCAAGCAAGAATGGTAAACCTCATTCAATATTTTTTAAAAACTTGCTGCTGGTATCAAGTTAAAAATCAGCAGATATAAAATTTTGCCATTTTTCAACATTTGATGTTGTTTACGCACAATTGTCAATGAAATTTAGGTTTTTAATTAGTCGCAAATCATTGGATTCTGTTTTTATTTACATTTTACACAGCATCCAATGTTTTCTGGAAATGTGGTTGTATAACGTTAGTATATTGATAATGTGTATTACTTATTTGTTTTGATTTCTTTTTTATTCGTGGATTACTTGGGTTGTTACCGACATCTGGTGAAAATTTCACGTCAATAGCCCCATTAGAAATATATTTACTGAGAAAAATGTTGACACGTTCAAAACTTATTTTCCCCACTGTAGCAGTCTAGATGTAATAGCTATATTTCATGCAACTTTGCAAGTCATAATATGCACCATCACGGCAGGAGAAATAAACAATGTGACATGCAGTAATTTACCCCACCTAAGCAAGCTGCAGCAAGCTACGCCGCAGACACAGACAGTCGGTTTAGCCCACTGAACACCAGTAACGGCTGGTGAAATGAAAATTGGCGAAGTGCGGGACATCCCTTGAAAAAAAGATTAGTCTTAAACTGAGTTCAATCATTCATTTAAATTAAATTTACGTAAACTCTGAATACACTCAACATTATCAGATGTGGCCAGTTTTCCTCAAAAAGGTAAGACAAGTCATTTCCATACGAATATATATTTGCTCATTTTGAATTTTATGACAGCAAAATATTTCAAGAAAGTTGGAACAGGGACAGTGTTTACCACTGAGTGGCATCACCTTTTCTTTAACAAAACCCTGAAAGCATTTGGGAACTGAAGAGAACAACTGCTATAGTTTTGGAAGCAAAATGTTTTCTTATTCTTGCCTGATATTGGCTTTTAGCTTCGCAGACTACGCAAAATTCTTTGTCATTTTTTTTTTTTTTTTTTTAATATTGCGCCAAACATTTTCAGTGGGTGACAGGTCTGGCCTGCAGGCAGGCCAGCTAAGCACCCTGCCCTTTTTACTACAGAGCCATGTTGTTGTAATATGTGCAGAATGTTGTGTTTGGCAAATATTTTGCTGAAATAAGCAAGTCCTTCCCTATCAAAGATGTCTGGATGGCAGTATATGAAACTTTGAAACCTGTATGTATTGTTTCGCATAAACAGTGTCTTCACAGATGTGAAACTTACCCATGCCATCTGCAATAATGCACCCCCATACTATAATAGCTGCTGGTTTTTGAACTGCGCACTGATAACAAGCCAAGTGGTCCCTCCCCTTTTTAGCCCAGAGGATGCAGTGTCCATAATTTCCCAAAATAATTTCACATTTTCAATCGGTCAGATTAGTCTTAAACTGAGTTAAATCATTTATTTAAAGGGACAATAAGCGGAAATGCATCACTTCTAGATTGACGGATTTAAAAAATCGCTATGTGAAGAGCGAGAGGTGTAATTTCATCTGGAGTATAGCAGGACGTCACATACCCGCTCTCTGTGTTGATCTCCAGCCCTTTGTTTACAAGCCTGTCCGGCTGCGCGTTCATGTACGTTCATGTACGTTCATGTGAATCGCTGCCTTCTCCCTCCTCTCGGAGCCCTTGGCCCTCCCTCCCTATAAAAGGCAGTGCGCAAATTTTTAAAGTGAAATGGCGGAGAGCGGAACAAAACGTTCACCTGAAGATGAGCAGGATCCGAAATTACTTCTAAAGAAACAACGGTCGTTGGCGAAGAAGTTCTCGGATAAAGAAAGGGACAGAACCTGGATTAATATTAGCCTTACATTTCCAAGGTAGAGAGCACTGCAAGAGCTAAAGGGAGCTAGCTCTTCTTCTCCTGGACAGGTAAGTAACAACATAAAGTCAACTGTCTGCTTTAATTAGTGTTACAGTAACGTTAGGCACATGTCTCTATGTTGATTCAATTAAATTTAATGTTACAATCGTAGCATGGGTTAATGTCCGGAGCTTGAGTTGTTAGCGGCTCCGTCCCAGCAATGAGTCAGGCGTTACAGTTACAGGTACTGAGTAATAACGCCGCGGAAACTTAAACTGGCCCGTCATTCTGCCAAACAGTCTTACTAAACTAGTTAATCCTCTGATTGCTAATCAAGCAAAGGGGAGGATTCTGCCTCACCAAACTAACCTCCGACCACACGTCACTGCTGCTAACACCATTAGCGGTGAACAGACACGTTTGATGTCAATGGTGACACACTAAATTATTGGCATAATGATTAATTAACGGACAAAACAGTATAAAAAACTTGCCAAAAGGAAGTTCTCTTTCTTGCAGCATTATAACGTTATAAGTTACTTACTTCTTAACTCGACATGTTCCACAAAATGGTGATGTTGTTTTACTCGGTGTGTTTGCACTTTGCAGATAGTCGTTCGCAGACGAGGCAAGTGGGGAGGTGGGTGGGGGGTGGAGAGCAGAGGTAGAGGGAGGTGTGGCTCATGACACACTTTGTTTTGGTCTACAGGCAGTGCACAACAGCAAACCTAGCGGCGAAAAGATTTTGCTTTTTGCCCCTTTAAATTAAATTTACGTAAACTCTGAATACGCTCAACATTATCAGTTGTGGCCAGTTTTCCTCAAAAAGGTAACACGAGTCATTTCCATACGAAATTGCATTTGAATCGACAGCATTCATTTGCTCAGATTTGCCGCTGATTTTTGCTTTCTTTATTGTACTTAAACTATCATGAAGCTAAGGTCCCCCGCGTTAAAACCGAACTTGGAAAAACTGCTTTCTGTTACTGTGCTCCAAGGACATGGAACGAGTTTCAACACTCCGATTGAACAAATTAATTTCACTACAGAAAATTCAAAAAGGTGATGAAGGACTTAGAGGTGGTGGTTTGTGATTGTTTTGATTAATGTTGCCATAAATTGTACTGTTGGATGATGATCTTATTGTTAATATGTTTTTTGTATTGTCCAAATTTTATTATAATGTATTGTTCTCTGTTGTAAATAGGGCACCATTGCAAATGACACTGATGTCTTAATGGATTTCCCTGCATAAATAAAGGTTAAATAAATAATTTGATAGAGCAGAATATCCTTAAGAGTGAGCCCATTAGTACACCTGGCAGGTGTGCTACATGCCATCTCACCAATTTCAGTGAAACTTAGCCAGTCTAAAGAGTCCTATCCGAAACTCGAAAAGACACACTGGTTTCTGTTTTGGATCCTTCATGGGGGAGTAGGCCCCGGTTTTACATGATTTTTGCCAAGAGAATTGCTTGAATATAGACAAAATATATGAAGCTCTCAGTACAACTGTATTTAACTTATTTAACTTACAATAATGAAAGTTTGCACACAAGTTGCTACATTTTTAATGAACGCAAGAAACAAGTGTCAGTCAATTTGACTGGCCGCTTGTCGATCAATGGACGTAAATATGTGACTGTGTTTTTAGACATTTTTAGTTATTCAAATATCTCAAATATCAAATATGACTCTAATTTGAATGCCCCCTTTTCATCCAACTTTTTGTCTCTAAAAAGCGTAAAAAATTTTTTTTTGGGCACTGCCGTTATTTTGCCTTAGAAGCCACTTGAAAACTGCACCGAAAACAAGCTTATTTTAACTTAATCTGTCATAAGTCCGGCTATTATCGGCCGCTGAACCAAATAATTCGACATTTGCTGGCTTGTTATACAAGAAAATTGCTAATACTTTTGAGATTTTAAGAATTGAAGATTTTGTGTTTGTTAGAGATGCATGTCATCAAAATATCATTGGTACTACTGTTCCTGTCTGGTACTACTGTTACTGTTGTCCATGATTCGCATCAAATTTAGGAGAGGAAAATGCAAATGTTCAGCTGTTGGTCAAAACGAATGTACAGAGTACTGCATACAAAACCTACTTTCCCGTTCTCTACTCAGAGCATTGCCCTTCTGGAGAGAACTCAACCTATAATGGTACCGTGTTGCCTCCAGGCAACATAGTCTACTTTTCGCTTTTTAAAGAAAATGAGATATCTCTTACATTGACCAATACCACCTTTAGGGTTGAAAGGCCCAAAACTAACCAATTAAAAAACATAAAAAGTGGTCACATGCTCCGCAGCATAGGGCTGCGTGGGCCAACTTATCTACCCCCACCCCGCCCCGCACCTACACCCGCATCCACATTTTCTCAAGACTTGAGCCCGCACCCGCCCCACACCCACAAGTACTAGCCCGCACCCGCACCCACACCCGCATGTACCATGACTCTTGTACCCGCAGTTACCCGCAGGTTCAAAATCTTACCCACTTAAACCCGCGCATGTGCATTACCTAGTTAATGGAATGCCAGGATTGTCTGTACAGTATATGAGGTTTTTGAAATGGACAACAATAAGATTCATTTGAATTGTTTATTCATAAATAACTAATGATATGTACATTGAAAGAAGTGCACTTTGATACTTCTTTCTGATACAAAAAATAGGAGTCATTTCCTATTTACTTACATAGTATTTACATATATCAAGTACTCTGATTTCTCAATAAATAAATCAAGCATCAACATTCATGATTGGTAGATTGTCAATTCATATTCTTTTGGCTACATTTGGCAAATAGTCACATCAAGATCAAGAAAGAAAACTGATATTCAACCAAGATGCAACCAAGAGAGGAGAATTGCAATTGACATAATTGATTACAAATGGAAAGGAGTTACAGCTGATAACAATGGGGTGGCTAATTGCAATTCTGATTGCAATTGACAATACATGTTAGTAGTTAGCACTCATTTATGACATCTACTCTGAAAAGAAGCCATACTGGCTATTAGAAGCAGAAGCCATATTTTGTTGAGTACTGTCCTAATTGTGGTTATTTTGTTGTGCTCACTTATTGAATAGAATGACATTTATTGTTGTGAATGTGACATACTTGAGCTTGGGATATAATGAACGTGCGTCTCGCGGGTTGTAAATTTGCCGTGGGCCCGCAAATTTTTTTTTTGAACCCGCACTTAACCCGCAATTTTTTTTTTCTACCCACACCCGCACCTGCAACCGCATTAAATTTATGCTTGCCCCCGCAACCGCCCCGCACCCACATACTTTTTTGGTGGGTGGCCCGCGGGGGCCCGTGGTTGTGGGGGCCCCCACGCAGCCCTATGCTCCGCAGGCAGACATTTTGATTCTTCTTTCGGCACAAGTGCACATGTTGTATGGTGCCATATTTTCTCTCTGTGAAAAACTCTAGTGAAAAACAGTCTTTTCACTAATTTTCATCCAGTTTATCATCAACAAAAATCTGATCATCCTTTACTGGTAATTAAAGATATATTTTCAAACATTTTACTCAATATATAATCATATGTATCACAGAATTGCCCTGAGGCAACCATAATTAAATTACATAAGGCCATACCAGGCATAATGGGCCAGGATACAAGCACATTACATTTGTAAGGAATAGAGTTTGAATTGTCTACATGTGTTTGTTGTTTGAAACAACAGTCATTATATTGATTTGACAATATGATGATTTTGATATATTTGTGTTCCACAGTGGTACAGTATTGGGAGCAAAAGTTAAATACAGTATGTGGCTTTTTCTAAAGTATCAAATGTGTTATGTTTTAAAAACCAAATAAATTTGTTGGTTGAAGTGTTTGGTTAAAGAAATATATGTCTTGAATAAATAGGCTTCATTTTTTATCTGAAAACATCATGTTTAGTTTTGTCCATAATGGTACAATGTTACTTTGAGACAGCAAACTTTTAAAAAATTTATGAAGAGTTCAGGCGCAAAACCTAGTAAACGCCATTTTTATGAAAATTGAGTTAAATGTGGTTTTGACAAGCTTTCAGTGTGTGCGTGCCAATAATAAAATCAAGTGTTGGTGAAACCCCGTAAATTCCATAGTAAAATCCTTCAGCAACTTCAGCTTGTTTGCAAAACCAGGTATACGTCACGGCCCTTTTCGTGGCAAAACTCCGTATGGTAGAGAGCGCTAATCACAGATGAGTATCGGATTCAGGTGAAGCACAAGATGGTGGCGCTAGTGTTTGCTGCAGTTGTGCGTTAGATTTCAGTTAATTTCTACCCATTTTACGTGAAATAACCATGAGTGATTTCGATGAGCTGGATGAGAAAGTGTCGCTGTCACTGACAGGCAAGCGTAAACATCGAAATCCGCTGAATTCTGCCCGTTCGAGGGCAAAATCAGCTCGGTACAGTGGCGATGGTGTGATTCCCAAGGTAGCATGTAGGCATGATAACACATCGTGTAAAGCGAGTGCTTTGACGGAAAATGACTGGGCATCCATAAAACAACAGCTTTATTCCTCCAATGATAAAGTTAAGCAGGACGCTATGCTCGTGTCCCACATGGATATAAGCCAGGTAAAGCGGCGGAGGGCAAAAATACAAGAAGAGGGTAGGCGAAAGGAGAGAGGGCTGACCATCAAATACAGCGTTCTGAAAGAAGATAAGATAATTCCTGTTTGCCAGGCATCATTTCTGAGCATCTTTGGTGAATAAGATGAATTATCTAGAGCTATGATTAAGCCTGCATGACAATTACGTGATGGTGGGGGCTGGTTATCATAATACTCAACAGTATTCACTGCAGGGGGGGGCGCGTCGGCTGTAGCAAAGGGACGCTCAAACCTCACCCTTCAGCGCTTAATATGGCCTAAACCTGTCGCAGTTTACTTCTCTTAATTGGCAAGTTGTTCAGACTAATTGGTAGCACGACAATCAAATTTAATTTTGACAGCATTGTTACACATTGCTCCGCAAAATTATGAGGCGTTTCTTTCGCACTTTAATGAATGACGACGTAAAATGTCAGCATGTCTTTATAAATTCTGCGCTCAAGTAGGTCGTTAAATGGCACAAACCTGCGCAAACCAGCCCATCGCCTTCCACATTTAGCAATTAAGAAGGTGGAAAAGAACGGATTCTCGTGGCTTATTGCTAAATGAACCTCGCAAACCAATCCACGTCGCCCCATGAGCCACTTGAGCACATAATTTTCCAACCCACGGCAAATAAAAGAGCAAGAAGTCCAAATGCGTGAGAGTTGACAGGTATGCGTTATTAATGAAAACTGACCACACCTGATAATGTTGGGATTTTTCCGAGTTTCTGCAATGGTAATTCAAACGAAAACACTGCGCAATATTACTTCTTATTTTAACTTTAACTTAACTAGGAGAACTGACGACACCTGATCCTTACGTTTTTTGGAGTTCAAGTAAAGTCAGTTTTATTAAATGATTGAAAACGGGTCATGACCAATCATTAAGGGATGATTTTGAGCTTCCCCTATTGCCGGTTCACCAACCCCCACTGATTCACTGCTCAAATCAGTGGTGTATCCTGGTTGGGGAGGCTATGCCCCCGTCGCTCTGTAGAAATTTAGTCAGTAGGCCTGGATTAGATCACCTCAATGATCAGGCGTTACTTCATCATGCTATAGGCTTATTTTGGTGAATTTTTTATATCCCAAAATTTGTGTCTGCCGGTAATGGCCAATCACCAGTTATTTCAGTCAATGTCACTGGTCTAACATTACCTCACGGATTTAGCCCGCCATCAGCAAGTGCTGCGATAACCTTTCTCTCCTCCCCCCCCAAAAAAGGAAATGAGTGGTGTGAAAGCACCATATGATCAACCATCAACCAGAAATTTTCGAGTACATTTCAGCTGTTGTCATGTTCACGAATTCCCAACGATATGCCCCCCCCAACCAAAAACCTGTCTAGGCCTACAAAAAAAAAAAAAAATCCAAGTACCAAAATCTTGGATCCTCAATGCCAATGCAGATAAAAAAATATCCTTAATCAAAATACATCCCTTAAAAAAAAAAAAAAAAAAAATCATGATTTAGCAATTAGCCTCCTTCTTCAAATTTTACGACCCCTCTTAAAATTCTGATCATCTGTTAAGTTTTTCCATTGGGACCATCCCTCTTTGACTTCAACTGCAACCACCCTTACTACCATTCATCACCCTTCTTAAAGAAAATGGGGAGGGGACCACTGAATCTATGTTTACTACGGACGTTTTCTTGCAGCATTGGTGCAAATTCAGTGTGAATTATTAAAATCAAACTTTATTCTGTCTTTGAGCTTGCATTAGATCAGTCTTTTATCTGTTTTATTTTCATTTTAGGCGTCAAAGAATATCGGGTCCAGAGTGCAGCAAGGTACTGGCTTGAGCATGGCACATCACGGCCAGAAAATCGGGGTGGTTCCAGGAGTGCCGCAGAATTCAATGAGAAGAAGGAGAATATTCGAGCCCATATAAAAAACTTCACTTGCAGAGCTAGCCACTATGCTTGTCGAGGAGCCCCCGGGAGAAGGCAAGTGACCTGAATGTTGCAAAAATGCACCGAATGTTCCTTGAGCAGAATCATGTTCAGATCTCGTACTCCTTATACTGGAGTACTTTCGTGTACGACTTTAACCTTTCCTTTGGTCACCCAGCCAAGGATGTGTGTTCTATGTGCGTGAAATACCGTATAGGAATCAGGGATCCTGATCTAACTCCAGAAGAAAAACGTGATCAAATCCTGACGTTTAACTTGCATTGCCGTCAGGCGCGCCAATTCTACAATCTGCTCAATGCTGTTGAAGATAGTTACACTGTCTGTTTTGATGTAATAGAAAACCTTGTCCTTCCCAAATCACCAATAGGACAAACATACTATTCTCGGCAGCTTTACTTTTACGTCTTTGGCATAGTTCATCACCGTGGCGGAGGGGAAACCCAGCTGAGAGAAGACATCCATCTCTACATGTGGCTGGAACACCAGAATGCCAAAGACAGCGACATGATCGCATCAACATTGCAAGATTACTTGGGTTGAGTGGCAAGGGCCGAGATCAGTCAACATGAACTCATCCGTTTATTGTTGGACTCTTGTTACGGTCAGAACAAGAACATTAATGTGCTTTCTATGCTGTTCGCTCTGTGCAGCAAACAGTATCCTCAGCATGCTGTGGACTACTACTTTCCAATTCGTGGCCACAGCTTTCTACCAGTTGACAGAGCATTCGGACGAATAGAACAAGACATCCGGAAGAAGGATACCATCTTGATGCCAGACGAGTATGTTGCTATTCTCAGGAAGCATGGTGTTGTTAACGTATATGGGGAGGATTGGCAGTGCTTTGCCTTCAAAGCAGAGTCAGCAAAGTTTGTAAAGAGTCGAAGGTCTTTCAAGATCAGTGAGGCAAGGGTACTCCATGTGTCTGGAGAGAAGCTGGGGTTCAAGACTGTGTACGCTAGTGAATTCTGCCAACATTCGCTACTGAAAAGACGGGAAAAGTGGGCACAGTACAGTCCACCAGTGCAGCCTGACATTAACTGTGTGAAGGATGCCAAGAAACAAGACGTCATAAAGCTGTTGGATGAATTGGGAGTGCGTCAGGAAATCCGGGGTTACTATGAGGTTGCTCTCTCAAATGGTGGAGGTCAGGATGTCGAGCAAGATCTTGAGGACATTGAGGATGATGATGAGTAATTCAGTAGTTATCGATAGGTCTTGCATCCTGCTGGACCATGGTGCTGTACAGAAGGAATGAAGCGACTAAAATTTTGAAAATCACAGCCACGCCTCAAATCCTTTTCCAGTAACATTATTTTGTGGCGTCTGTTTATTTTAATGGGGAGGGAAACATCCATCTAGGATTTTTCTGCTAACTTTTGATCAATTCCAGTGTGAAAATGGATGGCCTTAGCCTGCTTGGAAGGGATGTGTTTGCTGTAAGCATTCTAATGACTCTAGTGAGAATCCTGATTTCATTGACTCTCAGCAGGATGGTGTGCATTAATTTCTTGTGATACTTTTAGGGGCTCAAGCCCACATTTTAAAGATTCATGAATTTGTTCTTTTATTGATCCAGTTTCAGCACAATGTTTGTTCTTCTACATTTTGCAGGGTTATGTTGTTCGATTTAAAAATAGATTTATTTCATTTAAATCATATTTTATTCCAATTTAAATCATTTTTTTAGATTTAAATTAAAAGTCACCCAAAGTCTACTCCCAGACATCTGGGCCCTGTGGCATTAAACTTACCGTTTCTGGTAACTTTGCCATCAGGGTTTGCAAGGTTTCCAAGGAAACCTTGATTTTGATTGGCTGTTGAGCAATGTTACCTTGGTAGTTACCATTGGAGGCAGAGTTACCATTAATGGTAAGTTTTGTGCAACAGAGAATTAAGCTGTCTTTATCATTTATGGCAGATTTTGTTTGAATTTTCAACCCAAAATGTGCAAAAAAAAAAAGAAATAAAAAAAATCACAATACTGTGCTGAAATTAATCGTTACAAAAAATCAACAACAGGGAAATTCTTATGTATTTCTTTGTATTTGATATTGGTATTTGGTATTTCAATATTTTAAAATCATCAATTCAAATCAAAAATTAAATTATTTGAATTGCATGATTTGAATCAGCGAATGCAAATATTTCCACATTTTCATTGTCTTCTTGTCTTGTGGTGGATTTACCAGGTTTTGAAAAAAAATCGTCTGTGGACTTACTGGGTTTTGCAGCCAAACATAATCAAATTTGTTCATTACCAGTGTTCTTAATAAAGATTGATTTTTAAAATTCCAATGTTTTGTTGTCTACCCTTTAACTATTTCATTGCAACTTAAGTGAACCCAGTAACCCTTGAAATTAACACCAGGTAAAAATCTTCATTTTACAACAAAAGAGGTCAGGTGGACTTACTGGGTTTTGCATCTGAACTCTTCATATACATTTAAAAATAATGAAAACATTCACTGATTTTGTTAAAGTGTCCAATATTAAGCAGGAAAAACAATGCAAATATTTTTTACCCATTAATATCATAATGCGTACCATAGAGGATTAATATCTTAATATATTCTTGTGATTTTCAAAGGGCGTTCGCGAGCATGTTTTTAATTTGGATTTTACACTTCTCATGAATAGAATCATGAAAAACCAGCATCAGGTTTAGAGTTATATGATAAAAGTAGTGTAGAAGAGTTTAAAAGCTTTTTTTTTTAAAAAATTATTTTGGTTGTCACACGACTCTTCAGTATATTGTACACCTGAAAAGGTCTGAGAAGCTTCTATTTCTCCATTAAAAAGATGAAGACAGAAACAAAATATCCATTCATTTACAAGCCACTCATGTATTTTAACTCCTGACTCATCACACAGCACATCCAATTTTTTCAAAATCTCAGTTGCGTAAGATTTTTTTTACTGTTTTTTACAATTTTTGATCTGCTGGAAACATGCTCTAGTTTTCATGCAATTTTATGTTTTGGATTCCAGCCATTTGCGGTCATATTAATTACTTAGACCACAGGTGTCCAACTGGTCCGTAAAAGGGCCAAGGGGCTGCAGGTTTTGAACCAAGCAGAAGCACACCTGATACAGATATTTTAATCGACTGATCTCAGCCTGCCTAGTTAATGAGTTGTATCAGGTGAGCTTCTGTTCAGCTGGAATGAGAATCTGCAGCCCCTCAGTCCTTTCATGGACCAGTTTGACACCCCTGCCCCAGGCAATTTTGAGTTTTCTATGGACTAGCCTGTATATTTTTCATTTTAACTTTTTCTGGCACTGAATGGCCCTTGTGAGCTGATGTGCCGTTAAGTATTCAATCAGTCATTTATTGGACTAGCCTGCCGAAACCTGATTTTGAACATGTCATCCTTACCTTTGCACAGCAGATGCACACCTGAAACCACTGATTTAATAAACTGATCTAGGCCTGCACACCTGATTAGCTGAAGACAAAATTTTGAGATTTTGAAATATCTTGATTGCAAAAAAACTGTAGCTTTTGGGAAAAAACTAACTTCAGATCTGAAATCAGCAAACTCAAATTAGGTAATACCAAGTGTTGATGTCAATGCAACAAAAATGTTGTTGACCAGTGTTATTTATATATATTGCTCATTCCCTAAATTCCTGTCCCTATAGTATGTCCATAATAACCCCCAAAATATGACTCAGTGGTTTATTGTTTTGCTGCTTTTAAAGCTACAAGATAAAAATTATGGAAATAACATGAGGAACTTGAGAGCATTGAGATTTGGTCAGGTTTGAAGGCTAAAAGTACAATGTTTTGATCGAATGGCATCAGGAAAAGGTAAGATGGCAAAACTATTGCAGGACCACATTAAAATAAATCGTAGGCCTTGCTCCTTGCTTTGAACTCTCATTTCTAGGGCATAACTTTGGTTTGAAAGGTGGGGGAGACCGAGGGCATAACTCTGATTTGAGGATTGATGTGTTTATATGAACTGTTTTGATTGATAGTTTGCCAACTTAAAACTCTAGGCATGAGAATTCATTTGGTATGTTCTTATGTTGATTCATTTAGATTAGACCTCAAAATGGATAACAATTCTCGAATCTCTATTTTATTACTAGCAACGTGACAGCAAGTGTGGGATGTTTACCAAACATCCGATTTCCAACTTAGAGCTCTCTGTAAATTCAGATGTTTGGCAGATTGTTGATATGCCTGCTTATAAGAATGTGTAACTGATGGTAAACATCTATGATTTAAGCCTGGTCAGGGGGCACTAAGGGCCCTATCTTGCGCCAGAGTCCCTAAACCCGTTATTTGGGGATTTCGCATTGTGTAAGAGGCGTTCCCCCGCGTAAGTTGCTATCTTGCACACCTGCCTATATCCCTAAAACACCAGCGCTACCCGTTACATTATGCATAGGCGTGGTTTGGGCGTTACGCCAGTTAAACCAATCAGTGTGCCAGGTGCCACTGCCTTTCGGAGCAGGCTGCGCTATCCCAAATCCTCAAACCGAAACCCGTGATGGAGAGAGGAAGGCCGCCACGTTTCTCCGTTGACGAAGTTAAATTGCCCGTGCATGAGGTCAAATCCAGTCAGGGGAGGATCTGTTTTTGTTAAGTTAATTATGAATTGTATTATTATTATTGTTATTATTATTACTTGACATTGACAAATTGTTTAATGTTTGGTATGTAGTAAAAAAAAATAAATAAATAAATCAAGCCTACCCCTTTTGTGATGGAAACTTCAAAAAAAAAAAAAAAAAAAAAAAAGCGTTTCGCCATGCACTTCCAACTCCCTCTCCCGTCTGAAATGAAGCATACAAAATCCCATTTTAGAAAAAATAAAATTAGGTCTATGCACTGGCACTCAGCGTAACTTTTTTTTTTTTTTCCCCAGCGAGCGGCATTTCAGAACTCTTCAGCGAATGAAGGTAATTCTGGTGACAAGTACGTGGTTTTCGTCCGTTTACATTTTCCAATCGGACAGTTGTCTATTTTTTTTACAGCAAGTTGCGTGACCGTGCTGCAAAAACAGGTGTACATACTTGTCGCCGAAATTACCTTCATTCGCAAGAGAGTTCTGAAATGCCGCTCTCGCTGGAAAAAATTTCCGTTGCTGAGTGCTAATGCATAGGGCTCTTGTGAAAGCCCAAATGCGGTAGCGCGTGTGGGTTTTGGACCCGCTACACGCTTTCCCTAAAGTATGTGGTCAAGATAGCAATTTTAGGAAAGCGATAAACACGCCCACGGGCACACCTCCAGGCGCAAATAAGGGATTAGACATAATGCATAGCGGGTAGTGTGGCCGCAAGATATCGTTTAGGGATAGTGGAAGCTGCTAAATGCGTAATTCACGGGTTGCGGGTAGTGGCAACGGGTAAGGCAGTTTGAAAGATAGAGCCCTATATGCGCTTAACCCATTTTTCACCAAATGCTAAGTAGTAGCTTCTAGTTCTCCCCCACTCAATTGGTAAATTCCTTGTTAGATTTATCGAATCGTAACAATAGAAAAGTAAATTGATTAAAAATAATTGTTGTCCCCACTCCTCGAAAATAGGCCAATGAGATGAGGTGTTTACCATTTTCTAACATCAGCATGTCTTTTAATCATATTTATTAAGCATTTAGGCACTTAACACATTCACACATGACAAGATTAGCTAGGCTCTTTCCATCCTTGCTACCAACTTATTTGATGAGTAGGATCTCCAAGATTGACAGCATTGTGCTAAAGACATGAATTGATTAATTCATCAGAATAAACTTGAATTCATCTGTTTTTGGGTAAATTTGTGTACGTGTTCATGATAATAAAATTTATTAACTCTGATTTGATTCTATTCAGAAATTTAGCCGGTCTTCTTTTCAGCTGGGAAAAAGCCAACAAAAATCCTTCCGCCCACTCAGGATCATGTTCTAATTCACAAAGGTCTATAGTCAATGGATGCATCTCAATTCTCTCATTTGATATTTCCTCACTCCTCGATTGAACCAGAAGTTGTTCTGGATCCGCCATCTTGCAGGCTCAAACCTCTTATTTCTGCTGTGAGCGGCAAGGAGGGAGCTCTTAGGAGCACAGCCTTCCGGGGAGACCTCCACCTGAGGACCATGTGGCAGATAGCCCAAATATTTTTTGGGGTGCTAGCCAAAGCTTTATCCAGCAATTTCAAGGCTAAACATTTTTTAGGTTAATCTCCCACACAGATGCATGAGTCAGTGCACTGTACACTCTGCCATGACCCCACTGTAAAATCTAAACCACCGAACAAAGGAAGCAATACTCAAGCAATTATGAAGTAAAAATTCCATCACTGAGGAGTTGAACACAAACTGAGTATTGGAGGTCTGATGCATGACCCCTCCCCACAAAGAAAATATCCATCACAGGCAACCTAATTAAACCAAACACAAGACCCAAAAGTAATACATTCAATAAAAACGAGTTCAGCGATAAACGACAACAGGAAATTCGATTTCCCCAGTTCAGCACAAGATCCCATCAATGAGCAACAAAAAAAGTACAACTCAGTTTGTTCTGTTCAATTCAGCGCAGTTTTCCTGTTATAGTCAAACCCACCCATAAAATGAATGAGAGATCTCTCTGCAAACTTCAACCCTTCCAACACGATTGGGGTAACCTCTGGTAGTGGTCGGCTGACTCTTTTTGTGCTCCAGGTTTTTGTAGCCTCGGTGAAGTTCTCTGCTTTTCTATGGTCTCAGTTTGTTAAAACCCTGCCCAGCGAGAAGGCGTGGTGCCGAATTATAACTTAACTAACAACGAGTTATGCACAAAGCCAGGGATAGGCATGGACACTATTCCAATTATGCACTGCAAGACAGACGCAGCCCCTTCTTCAATGTTGCAGTACACTGACAAAACTCGCTTCATTCTACATCACCACTTTTGAAAGGAGGAGAAGTAGATGACAGTACAGTGCAAAAATCATTGTCAAATTTAAAGCAATTTTCTAGGGCAAAAATAATGAAATTAAAAGTTTCTAATAACTGTGAAATGTCCCATACAGAGCAGTAAACAGTTAAAAACAAAATCAAACCAATATTTGGTGCGACTAAACTTTGCCAAAAAAAAGTTGGGACACTGTCTTGTGCAATAATTTTATAACATGATCGGCATTTTACTTGTTCCAAGCAGAGTGAAAACTTGCTACCGTTCCTCTGCAGACTGACTGTCTCACTTGCATCTATCCCTCCAAGTGACTGCAGACAGCCACGATGATGTTGACATCAGGGCTCTGTCAAAGCTATATTATATGTAGCTCATGTTTTTAATGAAATAAAAAATATCAAGTTTATCAAGTCAAGTTCATTTCTAAAGCACATTAAAAAACAACATACAGTTGACCAAAGAGCTTTACAAATAAAAGTTACAAGAAAAAGAAAAAACAAAAAATAGTGGCAAAGCCACTGCGCCCGCTTGGCCAAATGTGGCCAAAATGGAACGCCCCCTATTGGCCATAGTATCGGTCTGATTGGGCTGAAAATCGAACTTGGTCAGGACCTTAAGACGCTATATACACCTATGAAATATGAAAAGGATTGGTGAAAAACTGAAGACGCTAGAGCGCAGACAAGCCAAAAGTTTATGCACGCATGCACGGATGCACGACATACCACCACTAAAGACCCCAAGCACAGCATAAGCCCATTGGGGCTTTTGGCCAAGCGGGCAAAAAATTTGAGCATCTCAGCTTGTAGAATAAGGGAGCTAGAGCTGTTTGAAGTTTTGCAGAAAAAGCCCCCTGGTGGCCAAACCGAGAATCGCAGCAAGCCCAAAATGGAACTCAGGCTAGATCTTGGGCCCATATACATGCATACGAAATATGAAAAGGATCCCTTGAAAACTGAAGGCACCATTGCACTGAAAGAATCTGTGCATTTTACGACCTTTGACCTATATAACCTTCAAAATTAGGTCAAATCAAAAACCAATTACATATATGATGAACCCTTGGCAGCACAACCTACAATAAAAATTTGAGCATCTTAGCTTGTAGAATAAGGGAGCTAGAGCTGTTTGACGTTTTTTGCAGAAAAAGCCACCAGTTGGCCAAACCAAGAATGGCAGCACGCCCAAAATCGAGTTCGGGCTAGATCTTGGGCCCATATACATGCAAATAAAATATGAAAAGGATCCGTGGAAAACTGAAAGCTGTATCGCGCTGAAACGATGTAACGCACGCACGCACGGACGCACAACAGACCACCACTAATGACCCTAAGTACAGCAAAATCCCCTTGGGCCTGTCGGCCAAGCGGGCTAAAAAACAGCAGTATACACTGTGTCACAGAATTCACATCAGCAACAATAAAATCTCTAGGGATGGTAACAATCTCAACTTGAAGGAAACGCCAAGTATAAGAGATGGGTTTTCAAAAGTTATTTAAAATATTCGGGAGTGGAGGCGGATTTGATATGGAATGGTAAGCTATTCCTCAGTTTAGGGGCAGCCACTCTACTTGTTTTGAGCCTCGATTTGGGCACATCTAGGAGCAGCTGATTGGCTGATCTCAGCTCTCTAGATGGAGTGAGGGCATGCAAGTCTCTCCATCTCGGATCACCAAATGGTCCCTTCCTGACCCTGTCAGATTTGCCTGAAAAAATTCTTTGTGGTGGGTAATACTCCCAATAGATCAAATCCAAAATTTCAGATCTCTACTCTCTTTAGTTTTCTCACAAAAAAAATCCTAATTGGAGCAAAATGGACCCGTTTTTAGATGTTGTTGTCTGAATGACCATTTTCAAACTGGAATATCTCCAGAACTATTTGTTGCAGAGCCATGAAAATTAGTTGGGTAAGAGTCCTGGTCCAGTATGCCATGGAAGTAGACTTATAGCATTGTAACTCAATTCATACATGAATGCTGGCCCTCTGGATTTCATAAAAAAATTTACTGTACGAAATCTGGATGGGTTTTTTAAATGTCCATAGTAACCTCAGTTTTTAATGTAAGAACTTCCAATTTCACAGAGAGTCTGACATGAACCATGTCTATGACACTCTATGATATCAGGTCATAGAGTCTGATGGTTGCTGAGATACTGTAGTCCAAAAATGAGAAAAAAACATTTTTGTCAGTAATCGGGACAATTTTCCCCATGAATGACACCAGATATCAACATAAAACTTTATTTTTTTGAAAGAGCATTTTTTATTGACAAAATATAAAGAAATTTGGACGGGGTTTTGCCTCATTTTCATGAAATAAATTTTTGAAATATTAATGTTTTTGCGGCATTCTCAGTTGCAGTAATACCTGGTGTTCAACAATTTCACTTCTCAATTGCCTGAAATAATCTAGTTTATGCTATCTACATGTATGTATTCAGATGATTAATTTCTATCCAAATAATCAGAATACACCACCCATTAGAAGTCCCAATAGATAGTAATGATATTGCAAGTGGGCAAAATTGGCTGAAAAAACTTAACTGTATGGAAAACCAACTTTGGTAAGTTTTTATTCTCAATCTCGTTTGCACATCATCATGAAAATAGATAGTCCAATTACTTCCACTGGTTGTTGATCTGTTCTCAGGGAAAATGAAACTGAAAAATCCGACACTTTCATGGAGAACTTCAAATAAAATAGCTAATAATAGCAAGCTGCAAGATATCGTTATTTAGCTAGGGAACACACAGTGCACAGAAATGAACATAGAGCCACGAATAGTAGCATTTCACTACTTGCCCAGGTCAGCGTTGTACAGTTTGGGACTGGGGGAGACACTGACAATGAGCTATAAGCAATAACAGCTGCAGCAGGCTGCCAATGTGGCCTGCCATGTTTGGTCCGCTATAAAGCTAATTTCTCAGCATCATGCACTGTGCTGACCTAAATACGCTCAGAACTATAGAGAGAGATGCGTCAAAGTGAAGTTGAGTAGACTCAGCCATGATACAGCAGAAAAGTCAGAATTCCTTAAACAATTAATTTCAGCTTTAAAGTCTTGTGTTTACATTTCAGCAGTTTTTCAAGATTTCTTCAGAGATTTCCTTTGCCTTTCAGTTTCCAAGCACCTTCATTTTATAAGCCAAACTCTTCAACTTTTCTCGCTGAAAATTTTCTTCAGGAAATTTTGCCTTTTCTAGTTTCTTCTCTACTGGTTTGCTATGCAATGGTTTCATATCATCTCTCCATGCATCACCAGTGGAAGGAGTATGACGCAAGGAAAAGACGCAAGCGAGGTAAACGTGGATACAATTTAAGAGTACACTTTAATGACGGGTGATGGGCAATGTTTTGTCATTATCACGCGACCGTTGCAGCAGACGACAGCTAATTAGGGGGATTAAAACCTCATTTATCTAGTCTTTGAAAACAAAAATTCCACATTTTTGTATTTGACAACATTTATTTACTATGTTGGTATAAAACAGCATTATGCATTATCCTAGAGTTCCCCTTTAACACCGTGTCACGACGTGCCTCACGCTGGGCTGGTTGTAGGCCTTCTCCTGAATTCCATATAGTCTCTGCTTGCTGGTGATATTGAAACCGCACCATCGAATAACCTGCAAGGCTATTAAGCAAATGCCGTACCTTTGGTGCCCGCGATGTTCACTTATTATCAATTATCCTAAAACTTTAAGCAGGAAAAGTTAGGGCTACTTGCATGGGGCTTCATCACAGTTTTGCTAATATTTGTGATGAATATTTGGCCTCTCACTCATGAAAATTGCATGTCTAAAACATTAGCAGCAGTCATGCAGAATTCCCATCTTTAAACATGCCACGCGCTAGCTTGTACCCGATCTCTTTTATAGTGGTTGAACTTTGATGGAGCGTGTGCAGATATTCACATAACGCAGAAAATATACTTGTGGAAACATTCATAGTCAAAGCTTCGGCCTTTGAATTAAATTAAATTGTGACAAAATGGAGCAAAATTAGAACTCACCAGTCCCTTTCTTCATCAGTGTTTGTCGAAAGCCGTTTATCGAATGTGCAACTCCACTTTTATTTGAGAACACATGGTCTGTTGGTGACAAAAGGGTGTGCAGGGGAAATTCTTCTGGGACACCATTAAAAATCCAACTTCGCATTCCCTTCACAATCAAATATTCCTCATGGTATCTAAGTTTGTGGAGAGCTTGATGAGGTCATAGCGGCTCCCAAACTTGGTCCTGGCACCCCTATGTGTACTAGTTTTTATTCCAACCATAATCATAGGATTTTAACAAGCTGTTCTTAAAGAGGTACATTTATGTATAGAGTAGTTATTTATCCTCTTAAGCCTCATTTTAACAGATATCTGTATATGCCATGAAGATAAAAAAAAAATTCATATCCAAATTGTTATATATTAGAGAGAACTGCACAAAAAACATGCAAAAAAAAAAAAAAAATACAAGCAAACAATCAATCAGTCCCCAGGCGAGTAAGTGCTACTCAAGTCTGTTTTGTCTCATCTTTATATCATAGACGTCAAGCAAATTATTTTGAAAGAACTCAAAACACTTGTGTTCAGTAACCTAATTTAGAGCTTACTGATTTTCTCAGTGTCAATTTTTATTTTTTTAAAAATGTTGTTGCCTGACATTGCTAGCAATATAAAGAAATAAACAGAATATATTCAAGCGTCTTTGTTTTTTCATGGCGCATAGGGATATCTCTGTCAAAAAGCAGCTGAAGACAGTAAATAACTGCTGAATAAAGGAAGTGCATCTTATTAGAATAAATAAAGTTTATTACAATCCTATGATTGCAGTTGTGGTTGGAACGGAAACCAGCATTCACAAGGAAGGAGGAACTGGACCGAATTTGGGAACCAGGGTTCAAGCAGACCCTTTTTTTTTTTTTTTTTTCAGATCCATTGGCATGATGGGCTATTGTTTAGAAACTACCAGAAACGCTTCTACCAGCTTTAGTTCTTACAGAAATCAGGTAAAATAAAACTGCATAATTATAAAAATTACACAGAAATTTGATAAAAAGACACATAACTTTCTGCCACTGTAATTTTTTAACTTTCAGCCACTGTTCGCCAAAAAAAACCCCATCTGTGGTATATCTGGCCAGGTGAAAACAACAGAGGACAGGTAAAGCCTCGTTAATCTTTTAAATTACCAACCTTTCTTTCTCATTAATTTCCACACTCAGTGGGCAGTCAAACCGAAGTACTGTCCCTCACTGAGTGACTGAAACTAGTGAGTGTGGCGTGAAGCATCATGAAGCTTTAAAACTTTCCAAAAAAAATGGCACACAAAGGGCTTTATCGTGCACCTGGGGCAGAGCGGCACCAAAGCAATATACAAATGTCACTGTTAAGCCGCTTGCACACTGGACGCGAAACGAATTTTTCGCACAACAGATTACATTCAAAGTCAATGCAAAGACGCGAATACACACAGTTTCGTTTATCGTTGTTTGTATATTATGCTTTTAATATGGGAAGGAGGGTAGGGTACTCTCTATATTTATTGTCTTTCATTGTTTGGGATGATTTTAATGTTATATGTGGATGTATGTGTATGTCTCTTAACATCAGGGACCATGATGGAAATAAGTGCTTGCACTTTGTCATGTTTTTTTTTTTAATCCATGGAAATGTATTTATTCCAAATAAATCAAATCAAAATTCAAATCAAATTACATATGGTGACCTGGAGAGTTATCTTATTAGGCTTATAAATGGTAGATAATGAAAGAAAATCACTGTGGTCAAGGAGTTTATGATCCCAAAACTGAACTGTTAACATTTTTCAATTCTCAGTATTATTTTATATAATTTCACTAAAGTAATAAGCAAAAAGCTATCTACCTCGCGCTTACCAAAAGTAGTTGTTAGTTATTTAAATTATTTATATTACAAAACCCAAAACCAGTGAAGTTGGCATGTTATGTAAATCGTAGATAAAAACAGAATACAATGATTTGCAAATCCTTTTCAACTTATATTCAATTGAATACACTGCAAAGACAAGATGTTTAATGTTCAAACTGAGAAACTTTATTTTTTTTTTGCAAATAATCATTAACTTAGAATTTAAAGGCAGCAACACATTGCAAAAAAGTTGGCACAGGGGCCTTTTTACCACTGTGTTACATCACCTTTCCTTTTTAACGACACTCAGTAAACGTTTGGGAACTGAGGAGACCAATTTTGAAGCTTTTCAGGTGGAACTCTTTCCCATTCTTGCTTGATGTACAGCTTAAGTTGTTCAACAGTCCGGGGTCTCCGTTTTCGTATTTTTACGCTTCATAATGCGCCACACATTTTCAATGGGAGACAGGTCTGGACTACAGGCAGGCCAGTCTAGTACCCGCACTCTTTTACTACGGAGCCATGCTGTTGTAACACGTGCAGAATGTGGCTTGGCATTGTCTTGCTGAAATAAGCAGGGGCGTCCATGAAAAAAGCGTTGCTTGAATGGCAACATATGTTGCTCCAAAACCTGTATGTACCTTTCAGCATTAATGGTGCCTTCACATATGTGTAAGTTGCCCATGCCTTGGGCACTAATACACCCCCATACCATCACAGATGCTGGCTTTTGAACTTTGCGCCTATAACAGTCTGGATGGTTCTTTTCATCTTTGGTCCGGAGGACCACGACGTCCACAGTTTCCAAAAACAATTTGAAATGTGGACTCGTCAGACCACAGAACACTTTTCCACTTTGCATCAGTCCATCTTAGATGAGCTTGGGCCCAGCGAAGCCGGCGGCGTTTCTGGGTGCTGTTGATAAATGGCTTTCGCTTTGCATTGTAGAGTTTTAACTTGCACTTGCAGATGTAGCGACGAACTGCAGTTACTGACAGTGGTTTTTGAAGTGTTCCTGAGCCCATGTGGTGATGTCCTTTACACACTGATGTCGGTTTTTGATGCAGTACCGCCTGAGGGATCGAAGGTCACGGGCATTCAATGTTGGTTTCGGCCTTGTCGGCGTATGTGCAGTGATTTCTCCAAATTCTCTGAACCTTTTGACGATATTACGGACCGTAGATGATGAAATCCTAAATTTCTTACAATAGCTCGTTGAGGAATGTTGTTTTTAAACTGTTCGACAATCAGCTCACGATTTGTTCACTAAGTGGTGACCTCGCCCCATCCTTGTTTGTGAATGACTGAGCATTTCAGGAAGCTGCTTTTATACCCAATCATGGCACCCACCTGTTCCCAATTAGCCCGTTCACCTGTGGGATGTTCCAAATAAGTGTTTGATGAGCATTCCTCAACTCTCTCAGTCTTTTTTGCCACTTGTGCCAGCTTTTTTGAAACATGTTGCAGGCATCAAATTCCAAATGAGCTAATATTTGCAAAAAATTACAAAGTTTACCTGTTCGAACATTAAGTAACTTGTCTTTGCAGTGTATTCAATTGAATATAGGTTGAAAAGGATTTGCAAATCATTGTATTCTGTTTTTATTTACGATTTACACAACGTGCCAACTTCACTGGTTTTGGGTTTTGTATTTAGTCATTTAAATACCTGAATTGAATCAATTAAATTTAAATATTCTTTTAGTGAGCAAAAAATTAGTTTTGTGGATGTGGTCCTTTTTATGAATGGCAATAGGTTAAATTCTACACTTTATAGAAAAGCAACTGACAAGAATACTCTTCTTTTATCCTCTAGTTTTCATTCCAGTTCTTTGAAACAAAGTTTACCTTTTAGTCAACTTATTCGAGTGAGTAGAATTTGTGATCTGGATGAAGACTATGAAGATCATTCTAAGATGTTGGATCGTTTTAGGGCAAGGGGTTCTTCAGACGCTTGCCTTATTCAGGCAAAACGGTCTGTAGATTTCAGAAGATACAGTTTACCAGTACTCGCCCCCAGAGGTAAAAGAGATTTTTCAGTCAGTTGTGTTATGGCCCCAATTTGTTATGGCGTCAATTTGTTATGGCCCCACGGACAGCAAGGGATGACAGACAAAATTCTAAAACTTCAACAGATTTAATTAAACAAACACTTAAACTAATCTACAATCTACATCTACTGGCCAAGATTGAAATAAAAAAAAAAGAGATATTTACAGTCCCTTGGTAATTGGATGGGCTGCTGTGTTGCGATGTCCTGGGACTGGAAAATGCTCCAACACAGGCAAAAATCCACAAAAAGCTTCACAGGTCTTGAAAAGAGTGACAGGTCTGGTCAAATATATCCTTCCACAATTTCTCCTTGCAATTTCTCCTACTACCCTACACTCTCTCGATTTTTCTCCTTATATACTCTTTCCCAGCCCCCTCTGAGGCATGCCCAGGACATGCCCCAAACCTAGCTCCAGACTGCTTAACAAAAAAAAGTCAATACTGCCATCTAGTGGCTTTTTTTTCCCCCCCCCACATTACACCTCCATTCCAAAAGGGAAAAATTTTGATTCATGAAGGCAAAATTTTTCTTTTCAATACAAAAATGGTTAAGTAGACACTTGTACATATATACATATAATACAATATGCTAATAAACACGTGATATATATACACATACTCAAACACGGGATAAGCAATCAGCAATTACATTGTCAGTACCCTTTACATGCTTAATTTCCAAGTCAAACTCCTGTAAAATCAAACTCCAATTCAACAATCTCCGATTCTTGTTTTTCATCTTACTCAAAAACATTAATGGATTGTGGTCAGTGTATACAATCATTGGCTTTTGCCCTGTACAAACATAAACCTCAAAGTGTTGTAAGGATAGAACCAGAGCCAACAGCTCCTTCTCAATTGTGGAATAGTTCTTTTGGTGGCGATTGAACTTCCTGGAGAAGTATGCCACGGGATGCTCAATGTCATCAGAGTCACTTCTCTGTAGGAGCACAGATCCACAAGCTTGGTCATGGCGTCGACCGCCATGGAGAACGGTTTGTTGAAGTCAGGAGATTTGAGCACGGGGAAGTGACACAGCAGAGACTTCAGGCGATCGAAGGCTCTTTGGCATGCTTCATCCCAAGTGAACTTTACGCCTTTCTTCAGTTGGTTGGTGAGACTGAGAGCAATCTCAGCAAAGTTCTTGCAGAACTTGCGGTAGTACCCGATCATTCCAAGGAAGCGGCGCAAAGCTTTTTTGTTGTCAGGAACTGGAAAGTCCATGATGGCTTGGACTTTAGCATTTATGGGTGCCACCTTACCCTGGCCTATGGGGTAGCCAAGATACGTGACAGTAGCACAACCAAAGTCACTCTTGTTCAGGTTAACAGTCAGGTTAGCCTGGGTCAAGCGCTGGAACAACGTCTCTACATCTTTCAGATGTTTTTCCCAGGAGTCACTCCATGTGATCAGGTCGTCGATGTACGCACCCGTGTGTGGCAATCCGGCGATTGTAGACTGTATCATCCTTTGGAACGTGGCTGGGGCATTTTTCATGGTAGGACTTCATACTGGTATAACCCAGATGGTGTGGCAAAAGCAGAGATGCTCTTGGCCCGCTCAGTTAAAGGCACACTCCAATAACCCTTCAATAAATCAATCTTGGTCAGAAACTTTGCTTGCCCTACTCTATCGATACAATCATCAATCCTAGGTATTGGAAACATATCAGTTCTAGTTACAGCATTGACTTTGCGATAATCTGTACAGAATCAAGCACTTCCATCAGGTTTTGGAAGTAGTACACAGGGTGAACTCCAATCTGAGTTAGAGGGTCTGATAATATCATGATCTAACATGTACTCAACCTCTTTCTCAGCAATCTTTCTCTTTTCAGGATTCATCCGGTACGGATGCTGTTTTATTGGTTTGGCATCACCAACATCTACATCATGAGAGGCAATAGAAACTCTCTTTGGAACATCAGGAAATAGATCTTTATATTTCTTGATCAACCTCTCAAACTGATCTTTCTGTGAGGGTTCTAAGTGCTGGAGTTTTACATCAAGATTTTGCAACACTTCAGAATTTGACAATTTACACGAAAGAACTTCAGCTTTAATTCTAGGTTCATCATCTTGAAACTCCCCCTCATCTTCACAAGTCTCGGCCATAGCAGGATCTGAAGTGACAGCTGCAACCCTAGCATTCCTATCATGATAAGGCTTCAGCATGTTAATGTGACACAACTGTTTTGGCTTTCTCCTATCTGGAGTCTTCACAATGTAATTGAGATCATTGAGTTTTGTCAGAATTTCATAAGGACCATGAAATCTAGCCTGCAATGGATTGGACTGCAAGGGAAACAACACAAGGACCTTGTCTCCTGGGTTAAACTCACGGCTTCTAGCCTTATGATCATACCAAGTTTTCATTTTTCCCTGACTTGATTTCAAGTTCTCTTTGGCTAGGTCACAAGCTGCACGCAGTCTTTCCTTGAACTTGCTAACATAGTCTAACAGACTGATATGCGGCTCTTTCTCTTGCCATTGTTCACTCAACAATAGCAAAGGTCCTCTCACTTCATGGCCAAACACTAGCTCAAATGGACTGAATCCATTAGACTCCTGCACTGCTTCCCTAGCTGCAAACAACAGCAAATGAACACCTTCATCCCAGTCTTTCTCATGGTCATAACAATAAGGCCTCATCATTGTCTTGAGAGTGGAATGAAACCGCTCTAAGGCACCCTGACTCTCTGGATGATAGGCACTGGAAAGAATCTGCTTCGCACCTAGTTCATACACAACCTGCTGAAACAATCTGGAAGTGAAATTGCTACCTTGATCTGACTGAATTTCCCTGGGAAGGCCAAACAATGTGAAGAACTTTATCAAAGCCTTTGAGATTGCAGTTGCCTTGATGTTGCGTAGAGGTATGGCTTCAGGGAATCTGGTAGATGCACACATGATTGTCAACAAGTACTGATTTCCAGATCTAGTCTTGGGTAATGGACTAACACAATCAACAATGACCTTGGAGAAGGGCTCCCCAAATGCTGGGATAGGCTGCAATGGAGCTACAGGTGGGTCTAACTGGTGTTTTCCAACTACCTGACAAGTGTGACAGGTTTTGCAAAAGTTGGAAACATCTTTCCGAAGTCCAGGCCAGAAGAAGTGTTTCATGATCTTGTCAACAGTCTTGTTAACACCAAGATGACCTCCTAAAGGCAAACTATGAGCCATTGTTAAGATCTCATTCCTGTAGACCTTCAGAACAACAATTTGCTTGACCACTGCCCAATCTGCATTGGCGGGGATATCAGGAGGGCGCCACTTCCGCATCAACACTCCATCCTTGAGATAATACCCAACTGGAACTGCGTCTATTTCTTCATCAGGAAGGGCTCTCTTCTTTAGTACACAAATTTCAGGATCATTGGTTTGCTCCTGAATCAACCGCTTTCTGGACAGAGACAAGTCTCCAGACATATCAGAATCACCAGACCCATCTGGCTGGCTGAACAGAGAACTGATAAAAGTGTCTGATAAGTCCTCAAACGGAGAAACCATAGTAGGCTGAACAGAGTCATGAGGCGAACCACCTGAGTCATGACTATTCAAGGTGCTGGACAGCACCACATCATCTTCTTCTTGAGCCTTCTTGGCCATAGCACGGGTCACTGCACAGGAAGGATACAGAGATGGGCCTTCATCGCCATCTTCAGTGCTCGGCTGTGAAGTAAGATGAACAGGGGGAACTACATTGCCCCCAGCCAGGTCATTGCCTAGCAACAGAGAAACACCCTTGACAGGTAGACTTGACATAAGTCCCACCTTTACCTGTCCTGTAACTAAATCTGACTTCAAGAATACAGAGCAGGGGTACAGATACAGTCCTCCCTTCAATACCTTGTACAAGTATGAAATCCCCAGAAGCGGTCTCATCACGTAACTCCAAGGAGTCCATCAACAAAAGTGACTGAGAAGCTCCGGTATCCCTTAGGATATATATGGGGACAGGAGGAGAATGCTCATTCAGAGCCACAAATCCCTCTGACACAAATGGAAGAAATTCCTCCCTCACAAAGTCAGCAGTATCAGGCTTCTTAGCCTTACAGGGAGCAGGCAATTTAGCAGATCGGTCATCTACTACAGGGGTTTCTAACCTTGTCTTCACAAAGGCATTGGGTTTGGTATCCTTTTCTTGTTCTTTCTTAGCTTTAAGGAACCAACAGTTAGTTGTAACATGACCAGATTTCTTGCAATAATTGCAAACTAGACCACTTTTGTCACTGTCAGCTTTCACACTTTGTTCAGACCTTTTACTGGAGTTCTGAGCACCATCACCAGATTTGTCTTTGTCTTTGGGTGACTAATCTTGGGTATCACCGTTACCTTTCTTCTGAAATTGGGACCATCTATTTTTACTGCTAGACTGAAATTTGGACTTATGTGTGAGAACATATTCGTCTGCAAACTTGGCAGCTGATTGCAAATTCAGTGCTTGCTTCTCATTAAGGTAGGTCTTAATATCATCCTTGACACAGTTCTTGAATTCTTCAACTAACACCATCTCTTTTAGTGAGTTGAAATCATCCTTGACCTCCATAGAAGTACACCAGCGCTCAAAGCAAACCTTCTTCTCGTTAGCAAATTCAACATAAGTCTGATTGTCAGATTTCTTCAGACCTCTGAATTTCTGTCGGTAAGCCTCTGGAACCAACTCATAAGCTGTCAAAATAACCTTTTGACAACCTCATAATCAGAGGAATCATCTGCAGACAAAGCCGAATAGGCTTGTTGAGCTTTTACCCTTGAGGACAGTTTGCAACATCAGAGGCCAGTGTTCCTTTGGCCACTGACAACTCTTAGCTACCTTCTCGAAGCACTGGAAATACTTATCAACCTCCTTCTCTGAAAATGGAGGCACCAGCTTTACCTCCTGGCTAGCCCATTTTAAATTTGTTTAGGCTTCTATTTTTTATTTTTAGTTGCTCCATTTGGAGCCTTTCTTCTCTGTCTAATTTTTTCTAAATCAAAATTTCTCTGTCTCTGTCTCTCTCTTTTCTGCTCTTTCCTCTTCTCTTGCTAATTTTTCTAACTCAAACTGCCTTTCTTTCTCTCTTTCTGCTCTCTCTAACTCTCTTTGTTTTGCTAATTTTTCGAACTCAAACTGCCTTTGTTTTTCTTTTTCTTCAATTTCTATCTAGGAAAATTCAAAAAACAATTTCACTATTTGAAATTTTAGATTTTCAATAAATGACTCGCACAATGGTCTATCCCGGACGACCCCCCAATTTGTTATGGCCCCAATTTGTTATGGCGTCATGGAAAGCAAGGGATGACAGACAAAATCCTTTAAGTTCAACAGATTTAATTAAACAAACACATAGTACTAATCTACACCCTACACTACTGACCAAGATTGAAAAGAAAATAAAAAATGAGATATTTACAATTCCCGGTAATGGAGATGGGCTGCTATGTTGTGATGTCCTGGGACAGGAAAATGCTCCAACACAGGCAAAAATCCACATAAAGCGTAACAGGTCTTGAAAAGAGTGACAGGTCTGGTCAAATGTATCCTTCTTGCAATTTCTCCTACTCCTCCACACTCTCGATTTTTCTCCTTATATACTCTTGTCCAGCCCCCTCCCATTTCTGGGACTTTCCCCTCTGGGCATGCCCTGGACATGCCCAACCTAGCTTCAGGCTGGGCTTCACAAAAAAAAAGTCAATACTGCCATCTAGTGGCTATTTACCACATTACACCTTGTACAAGTATGAAATCCCCAGAAGCGGCCTCATCACGTAACTCCAAGGAGTCCATCAACAAAAGTGACTGAGAAGCTCCGGTATCCCTTAGGATATATATGGGGACAGGAGGAGAATGCTCATTCAGAGCCACAAATCCCTCTGACACAAATGGAAAAAATTCCTCCCTCACAAAGTCAGCAGTATCAGGCTTCTTAGCCTCACAAGGAGCAGGCAATTTAGCAGCTCGGTCATCTACTACAGGGGTTTCTAACCTTGTCTTCACAAAGGCATTGGGTTTGGTATCCTTTTCTTTTTTCTTTTCTTAGCTTTAAGGAACCAACAGTTAGTTGTAACATGACCAGATTTCTTGCAATAATTGCAAACTAGACCACTTTGTCACTGTCAGCTTTCACACTTTGATCAGACCTTTGACAGGATTTCTGAGCACCATCACCAGATTTGTCTTTGTCTTTGGGTGAGGAATCTTGGGTATCACCGTTACCTTTCTTCTGAAATTGGGACCATCTATTTTTACTGCTAGACTGAAATTTGGACTTATGTGTGAGAACATATTCGTCTGCAAACTTGGCAGCTGATTGCAAATTCAGTGCTTGCTTCTCATTAAGGTAGGTCTTAATATCATCCTTGACACAGTTCTTGAATTCTTCAACTAACATCATCTCTTTTAGTGAGTTGAAATCATCCTTGACCTCCATAGAAGTACACCAGCGCTCAAAGCAAACCTTCTTCTCGTTAGCAAATTCCACATAAGTCTGATTGTCAGATTTCTTCAGACCTCTGAATTTCTGTCGGTAAGCCTCTGGAACCAACTCATAAGCTGTCAAAATAACCTTTTTTGACAACCTCATAATCAGAGGAATCATCTGCAGACAAAGCCGAATAGGCTTGTTGAGCTTTACCCTTGAGGACAGTTTGCAACATCAGAGGCCAGTGTTCCTTTGGCCACTGACAACTCTTAGCTACCTTCTCGAAGCACTGGAAATACTTATCAACCTCCTTTTCTGAGAATGGAGGCACCAGATTTACCTCCTGGCTGGCATGAAATTTGTTTTCAGCTTCCATTTTAATTTTTAGTAGCTCCATTTGGAGCCTTTCTTCCCTGTCTAACTTCTGTAACTCGAAATCTCTCTGTCTCTGTCTCTCTCTTTCTGCTCTTTCCTCTTTCTCTCTCTCAAATTCTCTTTGTTTTTCTTTTTCCTCCCTTTCTTTTCTCTCTTTCTCTCTCTCTTTTTCTTCTTCTCTTGCTAATTTTTCTAACTCAAACTGCCTTTCTTTCTCTCTTTCTGCTCTCTCGAATGCTCTTTCCTCTCTTTCAATCTCTAGCATTTTTAATTTAAGTTCCATTTCTACATTTGGATTTTCCACTGGAAACTGTTCCAGATCTCCTGGTGCAAACACATTTTCATCAATGTAATATTCAACAATCTCTCTAGCCAGTCTTGCTTTTTGCATGGCTGGTTTTACATCTGTCAGCTCTAACTGTCTGCATATTTCTAGCAGTTCTGTCTTTTTAAAAGACTTCAAAACCTCTACGGTTGGTGATGCCAAGAAATCATCCATTGCTGTTGATCTGTCAATATATATCTAGGAAAATTCAAAAACAATTTCACAATTTGAAATTTTAGATTTTCAATAAATGACTCACACAATGGTCTCTTCCGGACGAGCCCCCAATTTGTTATGGCCCCAATTTGTTGGAAAAATAGCATAATAGGTCCCCTTTAAGGTATTTCTGCTTCTCTGGATTCATTCTGTAAGGATGCTGTTTTACAGGCTTGGCATTATCTTATAGGATGACATCATGGTAAACCATATCAGTCCTTGATGGAACGTCAGGGAATATGTGACTATGTTCTGTTATGGCGTCAATTTGTTATGGCGTCAATTTGTTATGGCCCCACGGACAGCAAGGGATGACAGACAAAATTCTAAAACTTCAACAGATTTAATTAAACAAACACTTAAACTAATCTACAATCTACATCTACTGACCAAGATTGAAATAAAAAAAAAAGAAGAGATATTTACAGTCCCTTGGTAATTGAGATGGGCTGCTGTGTTGCGATGTCCTGGGACAGGAAAATGCTCCAACACAGGCAAAAATCCACAAAAAGCTTCACAGGTCTTGAAAAGAGTGACAGGTCTGGTCAAATATATCCTTCCACAATTTCTCCTTGCAATTTCTCCTACTACCCTACACTCTCTCGATTTTTCTCCTTATATACTCTTTCCCAGCCCCCTCTGAGGCATGCCCAGGACATGCCCCAAACCTAGCGCCAGACTGCTTAACAAAAAAAAGTCAATACTGCCATCTAGTGGCTTTTTTTTTCTTTTTTCTCCCACATTACAGTTGTGTATTGACACATGGCCTTCAGAGCAGCCAAACTCGGACTATTGTTGAACATCATTGGCATATTTTACAAACTGATCCAAATTTAAAAGATGCTTTCTCAAAACCTCCTCTTTTTTTTTTTTTCATATAGAAGGGCTCGTAACCTTAAGGATATACTTGTCCATGCAGACAGTCAACCTCAAAGGAGGACATACTTTTCAGTGTCACCAGGGTGTTTTCCATGCCTTCAGTGTGCTGCTTGTAGCAATGTTGTCAAGACAAATTCTTTTACACATCCAAGAACGGGCAAAAGATTTGTGATAAAAACACACATAACTTGCGATACAGAAAATGTTATTTATTTTCTTTATTGTCCTTGTTCTTTGGGGTATGTAGGTAAAACAACAAGGCCACTGAAATAAGATTGTCTGAACATAAAAGCTGTATTAGGAGAGAAGATCTCAATTCACCTATAGCTAAACATTTCATTGAGGCTAAACGTGGTATTCAGTCCCTTAAATGTATAGGAATAGAAACGGTCTCTTTAGGTAATCGGGAGGGGGTGACCTTAATAATAAAATTCTTAAAAGAGAGGCCTATTGGATAAGTACGCTTGGCACTTTGTCGCCATCAGGTTTAAATGATGAGTTTTCTCTTCCTCCTTTTCTTTTGTAATTTTTCTGTAATGAGATGTATTTATATTGTATTTTATAAAGAAATACCTCCCTAATTGATGTAATCTATTAATTGGTTGATGACTGTGGAATGTGATCACGTAAACTTGCGTCGGTATTTATACACTTGGTGCGGTGAGTATTGTGAGACGTTGAGAACGGCAGGAGCCGAAACATGTCTGTCTTGCAATAAAGCTGCTTTTTATTGGCTCACTTTTTTGAGTGCGGACTTTCACTTTTCCTTCTTTATATAATTTCACTGCCAAATTTTCATGAAGATTTTTAGTGTTTGTGGCCCTTACACTGAGCAACAATTATGAAAAGAAACTGAAATACAATGGAATTCTAAATGATGCAAGTGTTCTGTATCATTAAAGCCATTTGCCAGTTCTCTGTGAAGCTCAGATCTTGAATTGTTATGCCTAAAATCGGGTAATGCATGAATAGCCATATTTGGCTTCTGTGCAAAGGGGTTAATATGTAGGAAAAAATTAGCCCGCACCCAACTTTGGAAGCAAATATCTTGAAAAACCAAAAAAGTGCCAGACTGAATACCTCAAAAATTTTCTCACCTTTAATGTCTGAAAACGAAACAGGTAAGATGAATTTGGCACTGGTCTGGTTTAAAAATTAAAATAAGCCTGAATTTGTAAAATTATTTTTTCCCATTGTACACAAATTTCTTGTCATTGCACATATAACCAACAGGATCCCCAGGTGGCACTTTCACATTTAAAAAATTTGGGTATCCCAGTATCAGATACAATCATAACTTGTTTGGCACATTGAAGCAGTTATCCACAATATTCCTTCAAAAATGGGTATTTTTCCTCAAAAATGCTCAATTTAGTACCTGACTTTTCTACTTCTAGGTGGCACTGTAGCCATATCAATAAAAACTGTGAGCTCAAACTTCAGGATTTCCCGTTACACATGTATGGGCACCATTCTGCCAAATTTCATGCAACAGAATATGGCTCTTAACATTTATATTTACATTGAACTACAGCTTAACAGTCAAAAAACAAAAATCAATAATATAAACCCTCCTGCCAGAATGTGAGTTACCCATTTGTTGGCACATAGGCAATTGAAAAAGTGAATGTAATTACTATATTTAATAAGCAAGTGAAGAGCAGGATCCAGAGCCGTAATGCAGTATTTCTCAAGCTGATCACACCATAGGTTAGAACAGTGATTCCCAACCAGAGCACATTGCAGGGGGTACGTGGAAACATTTCATAACATAACATAATTTATAACATTTTCATAATTATTTTAAGATAGATATAAGTATTCTCGGTCATTTCACAGTAGGCCCGTCAATACGTGTGCGCTACCACTAGTTTCCCCGGGGAGACAATAACCTGTGGCACAGCCGCCCAAAAAACCACAACAGCCGCGTACCTGCAGGCAATGGATAAACGGCTGAAACGTCCAGCTGCTCTGGATTCAGGAGAGGGTTCAGAGCGGCCCGCCGAGAAAAGGAAGAAAGGGGCCAACCCTAAAGCAAGGCAGTACAGTGAAAACTACATTTTATATGGATTCACTTTTACGTCTGCGGACCCACTGCAGTCTCAGTGCTTCTTTTGCGGTGAAGTCCTGTCAAATAAATCAATGAAGCCCTCCCATCTGCAGCGACACCAGAGCACCAAACACTCGGGAAGTGTGAACTGTGGAATTTTACAAACGGAAGCTGTCGGAATTTAAGTCAGGTCAGACTGTAATGATGAAAGCCACAAGTGTGTCAAGCAAAGCACTGGAGGCGTCTTACGCCGTATCTCTGCTTGTGGCTAAATCAAAAAAGCCTCACTCAATTGTTGAAGAGCTAATTCTCCCTGCAGCGGCTGTTATGGCTGAAATTATGATTTACAAGAAAGCAGCCGACGAACTTAAGAAAGTTCCCCTGTCGAACAACACCGTGTCCCGTCGGATCGATGAAATGTCGGTTGATATCATCGGACAAGTCGTGAACAAAATAAAACAAGCCGGTCAGTTCGCTTTGCAGCTGGATGAAATGACAGATGTGAGTGGAGATGCTCAGCTCCTGGCCTTCGTTCGTTACAAAGATGTGTCGGACATAAAGGAACATATTTTATTCTGCAAAAGGCTGCCAGGAAAGACAACCGGGGAAGAAATGTCTCAGGTTATAGACAGCTTTTTCAACAAACATGATCTGCAGTGGAAAACCTGCACCCACATCTGTACTGATGGCGCGGCTGTGATGACGGGAAGCGTGAAGGGACTGTTTGGACACGTGAAAAAGGTAAATCCCGACATTAAATGGATGCGTTGTATTATTCATCGGGAAGCACTGGCTAGTAAGAGAATGAGCCCTGATTTAAGTGCCGTTATGGATGATGCTATGAAGGTGATAAATTTCATCCAATCCCGACCATTGAATCACAGACTGTAACTCTTTGTCATGAGAGCGGCACAGAGCACGAACAGCTATTGCTTCACACAGACGTCCGCTGGCTGTCTCGTGGGAAAACGCTACTGAGACTTTATGAACTTCGCAGTGAAGTTTTTGTGTTTTTGACGAAGCATCTGCATCCTCTTGCTGTGGTGTTTGAGGATGCCCAGTGGGTGGCATGCCTGGCATATCTCGCTGATGTGTTTACCAAACTTAACAAGCTCAACCTATCACTTCAGGGGAGGGAGTCACACATCCTGAAAATGCATGACAAAGTTAAAAGATTCACAAAAAAGCTCAAACTATGGGAGAGGAAATGTGATGAGGGAGACGTGAACTTTTTCACACTACTTGATGCCCATCTTGCCACCACTGATGTTGCCAGGGGTCCAGTGGTCAAACTGGTGCAAGCACATCTGTCCAAACTCTGCACTGATTTCAGCCAGTATTTTCAGGACATTGAAGAAAAGTCAGAAAGACTGGATTGGGTGAGGAACCCATTCAGTGTGAGTGAGAGTAGCAACAACCTTCCTGCAAGGCTGCAGGAGCATCTGATGGATTTATCGTCTGAGCGTGGGCTGAAAATGGCATATGCTGAGAAGACATTGACTGAGTTTTGGTGTGATGTGGAGAAGGAATATCCTAAACTGGGAAAACATGCACTGATTGAACTTTTGCCTTTTGGTTCTACTTATATGTGTGAGGTGACCTCCTCAGCTATGACACACATCAAAACCAAGCAGAGGACCAGACTGGATGTGGAGAACAGCCTGGTAACAGCTGTTTCCACACTGCCCCCAGAAGTTTCAAAGCTTATGAAAGACAAGCAAGCTCAAGTGTCTCATTAAAGCTCAGATGACTGATGAAAAGAAAGTAAAACTGCTGTAGTGAGTCTGAATATTATTTTTTGTTAAGTGTTTTGTTCCTGATTTTCAAAAATTTAAATGCCTGTTTAAAGGGGACTTATTCAAAGGTTCTCCAGTTTTTGTGGCAAATGTTTCAAGATTTAGATATAACAAAGGAAGATTTATTATTTATTTTGATTTTGTATTTATTTATTTATATTACTCATTTATTTTCAAGGCAACATATTATTTTTGTTTAATTAATTTGAGTTAAAAAGAAGAAAATGCCTGAGATTTAATTTAAATTAAGGAAATGAAATAAAAGGATTTTCATTTAATAATCAGTTGTGTTACGTTCTACTTTTGGAGAATCATCAGCACGTATGAGTGAGGGGTACTCATGGTCTGACAAACAGGCTCAGGGGTACACAAGACAAAAAAGGTTGGGAAACACTGGGTTAGAAAACAGAAAATCATTGTATCTCACCGACGACGATAGTCGGGAGAGACTATGGTTTAGTTCCGGGGCCGTCGCCGCCGCAGAGATTTTTGTTCCGGGCTCTGGAAGCCACAATGATTACAGGAATTTCTCCAAATTTCACACAGGCGAAGATATTGATTGGACAATGCTCAAGACCGATTTTCGCGGATTTTGGACGTCCTATATGGCCGGCGGCGGCCATTTTGTCCAAAATTTGGGGATCGGGGAGATACACGAAACTGGAATCAAGGTTCCGCTAAGTAATCAGGTCCCTTTGAAAAGGAATCAATTTGTCACAGGATTGGTTTGGATGATGGGGGATGATTTATTTGGTTCCAACAAAACTGAACTTCACGGCGTTTGTTATAGCACAGTCAAAGGCAAATAAATTTACACTGAGGAGATGTATTGAAAATCTGTTGGAAATATTTATTTGATAATGAACATTGCAGCATTTGACTCAAATTCTTCTCTGTCTACCCTGCAACCTTGACCTTCTGGAACAAAGAAAATATTCTGCTCTTGATTTCTTTAGTGGCCAAGGAATAGACAATAGGGTTCAGACAGGATGGTATACATGAGGCTAGCGATAAGTTCACCATTTTCATATTTGGATCGACAAGGTATAAGAACATTTCAATGAGGTACAGCGTTATGGTTGGAACGTAGAAAATCGCCACAAGAACCAAATGTTCTGTGCACGTTGCAAGGGCTTTCTGCCTACTCTCCACATTTTTTGTCCTAAAAACGGCTTGTAAAATACAAGCATATGACAAAATGATAAAACTAAGTGGTCCAAAGAACACGAGTATACTTAGCGAGGAAGCAACAGCCCATTGTTTAGTGGGATCATTACAGGCAATATTGATCAAAGCTCCGTACTCGCAGTCAAAGTTGTGCACACTGAGCGAATCGCAGAAAGACAGTTCCGTCAAGATCAAGACCAAGAGAATCATGATGCTCGCGCAAAACAGCCAAACAATTGCTAGAATACTGATCATTCTTACGGGAGTGTTGATGGAAGTATGCCTCAGTGGGAAACATATCGCAATTAACCTGTCATAGGCAAGTACGCCAAGGGAGAATGACTCTAGCGCTACAGAACCATAATAAAAAAATATCTGTGTCAAACATGCGTTGTACGATACAAAGGTATTTTTCGTGATAACAGTCGTGATCGTACTGGGAATAAAGGATGTACTGGACATAAGGTCCACAATCCCTAAATTAGCCACGGCAATATACTTCGGGGTGTGCAAGCGATGATCGATGGATATAATATAAATGATAAAGCAGTTACACAAAACTGTAACTGCATAAATTAGGCCAAGGAAAAATAAGTACAAATCGGCAAACTGGAAATATGTAAATCCAATCACATAAAATCCAGCTGGTCTGATGATGGAGTGGTTTGCTATCGACGTGACGGTGGGAATTCCCATTGCACGAGTTCTGCGTTGAAGGTCTCTGCGTGACTGCTTTTCTGCTGGGAACTGAGAGTGAAACAGATGAAAAGCATCAATGAGAACTCGGAGTCCACAACCACATAGCAATGGCAATGTTCCACAGGCTCAAAGTTAACAAGTTGAGTTCTAGGTTTAGTTGTATCTCATCTGAGCTTGCAAGGGCAGCAGATAGAGTACCTCGATAGAGAGAGTCTTAACTTTGCATCCATTGAATTGGCTATATAACATAATTCTGGGATCAGACTACAGGATTTTAGCCCAATTTTAGCCTGGTCTGGAAGACGTAGGGCATCAGGTGGGACCAGAAATGATAAATTGTCATCAGGGGCGACAGTTGATCGTTTTATGCTGTGTAGTGTGCAATAGTGGACAATAACCGACGTTGCAACTGCGATGCCACACGATGCCTCGACAGAAAGTCTAGCATGTTTAATTTTTTTCTTTGTCCTCGTTTCTGCGTCGCTTCTGTGATGTTGACTGATAGGAGCATAGCTGACAGCGCTCTGCAGGAAGAGATGACGCCGCAGCGCGCATAATTGTAAACATGGCCCAGAGAAAGAGGTGAGATGCTGTTATAGCAAGGTGGAGCAGTGAAATGGAGGAAAGGTTGGTCGACGTATGGCAACAACACCCTTGCCTTTTTAATGTTTCCTCAAGTGACTATCATGACCGAGGGAAAAAAGGATAAATGCTTGCGAGAAATAGCTGAGACACTTTAGCAACCCGATAAGTACTGCCATTTGCATTACACTAGCAAATCATTGACTATGTATAGCTACACTCCCTGACAGAGGTATTAGGACGTCACTATTTACGTGTGTGATTTTCTTACAGTGCAGTAGAAAATACTGAATGTATCATCTTTGGAAATAGTCGTTTATTCAAATAAACATACAGACCCCATTTTGGATACACCATACTGAATTATTGTATGTCTCGACCCTTCTTTTATAAAGAATCAAAATCACCCCATGTGCCACACCTGATCATAATGATTGGACAAATAGTAGCCATTGATCTTCCATTATGACACGGACACAGTACCAAACGTGTAAATTTGAAAATTGCCATCTTGCAAGCACAATTTATGATAATATCTCTTACTTATGACAGACCAAAATTGAGAGTTTTTTGTGCAGAGAAAAAATATGCCAATATGTATATCTGTAGCTTCCCCAAATGTTCAATAATGTTCTTTGATGTTTACTTGTACATTTTAGGACACCATTAAATTCCTACAACACTCGCAAATATAATGTAACACGTACATCAAAGTTGGAGGAGAATGAGGAATGTCCTAATACTTTTGTCAGGTTGTGTATATGCCCATAATATACCGGTTACTGACCAGGGTATTAAGCACTCTGGTAATGCAGTGACTCATGTCAGCTCCTTCCCCGCTAAACATTATCCGATTAAGCCCTTATTCCACTTAAAAGAAGCCTGAAGAAGGTAGCTGGGTTACACCACTAATCACCGGAATACTTTGAAATGTTTTCACCTTACCCCGGTTACTACTGTCTATACACGCTCTGAAAATGCTTACTTTTAAAGGTATCATAGGAAAGGTTCCAGGTCATTCCTTGAAAAATACGGTGCATGTCATGACAGGCTACGAACGATGCATTGGTCATGGAGCTTCGTGTAGTACGTCATGTCTCTCGGCCGCATCACGGAAAGAATTTGTGACTCTATAATCGCTTAATCTAACATCGAGATCTTTAGAACAGACAAAAACAATCCCGGCATAACATAACATAACTTAACATAAAATGAGTGGCGATAACAGGCCATTCAGCCCAACCAGACTCAACAATTTCCAATCACAAAAGTGAACTTTCACTTCAGATACTCTAGTCCTAAATCGTATCCCGCACTAAATCAAGTCTGGTCTTGAAAGCTCCCAGAGTTTGTGCCTCAACAATATGGCGAGGCAAGCTATTTCACACTGATATTACTTTCCGTGTGAAAAAAAAGTTTAAGAATACCAGTGCTAAATTTACCCTTGGTTAACTTCCATTTTTGACCCCAATTTCTTTAAAGACCTCAATCAGGTCACACTGAAGTCTCCTTTTACTAAGATAGAAAAAATTAAGAATCTTCAACCTCTCTTCATAGCTTTTTTCTTTTATACCAGGAATTAACTTTGTGGCTCGTCTTTGAACCTTTTCTAAAGCCTCTATGTCCTTTTTGAAGTATGGTCCCCAGAAGTGCAGACAATACTCCAAGTGTGGTCTGACAATTTGTTGTATAAGAAGTGTAACCTCCTAAGGTTTCTACTCAATACTTTTGGCAATATGGCCCAGCATCCAGTTGGCTTTTCTAACTGCTAAAGCACAGTGGCCTAGACCCTGTCAGGGTTTAGTCAATGATCACTCCCAGATCTTTTTCAAGTAAAGCACATTCCAGTTTTAAACCTTACATAAAGTAATCCCGTCTCATGTTTTTTTTATTTCTTCGACGTAGAACTTTACATTTAGCTACATTGAATTCCATTTGCCATGTTTCTGCTTAAGTCTGAATTCTATCTACATCATCCTGGATCACTTTAGTAGACTCTAAACTGTTTGCCAAACCTCCCAATTTAGTATCATCCGCGAATTTGTCTCATTTGATTTCAATATTCCTGTCAAGGTCATTAATGTAGATGAGGATGAGCAGGGGTCCCAACACTGATCCTTGAGGAACTCCACTTCCCACAGTGCCTACCTTAGATGATAAAAAGATAGATCTTTTCCATAACCACTTCTGAATCCATTCCAAAATACCACCTATAAATCCTGCTCTCATTTTAAAAAATAGTCTCTCATGTGATACTGCATAAAATGCTTTCTGAACATCCAAGTACATAATATCATAGGCCCTGCTCTGATATATATGTCTTAGTGACCTCTTCAAAGGATAATAAAAAAGGTTTGTCAGGCATGACCTTCCCTTGCAGAAACCATTATACTGCCATGTTAACAAACATTTGGTGTTTCTCCAGTTTCTAAAGACTGCCAAAAAATAACTGACAGTGGATTTGAGATAATCTTGCCGATCTCCCTGAGAAGTCAAGGCTGTAATCCATCGGGCCCAGCTGCCGTATTTTTCTATAATTTATGTAATTTGTCTTATTTATCTCCAATCATAATTTCTGCTTAATGATTTTGAGTAAATCTCAATTAAATATATTAAACAAATTATCCAATATTGTGAATCTTTGTTAATGGTCTTATAAATCATGGAAGCAAAACCATCAGTTACATTGCAGTTGTTGAGGCTCATCTGTGATTATCTGTGCTTTTTTTCAGTTCAAACATCTGTCCACAGCTGATAGAAACATTCTTTTGAGACAATTTGAAACGGCGGTTGTATCAAAAGTTTCTAAACAGTTTCAAAGATTCGAAATTTCCACCTCCACTAACTTATTTCCATATGAAACTTGGATCTCTTTCTTCAGATTTTTCTCGGCTTTCGTTTACAATTACAGCATTTACTAGTTTGTTTTATGGTAAGTTGATGTCTATTAACAGCACCATCATTTCACTGAGAACTTTTACTACCATGCAACACATGGTAATTACAACTCAGCAAGTGAGCATTTGACTTAAACTAATTGCAATTGAGATCAATCAGAGCTGTAATTTAGTGGTTCTTCTAACAATATGGTCCCTTATATATTTCATGATTGTTGTTAACAAATTAGCCATTAATAACTGAAATGTGATTTAAAGTTATTCATTTTTATAAATGAAAAAAAAAAAAAAATACCCGCAAAAAAAAATGTATTACAGGGGTTGTGAATACTACATGTGAGGGTAAACATCAATATTTGAAAAAAATTGGAACAATGTTAAACTCGACAGATACTGACAGTGGTTCCAAGTATTTTAAGCGAATACTTGGATGGTACTTGAAAAGTACTTATTTTCCAAGTTTGAAAAGTAACTGGACACAGGTACAAGTAGTTTTACGATTTTTTAAAATGTGCTTGAATACAAGTACAAGTACTCTAAAACGTACTTATAAGTACTCAAGTATTCAAGTACTCAGACTAAAACTCCGGGCTGAATGCATTTTGTGATTCCCTCTGCTTGGGATGACCCGTATCGTTCTGATTTTGCCAATCTTGGCGAGCTGCATCCTGCCATCTACTGTCAAATGTACGAAATGCATTTACATAGGCCTATTTATATAGGCCTTTTGTCCTAAACACAGATAAAATGTATCCCTCCTGTTGATCAAAAGTAACAGTAACACTTGGGACTTGCCTCTAAAAATAACAATGATGATGTTGGTTTCTGTCCTTCATCAGTAAACTTAAATAGACCATATTTTAGTTTTTTCTGGATCATCGGGGGACCTGTACAATTTGTAGCCATTCTCTGACCTATTGCTGCGCCACCCCACACATTGCCGAATTTTAAATAGGTATCTTCAAAATTATGAAATAATTCACCTATCAACTCATTCATTTTCAGATGACACCTGATAATGCAATGGAAACAAAATGGCTCCATGACCTAATTTTTCTGGAACCCGCATGTCGCTACCTCCTTTATGTAGGAACTTATTCTTCTGAATTATCATGTGTATTTAATTTAAAAACATAGCCAATGTCTGTTTACTCATTTATCTCCATACTCCACTGTAGCTTTTGACTTTTTAGTACATTCAGGAAACCCCTGTGCTGGAAAAAAAATGAGCCTTTTAACCCCTACTTACAGTTTGGGTCAAAATGAGCTATTATTATTATTATTATTATTATTATACAAACAAATAGAAGTTTCAATATGCAAGAAAGTTGATTCAATAAATTATTTTTTAAATCTGCAACACCATAGCTTTGGCTTTTTTTATGTGAGAACAGAATATGAAATGTGAATGTATAGGAACCAATTTTCACTCAGTACTCCTTACACTCTCCTTAACATATATAATAGAGTGGATAAAAGACTGATTGATTAAAACAAACCAATTAATTAGATTTTTGCACAAAGTATAACCACTTTTTTTGCAGAGGTATGTATATGTCTGGGTAACGTCAATGCAAATCCGGTTAACATATCTGACACAGTTGCTTGGAGAGAAAGAAAACACCCCTGCACATGGTGTGTGTGTGTGTGTGTGTGCGTGCGTGTGTTTGTGTGTGTGTGTGTGTGTGTTTGTGCGTGTTTGCATGGATGTGTGCGTAAACATTAAAACTGCACACAGATAAATGGAATTAAGTTGATTATCTTGTAACTAGGGCGCAAGTGAAGGTCATAGACTGTATAAAAAGATGGACGAGGCGACCGTGACGTCACCGATTGGTTTCTGCATACCATTTAGGAAGCCTTGATTTTGGCAATTTGAACAGCGCCATTTTGTCATTTTGAAACCGTATGTGATTCCTATTGGATGAGAACGTGAATTGAAGATCCAGGGAGGAGCGAGGGGTGGATCTACAGGTGAATCTGACCGTATTAGACGAGGACCAGAGGATAGCCACGCCCCTAAAGCATATTCTGGCTTTATCCTTTATTCTAGTCTATTTAGGACCATAATTTACAAAAATGAACATCATGATATGACTTGAAACTTGCGACAGATACCATAAAACAATGTGGAAAATCATTATTGAAATAATAAATCAGGTGGGAAAGTAGGGTCATTTTCTCATGGAGCATTTTCTTCTATAGCATTGAACTTCTTTCTGCAACCACCAACCGCCATCTGCTGGCCATCAAATAGAATGCAATTTTTAGAGATTTCCGCATTGGCCTCACTTTTCAGACCCGGGTGCTGCGTCCATCTTTTTACACAGTCTATGGTGAAGGTCTGCAGATAGACCTTAGTCCTGCTGATTCCACTGATTAGCACACGTTTGACCAAAGAGGAGAAACTAATCAGTGAAATCAGCTGGTGTAGTCTATATGGTTGGATTGAAAACCTGCACGTACTGCGCCCCGAATGAGACATGATTGGACGACATTGCTTTAGACAGTAAGAGCACAGTGGGTTCTCGTAGTCGACATGTTGAACTGAAAGAAATGGGACATGATAAACTTTGACACGCGCGCAATCTTTATGGTCAGACGAGTAGTTTAGAGCATCTCCAAAGGCAGCAAGCCCTCTGGTGTGCTCCCAGTCAGAAGTGGTGAGTATACCTGCCAACGGAGGTCCAAGAAAAAAAAACCATGAACAAGAAACAGGATATTGGGCACGCCAAGCTCTTTGATGCACAAGGGCAATGGAGGCCATACTATTTGGTCAGAATCTACAGTGCTGTGAAGAAGTATTTGCCCCCTTCCTGATTTCTTTCTTTTTTTTGCATATTTGACACACTTAATTGTTTCAGATCATCAAGCAAAATTTAATATTGGACAAAGATCACCCGAGTAAATATAAAATGCAGTTTTTAAATTATGATTTCATTTATTGAGGGAAAAAGCTGTCCAAACCTACCTGGGCCAATGTGAAAAAGTAATTGCCCCCAAAACCTAATAACTGGTTGTGCCATCCACGGCGACAACAAGTGCAATCAAGCGTTGGCAATGAGTCTTTCACATCGCTGTGGAGGAATTTTGGACCACTCTTCTTTGCAGAATTGTTTTAATTCATCCACATTGGAGGTTTTTCAAGCATGAACGGTCTGTTTAAGGTCATGCCACAGCATCTCAATTGGATTTAAGTCCGGACTTTGACAAGGCCACTCCAAAACCTTCATTTTGTTTTTTTTAAGCCATTTAGAGGTGGACTTGCTGGTGTGTTTCAGATCATTGTCCTGCTGCATAACCCAAGTGCGCTTGAGCTTGAGGTCACAAACTGATGGTCGGACAGTTTCCTTCAGGATTTTCTGGTAGAGAGCAGAATTCGTGGTTCCATCAATTACGGCAATTTGTCCAGGTCCTGAAGCAGCAAAGCAGCCCTAGACCATCACACACCATGTTTGACTGTTGGTATGATGTTTTTTTCATGAAATGCTGTGCTAGTTTTACGCCAGATGTAATGGGATACACACCTTCGAAAAAGTAAAAACTTTTGTCTCGTCAGTCCACAGAATATTTTCCCAAAAGTCTTGGGGAACATCAAGATGTTTTTTGGCAAATGTATGACAAGCCTTTGTGTTCTTTTTGGTCAGCAGTGGTTTTCGCCTCGGAACTCTCGCATGGATGACATTTTTGCACAGTCTCTTTCTTATTATTGAATCATGAATACTGACTTTGATTGAGGCAAGTGAGGCCTACAGTTCTTTAGATGTTGTTCTGAGTTCTTTTGTGACCTACTGGATAAGTTGGTGATGCGCTCTGGAGTAATTTTGGTAGGCCAGCCACTCCTGGGAAGGTTCACCCCTGTTCCAAGTTTTCTCTATTTGTGGATAATGGCTCTCACCGTGGTTCGCTAGAGTCCCAAAGCCTAAGAAATGGCTTTGTAACCCTTTCCAGACTGATAGATGTCAATCACTTTGTTTCTCATCTGTTCTTGAGTTTTTTTTAGTTTGAGGCATGATGTGTTGCTTTTTGAGACCCTTAACCTACTTCACTTTGTGAGACAGGTTCTATTTAAGTGATTTCTTGATTCAACAGATCTGGCAGTAATCAGCCCTGGGTGTGGCCGATGAAATTGAAATAAAAAATGTGGTTAATCACAGTTCATTCATGATTTAACAAGGGGGGAAATGACTATTTCACATAGGGCCAGGTTTGAATAGCTTTTTTTCCCTCAATAAATGAAATCATCGTTTAAAAACTGCATTTTGTACAACGCATTTACTTGAGCTATCTTTGTCTAACATTAAAATTTTGTTTGATGATCTGGAACATTTAAGTGTGACAAATATGCAAAAAAAAAAAGAAATCAGGAGGAGGCAATTTTTTTCACAGCACTGTACATAAGGGCTATTGCATATTGCAGACAATTTTAATGACACATGAGGAACGTGTCACAGCACACAGTGCAATGCACCCTGCTGCATATAACGCTTTGAAGCTACAGACATATTCTGATTCCAACCCTGGTCCACTGGGCACCTGTGGGCACCTGTGCGCCAGATCTAGACCTTGGATCGATTGAAGAAAGTTGCTTGGTCCAGTGAGTCCCATTTTCTTTTAAATCATGTACATTGGGCGGGTACATGTGCATCATTATATCCCCGAAATACGAGTTTCGGGGATATCATGGTTTCGCCCCACCCGCCGCCATCGCCGCATCCGCAGATTTTAGCCGTTCGCGCGATAACTCACAAAATACTTTACATTGACTTCTCATTTTTAGCATATGGGTAGATATGGTAGAGAAGATGAGCTAATTAGATTTTGGGCACGTATGCACTCCTAGGTTTGCCACCAGGTGGCGCTATATATTGAAAAAAATCAGTTTTTTAACCATATCTCTGGAACAATTACTTGCACAGACCTCAAATTTGCCTCATATTGTAGGTCTAGTAAAGGGGAATCTAATAAAGGGGGCTTCGAGGATTGGGGAATTTCGGGGATATACTGACAGCGTAGGCCTAGTTTACCAGGGGAAGAGATGGCCCCGGATGTACTGTTGGAAGAAAATATCCAGGTTGAGAAAGCCTGTTGCTCTGGGACATTTTTTACTGGATAAACATGAGTCCTGGAATTCAAGTGGACACCAGCTTGACAAGAGGCAGACCCATGCTATATTAAGAAGGTAGTTTTAACGCTGTTTCTGATTGCTATTGTATTGATCGGTGCTTGTGTTTCATATACATACACACTAATCAGCCACAACATTAAAACCACCCGTCGAATATTAACATAACATGAGTGGCGAGAACATGCCGTTCAGTTCAACTAGGCTCAACATTTTATTATTACTAGAGTGAATCTAACTCTTCAGATGCTTGATGACTTGACGGTATCTAGCACTAAATCAAGCCTGCTTTTCAAAATTCCCAAGGCTGTATTCTGCGAGTACCCCTCATGTTGCCAAAACAGCTCAGTCAAACTGTTATCCACTCGAATTCCTAGGCCCAGAGTTTCAAAGCAGAACATTTCCCACCACATCACACTCCCTCCACCAGCTTTTCATCTTCCCACAATGCCAGTGGGGCTAGCTAAAGCCTTAATCACCAGGAATGTCCACATGGTATTGGTATTGGTGGCTGGAGTACAGTTCACGGTGCTGGCTTTTTGTGCAAAGGTAAACCAGAGGCACATGAGTCTTACAGCCTGGTGTAAGTGCAGGGCCCCTGAGCTGCAGTAAGTGGATGGAGGAGTGTTGACCGTTTCTGGTCCAGTTGCACCAGAGTTGTGACTCTTAGGTGTAACTTGGAACCTGACGCAGGAAAGCATTTTATGTTTTTAAGTTTTTTTTAGACTTAAGTCCAACTTCCTCAATTAGCCAGCCCGCGGAGGATGGGCTTCCCCACTATAGCCGGGTTCCTCCTGAGATTTCTTCCCACTGGGGAGTTTTTTCTCACCACTGTTTGAGGATTTTTCTCCCTACTGGGAGTTTATTTTTAATTTTTAATTTTTTTTCCTTATTTGCTATTTTGGGGATTGGGCTGGGCACTGATCTTTTTGCACTCTTAAGCATCTTTGTGACATTCCTTCAGTGAAAAACACTACACAAATTAAACTGAATTTAATAACAGTTAATCTCAACCCAGCTAATGCACACGATGTCAAAGAACATAGGCCTCACTGGACCAGGCAACATTCTTCGAATGGGGGCCCTGGCCCCATCTGGACCTGAGTGATCTGGGTAAAAATGAATGGGCAATACTCCACTTCAGGACATCGGCTTTACTGCTTGCGTAGGCAGTTGAACAGAGAGGGGAAGTATTGACCATCGTCAATCCATATACAAAACATAGCACATCTACAGTACTGTTCGTAAAAAGATGGAAGATTGACCTGTTAGCTAACAGTATTGTTTCAATATCGTATCGGGTTAGTTGATACGGCTAACTGGGTTTTCGCCAAGGGGGGGGTCTGCTTCCAGTTACGGATTTTTCAGGGAACCTGTCTTCCTCTATGGGCGATATTACCGCACAATATCACCATTTATATGAGGACCACCAAAATATACAAACTCAAGTAGAAATTAATTGAGAAAAAATAAGCAAAAAATTAAACATACCTCTTAAGTTCATTACGGCGAGACATCTTCCAAGAGCAAAGCTTCAAAGACTTAGAAAACTGGGTTGGCATATGAAATAGCAAGTGGACTGTGTGAACTGATGTAAAGATTCGGGAAGTGAAAGACGAAGTGACTGCATGTCAGTGATTCTGCTTTATCCATCCTAAATGAGTGAAAAACATTTATTGCAGAATACACATGCAAAATATATACCAATTTTCTTGACAAAAATATCATAACACGGAATCCCCAAGTAGCCCATTGGAGAAGTATTGGTCAGACATTTAATAACATTGTGCTTTTGACGGTACTGGTTTATGTCAGAAATGCAGATGTAAGAGTGCCATCTCAAAGTGAAGTAGCAAATTTAAGCTTGCTGCACACCCATTTATATTAATATTAAGGATTGTTGTCGCCGTAATTGCATGTTTCTGGGGTTCATAATTTGGGCTTTTTCCCATTTGGCTGTATTCGTCACTGGTGACCAGTGTTTACCAAGGCCAGTACCTGACCCTGGAAGGCTACATAACATTACAATAGATGTAGCTATTGAGCTGCATGGTGTACTAACACAAGGTTAGAATCATGCAGACAACAGATGGCGAGCCTTGCACCAGGCTACATTTACCAAAAATATGTGTACATGTGAGCTGCTCAGCCGACAATGACGACCAGTCCCTAACCAGTTACTACCGTTTTTCTCACGGCCTTGTAACTATATAGATTTCTGTCTTTTCGCGAATAGTACTGTAGATAGGAAACCTACCACATCCAGGCGCAAAACATACCACATCTCAACACAAAACATGCCACATCCCAACACAGAACACACCACATCCAGAAGCGAGATAAACCACATCCCAACACAAAACATACCACATCCTGACATGAAACATACCACATCCAGGCACAAAACATAACACATCCAGAAACGAAACATACCACATCCAGGCACAAAACGTACCACATCCTGACACGAAACATACCACATCCAGGCACAAAACATACCACATCCCGACACGAAACATACCACATCCAGGCACAAAACATACCAAATCCCGACACGAAACATACCACATCCAGGCAAAATACATATCACATCCAGAAACTAAACATACCACATCCCAACACAAATTATAGCACATCCCGACACAAAACATAACACATCCAGGCAAAAAACATGCCACATCCAGAAACTAAACATACCACATCCAGGCACAAAACATACCACATCCCGACAAAAAACATAACGCATCCAGGCACAAAGCATACCACATCCCAACACAAATTATACCACATCCCGACACGAAACATACCACATCCAGGCACAAAACATACAACATCCAGAGACGAAACATACCACATCCCAACACAAATTATACCACATCCCGACACAAAACATACAACATCTAGAAACTAAACATATCACATCCCAACACGAAACATACCATATCCCGACGTGAAACATACCACATCCCAACACGAAACACACCACATCCAGGCACAAAACATACCACATCCCGACATGAAACATACCACATCCAGGCACAAAACATACCACATCCCAACACAAAACATGCCACATCCAGGCACAAAACATTCAATATCCAGAAACTAAACATACCACATCCCAACACGAAACATACCACATCCCGACATGAAACATACCACATCCAGGCACAAAACATACCACATCCCGACACGAAACATACCACATCCAGGCAAAATACATACCACATCCAGAAACGAAACATGCCACATCCCAACACAAATTATAGCACATCCCGACACAAAACATAACTCATCCAGGCACAAAACATACAACATCCAGAAACTAAACATACCACATCCCAACACGAAACATACCACATCCAGGCAAAATACATACCACATCCAGAAACAAAACATACCACATCCCAACACAAATTATACCACATCCCGACACAAAACATAACACATCCAGGCACAAAACATACAACATCCGAAACTAAACATACCACATCCCGACACGAAACATACCACATCCCGACAAGAAACATACCACATCCATACACAAAACATACAACATCCAGGCACAAAACACACCACATCTCAACACAAAACATACCACATCCCAACACAAAACATACCACATCCCGACACAAAACATACCACATCCCAACACGAAAAATACCACATCCAGGCATGAAACATACCACATCCCAACAAAAAACATACTACATCCCTACATGAAACATATCACATCCTGGCGCAAAAAACAGCACATCCAGGCACAAAGCATACCACATCCCGCCACAAAACATACTACAACGTACATCCATACACAAAACATAGCACATCCAGACACAAAACAAACCGCATCCAGACATGAAACAGGCAGGCATATTGATGGGTTTCCCTGAAATAAATGAGAAAAGTCTTTCAAACACGCGCTGGCAAAAAATGCAAAAACCGGAAAGGCAATGTTTGCTGGTCCCGACGTGCTGATCACTGGGCCGAGACCACCGCCGGTGAGTGGCTCACGTTTGAAAGAATAACGTAATGAAGGTACCAGTAAAATCGCTTTATTTCCGGAACAGGATAACATAAATGACTGCTTCGCTCAACCATAGTTCGACGATGGCTTAATTCAAGAGATGCCTGTTTCCACAAGTGGGAAATCTCACATTCAAAAAAGCGCTTACGTGAGACTTACTATTCGGCCCTATTGCTCCAAGATCTAGTTTTGAAGCATATGTGCATTATTGTAGCTTTTGGCAGCGGATCGATGTTAAAACAAGGACTCCGGCCAGTTTGCTGCCACAAAGTGCTGTATGCAGCAGGGGGCAATGCAACTGTGTTTTATGACGCATTCTACAGTAATATTAAATTCTTAACGACTCGTACCCCCATTAGCCCCCTCTATTGATACGGACCATACGGGATAGCCTTTGTTGCACTTCTGCATCTATTAAAACTTGGGTGCCCGGCACACTGTCGCTGGTTCATGGTTTGTCCGTCCTTGGACCACTGTCGGTAGGTACTCATCGCTACTGACTTGATGCACCTCAGCAGCCGTGCGGCCACAGAGATCCTGCCCGACTCGTTTGGCTCGAACAATCTCGCCCTTGTCAAAGTCAATCAGGTCTTATTTATCCCGCGCACAAGATATCACACGAGATCCGTTTGTTCACTTATCATCTAAGCTCTGTCTGCAAACTTAGAGAAGTGCTGTTATGAGATAATAAACATTATTCGGTTCATCTGTGGGTAGTGTTTTGGCTCATAGGATTATCTGTGTGTTTCTATATATTTTTAATTTAAGACCCATCAGAAACAATCATTTTCCTCAATGACTCCGATTAAAACAGCGACAAAAACACGAGGCTATTTTAAGCGGGTTTTTTTTTTCCTACCCACCTCCTAAGACACAGCAGTAGGGGAGACCGGGTCTAGTTGTTACTCGTCCATGTTGTTACATTCTAAATAGTTCCGATAATAAAACACAGACGGCGCTCTAATTTTTCCTGTTGCTCTGCGAAGGTGACCCGCGTCTTTACGTGACAGAAGGGCGTACATCGAAAGTCGCAGGTTAGTGTTCCAGAAAAAATGCTCGGAAAAGTAACTTTCTTGGTGATTGGGAGATTTCGATTAACGTCAAGTGTAATTGATACATACCTTCGATTTTCTGGATAATGAGAGGGGAAGACATTAGCCACTGTGTCATGACACACCCATGTAAAGATTGCACTGGAACGTTTCAAAATGTCGGGACAATGGCGAAGGGTTGCGGATGGACTAGTTGATACACCCAAGTTGTTACAGTAACAACTTGCCCCAAAACCTTTAACAACTTGGACAAGATCAAACGACCTCACTGAATGACTTTCTACCTTTTTTTATTTTAGAAAGATGCCTCAAAATTACAAACGAATAATGGAACGTGGCGATGCCATTAGAGAATGACTCAAGAGGTTCCTTACTCTAGCTTCGTGGGATAATAGTCGTAAGGCATCCCCCTTAACTTGCCTACTTAAGTGGGACACGTCTCGCTTAAGCAAATTCTTAGTGTAACAAAATGCCCCGCATCCTGTAACAAACAACACCATATATACGGTAGTTTGTTACAGGTGACGGGGGTCTATTTTTTCCTCACCAGCATTACGCATGCACATAATATAGGGGTTGCCGCAGATCAGTCATGTAGTCTAATAAACTTTCTATCTTTACAGTGCATATTGAAAACAAAAACCTGATAATGTCAATTCTACAGCCGTTAAAAGAAAAGTGCAACAACTAGACCCGGTCTCCCCTAACTGCTTCCCAAGCATTTGTCATTCATGTCATTCAATAAGTTTTTGTAACAATCAGAGGGGCTCGTAAATTTAAAGGTTAAATGGTACCTGTGTTCGAAACTGAATAATAAAAATATTATTCATGGGGGCACAATGTAATTATAATATAGCCTCCAACCATATGCTAAAACGAGCCTGCCCTTACTCATACGATGACGTCCAAGTGAATTCATTTGCCAGTATTTCGGCGTGAAAAAAATAATTCTGACTTACTTGTTGTCAGTAAAATTCTCTTTACAGTTGTCATGGGATCCTACATTCAGCATTATGCAGACTTGTACCAATAACATTTTATCAGTATTGCCTTCCAAACAAATCATTTTGTATGCCTGCTTAACCTTGGTCCGGTAGTTTAGTACAGATAATTGCCATTCAAAGTGGCATTTCGTCAAGGATTATCTATAGGCTTCAGTTTACTGTAGCTATTATGCAGGCTGAATCTTAGTAGCAAATGCAAAATTTATGCAGTATTTAAACACGCTCAAGTAGTTTGATGAAACACGAACCACTTGACAGCGAACCGCGGCGCTGTCAAGCAGGCACTACCTCTACGCCAGCACCGTCACATATCACTGTTGAATCCTTTCGAAAATGACTGACGCACAGAAGTCTTTCAGCAGGCAATCCACGCAGTAACTACGAATTCAAGAGCGGAACGGTTGTTCAGTTTTTCGTTTAATTTTCAGAAGTGCTTAACCTCCTTGTTTTTGTATTGTCGCCAGTACACAAGAGGTGGAAGAATAATCGCCTCGAAATATGAAATATCAGGATTATAAAGAAACGTTCTTCAGATGATCGGACCACGGGTGCACACAAGGATGCAATCGCTGTTCAACAGACATGTTCGTTAGTTTAACGTGTCGAATGGCTGCGCTTGAAAATACTGACTGTCAGACTTCGCGTCTGAAAGAAGTGCCGGACCACGGGTGCACACAAGGATGCAATCGCTGTTCAACAGACATGTTCGTTAGTTTAACGTGTCGAATGGCTGCGCTTGAAAATACTGACGGTCAGACTTCGCGTTTGAAAGAAGTGCCCAGAAATGAAGCGGTGTAAAGTGCAGCGCAGAATTGCCTCTGCTGGAAAACGGTAATCGACATATCCTCTTTGTATGGACGACTGGCGAACCTATGGAGTTAATAATGTGTCTCTGCACATGCAGCTGAATTTATTGTCTGTGCGCGAGCATTGGAAAGCTCCCGGGACAGCAAGCAATTTTCTATGGAGCCATTATTGCGGCGAAACTATTCGCAAATGTGTTGACAGTTGTGTAACAGTATCTCATTCTGTGTGTGCGTTATCGGATTTGTGAATGTGTATAAGAATCTGTTATGCGTGCAAAGATCTGTGTATTCAGAATATGTGCCTGCGAAATGAGGTCTAAATGTGTTACAAAATCGCCAAATACCTATTCAAATTTACAAGTAGGCGAAGATTTCCTTACGTGCAGAATAGATAATCTGCAAATGCAAATGCGCACACAGATCTGTTAATGCGTTCATACATATTGACGGCTGAAATAAGTATTTTGCTCCTTGAGCTCGAAATACAACTAAGTCATCAGCACAACTCGGGCAAGCCTCTCACTTGAGTTTCTTTTTACACGTGACTTTGGCTACACTTCTTGCCGTGAGGATCTGCAAATGCTTGTGGCAATCTGCAAATGGAAAATGTGTTTGGCGATCAACAAATGCGTTGCGTATGGAGATTTGTCTATGTTCATAACTTTGTTTTTTGTACCTCGGCTCAAGCTAATGCTTTCATAAACCCTACATAGGGTAACCTGGGGCAAAATGGGTTTTGTCAGAATGCCTCCTTTAAAGTCCTCGAGTAACCTCAGCCTTCATTGGCTTTGAGAGATCACTTGATGAGAGCACTGCATTTTTTCCCAGTGCTTATGTTGACAGTTGAACTCGCCTGGGAGAGGAAAATATCAAAATACGTCCATTATCATAGTATTTTTCACTTGTACTTTTTGTGGGACAGTTTTTTTGTAGAATAGAAAAGGTGAGGTTCTGTTGGAGTAGTATGCTACAGGCTACGGGAACGCCTTGATCTTGACCTAAGTTCGCCTCGCTTTTCTTAAAGCTGGAGTATGCAATCTTGGAACAGCTAGCAAGATTTGAATGTAGCCTCACCTCTAAACCCACCCCCTCCCCTCAAGTCTCTGACCAAAGCCACGCCCCCCGATTCACATGCACGAGCGCGAGTCTCGCATCCCGTTACCTGGATGCGGTGTCCTATGTCTGAATCGTCACCATGAGTAAATATTGTAATGTAAACAATGTGACATTGATTTTCATAACTCGTTAAGTTCTAGTGCTAATGCTCTGGATATATATATATATATATATATATATATATATATATTTTAGTTGTATAAAATTTGCTAATGTGTTTTCTTACTTAAACCTCGTTTGCACAGTTAAAATAAAAGAACACAGCGATGATATTCCTTGTCTGTATTAACCATTTTACTTATCAGTATGTTGAGAGATAGAAGAAATAAAGTTACGTCAAAATCCCTCTTTGTTTTTTGTTCATAAGAGGAAAAGTGTTAATAAATGGTCTAGTGTTCAACAACATTGGAAGACAGCCCATGCCATGCCATTCCAGCCACGCACTGTCATCTTCAGCTGCCCAACGGATCAAGAAGATGGAATGTTGAACAGATAAGATGTTGCATTTTATGCTATATCCTCTAGAAAATGAATATGAAGTAACTGTTATGACAAATTTATTCTTCACTGATTAGGTCACGGCGGCACGGTGACCATTGCTGCCTCACAGCAAGAAGGTTGTGGGTTCGAATCCGGCCTGGGGCCTTTCTGTGTGGAGTTTGCATGTTCTCCCCGTGTTCTTGTGGGTTTTCTCCGGGTACTCCGGTTTCCTCCCACAGTCCAAAGACATGCATATCAGGTTAATTGGAGACACTAAATTGCCCAAAGGTATGAGTGTGAGAGTGAATGGTGTGTGCGCCCTGCAATGGATTGGCAAGCTGTCCAGGGTGGGTCCCTGCCTTTGCTGGTAGTCAGCTGGGATAGGCTCCAGCTCGCCCCGCGACCCTAGTGAGGAATAAGCGGGTATAGAAAATGAATGAATGAATGATTAGGTCCAAAAATTTCTAAAAATAATCAACTGTGTAATCTTATAACAACACTCTAATGCCACTATGCAAAAACAAAAACTCTCTCCAACTGACCAAAGTCACAGCATTTATGAAGAATAGGAACTTTCTGGAAAGATCCACAGGATTCCTGGGTGATCTGGCCCTCTCCAGGTAAGAAGATGCCAGAAACTTCCAGAAAGCACTAGTCTATTTCATCACAAACAAGTGGACTTCCAGAAAGCACTAGTCTATTTCATCACAAACAAGTGGTATTGCATCAGATCATGTTTTGCTACAAATAGACTGTTATACAGACATACCACCAGAAGGTGCTAAATGATGAACAAAATAAACAAATAGCTGACCAGTAAGGCAGCACAAATAGTATCTAACAAATCTCCATTTACAAATTATATACAGTGCTGTACACAAAATACTCATACGTAACAATAACGTTAAATAATAATCTTGATTTTTCCAACCATTAACGTGCGTTACATATGTCCGTCAAACTGTGTTTGGGGGAAGGGTACTGTTCCAGTTCTTGCAATGAAGCAAGCTGATTAGTCAACACTGTTGCATGTCAAATCTACAGTAAAGCTCTTTGAAATGAATTGCTATTTATGGCTTGCTCTCAACTTTTTAGGAAGTAATGAGCACTTAAAAAATTACCAGGTCATGTCTGTCAAAAAGTAATGCACGATAACTGGCCCCATATCCCTACCAGGCCTCCGTAGAAACCAGGAAGTGATGAGTCATCGATGGCTGCAGGGTGAAGTTGCCTTCAGCCGTTGACTTCCAGGCTGCTCAGCCTCTCAGGCTGCGTAAACACCGCCCCCAAGTACAGCCAATCAGATCGCGAGCTAGAGTACAACCATTCCGCTCACGAGGCAGCCAATTCAATTCGGAAGCCTTTACTCGGTAGGTGGGCTTAAGAACAACAATAATATTAAAAACGAATGCATTTAATCATCTTTTCTCATTAAAGAAACTGATTAGTGAGGTAACGTTAGATATTTCAGCTATTTTGATTATGTTAACCAATGCAAACAAGTGCCTTTTTTTTGTCTTACATTTAACTTATAGACCTAACCTTAGCTAAACAGGTCATACTTGTTAACTGAAACACTTCTACAATATAACTTCAAGTATAACTCTGTTTGAAACATAAAATTGGCCTACTTGTGAGACATTTTGTTCAATAAGCTGTTTAGTTGAGCTTCTCAAAAACTTCAACTGCAAGTTGCTGTAACATTAGCTGCCTTCAAGGCTGACCGTAGAGACTAGTGCCTTGCAGGCTGGTTAGAAGGCTAATGTTGATTTCATATTGTTTCTCCAATGTTTGCATTGGTTCACATAATCAAAATAGCCGAAATATCTAATGTTACCTTGCAAATCAGTTTCTTCAATGAGAAAACTCACGATTAAATGCATTCGTTTTTAACAATATTGTTGTTCTTAAGCCCACTTACCGAGCAAAGGCTTCCGAATTGAATTGGCTGCCTCGTGAGCGGAATTGTTGTACTCTAACTTGCGATCTGATTGGTTGTACTTGGGGGCGGTGTTTACGCAGCCTGACAGGCTGAGCAGCCTGGAAGTCGACGTCTGAAGGCAACTTCACCCTGCAGCCATCGATGTAGTGGTCTTGTGCAGTATGTCATCAATGTAGGTCGTGTCCCTCTGCAATTGATGAAATGGCGGCCAGATTGTTTTGACTCCTGTCCGTCAAAGGTAATTACGCACAATATTCATAACGCACGTTCATGAAAAGACTTCAATTATCGTAGGAAATGAGGTTGAGAAAGCAGAGAAAATGCTGAATCAAAGATGTTGATTTCTACTATTTCACGTAAAGTGGCAGACTTTGGTGCAATTAGTTGAAATTGAAAAAAAATATTAACGTGCGCAGTGTCTTGACGGAAATTGATTAACGTACGATACTTGCTGACAGATCATGACTAACGTGCGCAAATTCTTGACAGAAATGGTAAAGTGCAGATGCAAGTTTGACCGACTTTTTTTCAAGTCATTAAAGCGGCATAATTTTCGTGATTCTGTGCATTTTTGCGATGTTTTCATTCCTTCTCTCAATCATCAATAATGGTAACTGGCTTAAATCGGCCCCTATTGTTTTCTGGAAGCCCTTGTTGTTGACCGTTAACAGAGGTGTATAGTAACAAAGTACATGTAGTTTGTTACAGTACTTAAGTAGTTTTTGTTGAGGATTTGTACTTTACTTGAGTTTTTTTTTTTTTTTTTTTTTTAAACCAGGACTTTTACTCTACTACATTTAAAAGATAAACTTTGTTACTTGTCAGAAATTAAAATCTGAAATTAATTCATCATTTAAGGATTATCTGGATTTGGCGTGTTCGAGAAGAACAACGGTGCTTGGCAGGGTATCTTTGTGCAGATGTGTCCGCTAGCGGACATGGAGCTGCAAATTTATGCACGCAGTTACAATATTCTGTCACAAGATGGCACACCAGGATCAGTTATTGAATATTCACAAGCAAGCAGCTCGAACACAGTTTAGAATATGGACCAGTTCACTCCAATCCATGTTTTTCAGGAATTGCCTGAACTTAACTCCTCAGCTAAGCCTGATGTGCAAACTGCTCAATATACTTGACCATATTATCTATCTAGCAGTTTTTACAAAATTATCTCTTGCTACAGAAAAAAAATCGTTATTCTCTGTAGCAACCGCCTCAGCTACAGAGAGCCAATGGTATCCCAATTAGTAGTTAAGAAAAATCAGCTTGAAAAATCGACATGGTATTGATACTATGTAATTCTACCATTAATTTTAGTCAATTATAGTTTTTTAAACTTACAGTAAACTCAAAGAAGAAGAAGAAGAAGTATATAAAGGAGAGACTGCCTGTTTGTTTTTTGAATACTGTATCTTTCATTCACCTGAAAATTGATTAAAGAGCACACGGAGAGAACAAACAGTGGTTGCTTTGCTTCTTTCTATGCGTACTATGAAAAATACTTTGTACTTGCACTTTTGATACTTAAGTATATTTTTTCACAAGATACTTTTGGTACTTAAAGTAGCTCACATTAAATGTACTTAAGACTTTTACTCAAGTAATTTTCTTATGGGTGACTTCAACTTTTACCAAAGTAACTTTCAGTTATGGTACTTCTACTTTTACTTAGTTATTTTTTTCCAGTACTTTATACACCTCTGATCGTTAACGAGCATAATGTTTTGACGGAGGTTGATTAAACGTACACTACTTGTTGACAGATCATGATTAAACGTGCGCAAATTTTTGACAGAAATATTAACGTGCAAATGCAAGTTTGACAGACTTTTTTTTGTTGAAACTAAAACGGCCTAAATTTCATGAGTCTGTGCATTTTTGCAATGAATTCAGATAGGTACTACTCTAGTTCCTTGTATACAGTGGAGGGTTTGACAAGCATTAACGTTAAGGTGGAAACAGAAGATGGCAGTTTGCATACATGCATGACACGTGCAGTTCAATGTTATAGTCTGGCTGTCCGAATCAAAACGATCTTACCGTTTATATCAACTGTTAGTTAAAGTAGATTTACGTTCTCTGTATTTAATAGCTTTTTGAACAGTTCAGTCGTTTTAACATTTTCTGTCAGTTTTCAAAAATAAGGGGACTTTGTCCGTCAAAAGTTTGCACGTTAACAGGAGTTTCTGACATCTGTGGTTGCTGTAATTGTATTTTTACAGCCAGCCAATGCAGGAACCACAGTCCACAGCAGCTTAATGAGCTCTGTTGGGCATATTTGGCTGACTGACCCTTCACCCACTGCAGACAGAATAACATATTTTCATTGCAGAAATTTTGTTTGGTGTAGGCGTCGATGCAAAAGTGTTATTTCACTCCAGTAAGTGAATATATCTGTGGCAATTCCTGACAATATGTCTAAAACCTCAAAGTTGTGTGAAAGGATGCAATAAAAGTGTTCATTTCTACAACCCCAATTCCAAAATAGTTGGGACGAAGTGTAAATTGTGAATAAAATCAAAATGCAATGGTTTTCAGATCACATGAGCCGATATGTTATCTACAATAGAACATAGATAGCATTTCAAATGTTGAAATTGAGACATTTTACATTTTTATCCACAAAATGAGCTTAAAATTTTCTGGCTGCAACAGGTCTCAAAAAAGTTGGGACACAGGCAAAAATGGGCTGAAAAAGCTATTAATATATAAGAGAATCAGCTGAAAGAACATTTAGCAAGTAATTAAGTTAACTGGCATCAGGTGTGTAACATGATTGGCTATAAAAAGGATGTCTTAGAGAGGCTGAGTCTCTCAGAAGTAAAGATGGCCAGAGGCTCTCCAACCTGTGAGGGCTTGCGTAAAAAAATTGTGGAACACTTTAAAAACAATGTTCCTCAACGTCAAATTGCAAAGGCTTTGAAGGTCTCATCATTGACAGTGCATAACATCATCAAAAGATTCAGAGAAACTGGAAAAATCTCTGTGCGTAAGGAACAAGGCCAAAGACCTTTACTGGATGCCCGTGGTCTTCGGGCCCTCAGATGCCACTGCATCACTCACCGGCATGATTCTGTCATTGACATTACTAAATGGGCCCAGGAATACTTCAAGAAACCACTGTCTGTAAACACAGTCCGCCAACACAGTCCGCAGATGCCACTTAACACTCTATCATGCAAAAAGGAGGTAATTGTTAAGCATGATCCCGAAGCGCCGCCGTGGTCTGTGGGCCAAGGCTCACTTAAAATGGACTGTAGCAAAGTGGCAAAGTGTCCTGTGGTCAGACGAGTCCAAATTTGACATTCTTGTTGGAAATCATGGGCGTCGTGTCCTCCAGGCTAAAGAGGAGAAAGACCACCCCTCCTGTTATCAGCGTTCAGTTCAAAAGCCAGCATCTCCGATGGTATGAGGATGCATTAGTGCATATGATGTGGGACACTTGCATGTTTTAAAATGCACCATGAATGCTGAAAGGTATATAAAGGTTTTAGAGCAACATATGCTCCCCTCCAGATGACATCTATTCCAGGGAAGGCCCTGTGTATTTCAGCAGGACAATGCAAAACCACATACTGCAGCTATTAAAACAGCATGGCTTCGTAGTAGAAGAGTCCGTGTGCTGAACTGGCCTGCCTGCAGTCCTGATCTTTCACCGATTGAGAACATTTGGCGCATAATTAAACAAAAAGTCCGTCTAAGGAGACCCAAAACTCTCCAGCAGCTGGAAGCCTGTATTAAACAAGAGTGGGATCAAATTCCAATGGCTAAACTCAAGAAAATTGTCTCCTCAATGCCCAGACGCCTCCACTCTGTGTTAAAAAGAAGAGGGGATGCTACACCACGGTAAACAGGCCCCTGTCCCAACTCTTTTGAGACCTGTAGCAGCCATCAAATTTGAAATGAGCTCATTTTGTGGATAAAATTGTAAAATTTCTCAGTTTCAACATTTGCTATGTGATCTCTGTTCTATTGTGAATAAAATACTGGCTGGTGTGATTTGAAAGTCATTGCGTTTTGATTTTATTCACAATTTGCACTTTGTCCCAACTATTTCGGAATTGGGGTTGTACTTTATCCTCCCGTTTAAGTTGGATTATTTGCTATTACTTGCAATATAAAATGGCAGAGACGGCTAGTTTGTTACTTAGCTTAATTGGAAAAGCTCTGTTGCTAAAGTTTTCAGTTGCTGTTACTCTGCACATAAGTCATAGTAGTAGGCGATCGTGCGTGACGTAACTCTTTCAACCGAATTTTCCGAGTTTTTCTTGTGTTTCATACTAATTTATTTCAGCTGATTTGCCAAGGGGGGCGGGGGGAGGCGGGGTTGATGTCCTTCCTCTAGTCAGACAGAATAGACCAAAGTGATACCAGTTTATCATCTTAGAGACTAAGTGAATTAATCACTAGAACCGCAAGCATTCTAACGCTAAAAGTATCTCCAGGTAATAATTATTTCAAATCGCCACGTCTCCCAACCCCCCCAGAAAACAGAAATGGCGAACGTAAACAGTGGATTAATATGCTCTCGTCAATCATTCTACAGCTGGTCTTCCAGGCGAACACGGTAATGATTGCTTAAATTTTCTGTTTTCGTGTAATGTTGTACTTGGTTGTGCAATGCAAAGAAACATGCCGAGTATTTTAATTGCCGATTTTGAGCTGTGCGATTGAAACCGTTTTGTCATATAGTTTTCACGATGCTCCATGTAACTCGCTTGGAAAAATAAATGTAAACGTAGACATCAGTAAGAAGCATGGACTCTTCTGTAACCAGTGTAGTGAAAGACATATTGACACATTCTTGACTCTTCGCGGCTTCCGTAGTGGTAATGACGCGCTTAGAGGGGGAGGTACTAGAGATCACTACTCGGTTGTTTGCATTCTATTAGTGCACCACTAGATGGGAGTAATTCTCACACACTGCAGCTTTAATAAATAACATTACAGCATTATAACAACATTTATTTTACGCATAACATGAATCGTACAGCGTCAAAATTCATTTTAAAGAAATACAATTTGTTCTGGTTTTTTGTTTCACAAAAATCTTAAGGCTAAGATGATTATACCGTCTATCTTACGAAGCTGTTTACGCTTGTGAAGTGTTTGCGAAATTAAAACAGCCCCAAAACATGACTACTCATCATATGAAACTTTGGGTGTGAGGTAATTTTCCTTGTATGCATTCCTGTTTCGACACCAAACATGCTGATGCTGTCTCTGACTTGAACGAGCAATTTTGGTATCATCTAACCAAAGCACCTTGTTCCAGTCCTAATTTAAATGTTTTGTCACTAATGTGTGTATTATTAGGCCAATACTGTCGCCATGTCAACCAAAATTGATTGGTGTCATGAGTGAAGTATGTCACATGAACAAAAAGTACAGCATGTACAGCGTCCACAAGGAAGAGTGTATGTTTCAGCAAAATTTGCGCATTATTTGGCCAAAACTGTCACCATGGCAACCAAAATTGATAGGTGTCATAAGTGAAGTGTAACACATGTCCATACCAAATATGAAAGTAATTAGTCTAAAATTACAGCCTGTACTGCGTCCACAATGAAATCTCTATGCTTTGCCACTAATTAACATATTACTTGGCCAATACTGTCGCCATGGTGACCAAAATCAAAAGATTTCGTTAGTGAAGTACAACACACGTACTTGCCCAATATGAAAGAAATCGGTGAAAGATTACAGCCTGTGGAGTGTTCACAAGAAAGTGTCTACGGATGCTGCAACGATGGCAGCAGCGGAGATGACACACGTGAATCCATAGTAGCCGCCCAACCTCATCCGGGGGCTACAATAATCGACCAATCAAACAAGTTTAAATATTCTGCCCAGACGAGTGCGTGACGTCACCAGGGCAACATGTCTTTCGAGTTTTTGGAGTCAAGGCATAAGTGTTGTGGGGAGGACTGATTGGTTTGAGGGATTGCAATGTGATTGCAATGTGGGGACTGGTACAGAAGGGGGCGCTAATGCAGTAGGACAAGGAGTTCCTAAGTTTAGTAACCATAGAAGAAGTGTACCCTATATAAAGGGTGACCACCAAGGCCTAGGCCTGTTTATTTTGTTGCTCTTCTGGGTATCTGCGGAGGGTAGGTGGAGGCGTGCACTGGATGTTGGATTGTTTTGTTGTTACGCGTATTGTGTTTGCTTGTGCAACTGTGAGAGGACTTAAATCTAAAGATTTGATTGTTTCTTGTCACAGTTTTGAGTCATGAGTTTGTGTTTGGTTATCAGTTTTATTGTTTTGAACTAAACCTGTTTGGTTTAGTTTGCTGTATGGTCTTTTTGGTGTTTTTGTGTCAGTCCATTTCTGGGAGCAGAATTTTGTCCGTGCTTTGTTTGTTTGCCATTTGAGTAACTTCAAGTGAGTCCCAGTCAAGGCGGCCGACCTGTGCTGAACCTCTGCACTTCCTTCACCTCCCCCGGTGGCTCAGCCAGTGGTCCAGGACCACTACTACCATGACCTTCAGTAATTGTACCTGTTCATTCTATTGTAAAGTTTTTAATCGAGTGCTTTTAAATTATTAGAGGGAATTTGGATTTTTTATTTTTAAACTATTAGTCCTGGGGCTACTGTGGCCAAGGGTGGCTACTTGCTGCCAGGGCTATTGTGTGTCGTGTTGTGGTTTCCTTTAATCTAAAGCCTGCTTGAATTTCCAAAGTTTTTTGCATTGACAATCGGTGTGCTTATTGAGTTTAGAATTTGTGCTGTGCTCTTTTTTTAATCCCTGGCAATGAGTGACTACCCCTGGCTCCCTTGCTTTGAAACCCCTGTTCATTGTTAGTGGTCAACCAGTGTGTTTCTGACTCTTTTTCTGGTGTCTAGCAACCAGTTGATCCACAAGAACCCACTTTAACATAAGTATAGGAATTTGAGTCGATGATTAAGAGCAGTGACATGCCGTCAGAGGTCAGTTAGGTGAGGCAGAATCCTCAATTTTAAACAAACACCAACTCCCTATCACTTAGCAATCAGTGGATTGTTTAACTAATTTACAAGACTAAACGGCAAAGTGGCGTGCCAGTTTCATTGCATGTCTTTGGGAGAGCCTATTGATGTTGGTGTGCAGCACCAGATGTCCTAACAGGTAGTATCAGAGTGAGTCCATTGCCCACTTGATGGCAAGGGCCTCCCTCTCCACCGCCGCGTACTTGGTCTCACTGGGGCGCACCTTATGGCTTAGGTATACCAGCATGTGTTCCTCTCCCTGGAAGTTCAGCACCGCACCCAAGCCCGTCTTCGAGGCGGCCGTCTGCAACAGAAAGGGAAGGTTAAAATCTGGTGTATGCAGAATTGGCTGCGAGCACAGGGCGGTCTTCAGGGTCACAAACACTGTTTCTTGGGCTGCCCATTCCAGGTGAGGTCCGACAGAGGTGCAGCTATGGAGGCAAAGTGAGGGATGAGCCGCTGGTAGTACCCAAAGGCCCAGGAAGGCACGTACTCGTGTTTGATGGTGGATCATAGCCAGTCCTGGACGGCAGCCACTTTCTTCTCCTGTGGCTTCAGGAGGCCCCGACTGATGGAGTAGCCCGGTACTGTACCTCATCCTGGGCGATGCAGCATTTCGCCAGGTTGGCTGTCAACCCCGCCCACCAGACACGGGATTTACACCAGATGCGTGTGCGCTCCGCCTTCGCCCTGCTGCATGTCCGCTGCGTGTATTACCATCTGTCAATTTACACCGACTGCATCTTCACTGTGTACCGGCGCCAAACGGCTTGAGTAGCTAGACCAATGAGCGAGCTTGTCGAGATCATGTGGTAATTAAAAAAAAAAAAAAATCACGTGGTAATTACAAAATCATGCGCGATCGCCCAAGATACATGATACGTTGTATTAAGTGCATCTACAAACAGGCAACAGCCTTTGTTCTTTACTGAATGGGTTGAGGAACTGTTGACTTGCTTCGATTTGTTCATTTTTTGAGAGTTTGTGCTTCTACCACGGATTAATAGCCTATTTATTAATAAATGTTCTTAATTTCCCGTTTGTGTTGGGTTTGTCATTTGTGCCGAAAGTGTTCTATCGAATAAGTTTGGGAGTTTCTTACTTCAGTTGCTGTCCTAGCCCACAATACGAACTTTTTGAAAATTAACCGTATGTTTTAATGTTGTGTGTGTACCGATCGATCTGCTGTGCTGAAGTGCTGCGTTTCTGCTGCGGCATCCAGCAAAAATAGAAGTCTAGCGTATTTGCTGCGCAGTGCTGCGGTTTGCTGGAGCTGGGGCGGACGAGAAATGCAACGCAGCAGATCTGATGTAAATACACTCATTGAGTAAAGTGAATTCTATCAGCTGCGCTGCCATTGTGGAGCACAGATGGACCCAACACGCATCTGGTGTAAATTGGGGGTAAAAGCCTCCAGTACGAGTTATTGGTGCTGGAGGTGCTCGCCCCAGGTGGCGGAATGTACCACCATGTCATCTACGGCACGAAGTGCTGACATGGGCAGAGAACGGAATCCATCAAGTGCTGAAACATGGCCGCAGCCTCATGCAGGCCAAAGGGGAGGACCCGGTATTGGAACTACCCCGCGGGTGTGGCAAAGTCAGTTTTAGGCCAATCTTTGGGGTCAAGGGGAACCTGCAAATACCCCTTGGTCAGGACCAGGGATCGTGACGAACTGGACCTCCCCCAGGCGATCCATTAACGCGTCAGCACAGGGCATGGGGTAAGCGTCGAATTTGGCGACCACATTCAGCCTCTGGAAATCATTGCAAACCTGAGGGTGCCATCGAGCTTGGGAACCATGACGATGGGGCTCGACTGAGGGCTGCAGGCGTCCTCGATCACCCCCAAGTCCTGCATCCGCCTCACCTCCTCCATGATGGCCTTCCGCCGTGCCTCCGGTACCCGGTAAGGCCGTACGTTCATCACCACTCCAGGCGACGTCTTCACACGATGGACGAGCACATTGGGGTGTCCTGGGCAAGAAGAGGGCACATCTTCATACTTCGACAGGAGTTCACATACCTCGTATTCTTTGCAGGGGGTCAATTCACCTCCCACTTTCATGGCTTCGTGTCCGACAGGCGGTGATGTGGTGGTGAATAATGCGGCCGGGACAGCAGCTGGCGACTCCACCCACTTTTTATCTCACCTGGACCGAAGGTCCGGTGTGCTTATGTCATGGTCTGGTTGTCCGTCGTTCGTCGTTTGTCATCTGTCGTTTGTAGACATCTACTCCGATGAAACCACTGCGGCTATGATGGTGAAACTTGGCGTGGATGTTCCCATCAATGAGGACACCAAACTTTAAATGAAACTATTAAACTATTCTGATCCAATTTCAAATATAGCCGCCATGGCTGCCATATTGAAAATGCCTTATGGGCCCACTGAATGGTCATTTTTGCAGCTATTGAGCTGCAATTTGGCACAATGGTAACAATCCCAAAAACGTATATGATGGATTTTGTGAAATTTACAAATTTGACCTTGGTTTGACCTTTGATCTCTGGTCAGACCCAGTTTTTTCTGGTATAACTTCTCCTCTGAAACCACTGCAGCTATGAAGGTGAACCTTGGCATGCACGTTCCTACCAATGAGGACACCAAACCTCATATAAAACTTTCCAATCTGTTTTAAAATATGACAGCCGTGGCGGCCATATTGAAAATGCCATATGGGCCCATTTGACGGTAATTTTTGCACCTATTGAGGTGCAATTTGGTACAATGGTAGCTAGCTAGAAGCTCAGAAAATTATCTGATGGGTTTTGTGAAATTTACAAAATTGACTTTGGTTTGACCTTTGATCCCTGGCCACACCCAGTTTTTTCTGTTATAACTTCAAAAATCTCCTGAAACCACTGCAGCTATGAAGGTAAAACTTGCATGCATGTTCCTACCAATGAGAACACCCAATTGTATATAAAACTTTCTGATCCATTTCAAATATGGCCGCCATGGCCACACCCACTTTTTATCAGCTATAATTTTAGACATCCCCTCTGGAACCACTGCAGCTATGAAGGTGAAACTTGGCATGCATGTTCCTACCAGTGAGGACACCAAACTACATTCAAAACTTTCTATGGCCGCCATGGTGGCCGTATTGAAAACCACATATGGGCCCATTGGAGGACACCAAACTATATATAAAACTTTCTGATCCGATTTGGACGGTCATGTTTTGGAGTTTTTTGGGCTGAATTTTGGAACATTGACGGCTTGCAGGAACCCAAAAAATATATCTGACATATTTTTAGAAATTAAAAAATTTGACTGTTGCTCTGGCCACACTTACTTTTTTAAACCATAGACTGTATTTTAAATATGGACAAAGCAAGCGTGACGTCACCCTTTGGTTTCAGAACACCTCTTATGTCAAAAATTGACCAGCACCCATCTTGTCATTTTGAAAGCGGATTGGATTCTGATTGGACGAGAGCGCAGATCAAGATCTGTTGGAAGCGAGAGGTCAGATACACGCCCACCTGACTGCTCCTGTCACCAGTGTCGTCTCCAGCACTGTGGACTATGGACAATATAACTTCAATTAGACATGTAATGTGTATGTAGCAAGAGAACTATGTAAAACATCTGTAAACTATTGTTAGTGAACACCATTTGTCGCTACGTCCATAAATGCAAGTTTAAACTCTGCCATGCAAATATTAAACCAAGATCCAGAAATGCTACGGCCTTCGCTGGGCCTGAGCTCATTTAAGATGGACTGAGGCAAAGTGGGAAACTGTCCTGTGGTCTGTCCAATCAAAAGTATTAAATTATTTTGGGAAATTATGGACGCCATGTCCTCCAGGCTATAAGGGACCATCCAGCTTGTTATCAGTGCACAGTTCAAAAGCCAGCATCCATTATAGTATGGGGGAGTATTATTGCACATTTCATGGGTAACTTGCACAGCTGTGAAGACACCATTAATGCTAAAAAATATATGAAGATTTTGTTTCCAAAATGCAGTAAGTGCCAAAATTACAAAAATTGAGATAATACCATAGAGCGATGTCCCTGTGCTTCTTACACATGGTTCAAAATCTGTTTTTAGAAATTCAAATTATAAGGTGTATTTTTTAATGGTCAAAGTTTGTGTTTTTCTATAAAATGCAATAGGCGCCAACATAGAAAAAGATGATTTACTCAAAATGCGTGAAATAGAAGTATTGCGTTTTGGAAACAAACTCCTCATATACAGATTTTGGAGTTTCATATACTGCCATCCAGACATCTTTGCCAGAGAAGGCCATGCTTACTTCGCAAAACAATGCCAAACACAACATTCTGCTTGTATTACAACAACATGGCTCAGTAGTAAAAGAGGCTGGGTGCTACATTTGCCTGCCTGCAGTCCAGACTTGTCACCCACTGAAAATATTTGGCACATTATGAAAAAAATATGACAAAGAAGTCTGCGAAGTGTTGATCAGCTGAAAGCCTTTATCAAACAAGAATTGGAAAACATTTTTCTTTAAAAACTATAGCAGTTGGTTGGTCTTCTCAGTTCCCAAAAGCTTTCAGAGAATTGTTAAAAGAAAAGGTGATGCAACACAGTTGTAACATGTTCTTGAAACATGTTACTGTCACAAAATTCAAAATGAGCAATTTAAAAAAAAAAAAAATTTCTCAGTTTCAACATCTGATATGTTGTCTTTGCACCATTTTCAATAGGGTTTCGATGATTTGCAAATCATTGCATTCTTTCACAGTGTCCCAACTTTTCTGGAAATGGGGTTGTATGCTAGATACCAGGGGGACCCATCTCATCCAAAAAGTGATCATAAGTATGAGTATGCGCTTGTTACATAACTACATTCTCAAAATATCTGGTCTAAGTCAGTCAGCATGAACTTGACTGTGGCCTCATAAATGCACCAATGGGAAGCAAATTACACATGCTGCATGCGATGAGGGCCGTTGCGGATGGTAATGCAGGTCCCTGAATAATTCCCGGCACGCATTCTTCGCGCAAGAGATAAATTCTGCCGCATCAGTGGAAACGCACATTACTGTATCAGGTTTCGACAGATGAAGAATAACTGGCGAGTAAACCGGCGCAAATTCAATTTTAAAGAAATTATTCATTATACCTTACTAACCCTCTCGTATTATTATTATTATTATTAGTAGTAGTAGTAGTAGTAGTAGTAGTAGTAGTATCATTGAGTAAACTTGTCCATCGGGTTTTCGGATCTTTACATTTTTGAACTTGTTTCCATCTAAACAGCAATTGACAGCATGCGCGCAGCTCTTTTAACATTCCGCTGTGTTCTTTGAAAACCTGCATTATGTCAGAATATCCCCCGCTAAAATAATCGTGTGTTTTCACTTAAGGTGTTGCATTTCTGGAACATCTCAAGGCCAATTTCACGTCGCGAAGTAAGAGACGATGTGCCCGGATCTATGTGCATGACACCACCTCCAAGGTTTGGCAGTCGTCTTCTTTCTAATCGGTTACTTTTATCAAGTCAGTGAATTTGTTTAAACAGGCTGCAGTCGAAATACAGTATTAGCCGATACATTGTTAGAAACCTGCCTTTTTTTGCTATTTAACTTAACAGGCACGTTTCTTTTTTTGCCAGTTTTTTTAACTGTATTTTTAAAATAAGTTTACAACAGAGGTTCCGTGTATGTTAAGTGTAGACCACAGTTAAATGCGCGCAGGACTCCACTCACAGTTAAAATAACGAGGAAACAATGCGTTAATTTAGCAGCTAAATTCAGTCAGTTTATAACAGTGTACAGCCAGCCATTTATTCGGACAATCTCCAGATTGTTTATCAGTGACAAACTTGAATACAGAAATACTTGATCAAATAATATATTATTTTGAACAGCCGGTTTATGTCTAGTACCAAGCAAATTGTATTCCTGTGTCAGTTTTTCAAGCGGTATAATTCCATGCTCTTCTTTTAAATACAAAAAAGGCCATTTCTGCAGCCTATATCCACATGTAAATATTATTCCTGTCATCGTAATCTGCATTTATCGTCCCATTTTAAAATAATAAATTAACACACGTTCATGCGTTGTATATCTATTTGTGAATTATACGCCCCCATCATCGTTTTTACTCAACGTAATTTTTTAAAATAGGCTTTAATCCCTTAATTGCAACATTGGTTGGCAAGATGTTGCAGTTGCTGAGAGGAATAAGCTTTAGCTGATCAAGGTTTGAGCCCGAGAGCCGCTTTGATGTTGTCGAGTGGTTTTAAGAATTCGTTTACTTATTATTTTTAGTTTTAACGACGTATGAAGCTGCTGAATGTAAACTGTGCAAGTAAAATTCAGCAGAATAGCTGAACAGGCTCGTATTAACGCCGTATTTGGGCGTTGTTTGAATGCCCAGGAAAGGCTTTCACCCTCGTGCTACACAAAGGTTTGCGTGCGTGGTGCGCGCGCAGCCCGTTAAAATATTCTCGCGCGTAAATTTAATCGGCAACACTATGGAGTTATATTTGTACCTTAATCCTGAGCGAGCAATTGGAGATTTTCAGCGCTGAAAATTATATGGTGCAAGCACACAAATCTTGTTTTCAGGAAAAATTAAACGTTAGCCAAAAAAAAAAAAAAAAAACCTATTGTGTGCTCAACTAATGTCTTCACATGTTTGCTATGATCAATATTATCGTGCAGTAATAACCTTTTTCATTCCATTTCACTCTCAGCCCTCTCACGAACTCATGCTTGGGTCGCTGGCAGACGACAGCATGCTCGCTCAAAGCATATCTCTCTCTTAATTGGCCCACTCTGCGTGTGCCTCATAAATGCTCCAGTGGTAAGCAAATTACACATGCTGCGTGCGATGAGGGCCGTTGCGGATGGTAATGGAGGTCCCTAAATAATTTCTGGCACGCGTTCTTCGCACAAGAGATACATTCTGCCGCATCAGTGGAAACGCACATTACTGTATCAGGTTTCGACAGATGAAGAATAACGGGCGAGTATCGCTTTCCAGTGGCGCAAATTCAATTTTTAAAAAATTATTCATTATATCTTACTTACGCTCTCGTATGATTATTATTATTATTATTATTATTATTATTATTAGTATTATTAGTAGTAGTAGTGGTAGTGTCATTGAGTAAACTCATCTATCGGGTTTTCGGATCTTTACATTTTTGAACTTGTTTCCATCTAAACAGCAATTGACAGCATGCGCGCAGTTCTTTTAACATTCCGCAGTGTTCTTTTAAAACCAGCATTATGTCAGAATATCCCCCGCTAAAATAATCGTGTGTTTTCACTCTGCTTGCGCTCAACTTGGCCGGTGCGCTCGCCCAAGCTGTGCTCACTGTTACAAATGTGCCACAAATATAATTGGCTGCATCGGCTCCAATTAGGCGAACTATGACCAATCAGGAGAAGAAGAAGAAGGAGGAAAGGTAATGACGAGATTCGACTTGACAGGTCTGCCGTGTTGCGTTGTTTGGGTTAATGTCTCAACTCTTTGTATCTACAGACATTGGCTGTTGTGTGACTATTTTGACTCATATCGCTCGTAAAGGGGAACTCAGGGCTAAATCATAATGCTGTTTTATACAAACATAATTAGAAAATAAATACTGTAAAATACAAAAATGTGGAATTTTTGTTTTCAAAGACGAGATAGATTAGGTTTTATTCCCCCTAATTAGTTGTCGTCTGCTTCAACGGTCGCATGATAATGACGTAACGTTGCCAAGAATGACGAACCGTCGCCCTTCGCCCAGAGGTATGCGCTGTTACGGTGTTGGATAGTGTGATTGTCCCAGTTCATAATTTTATGACAAATGATCGTTAAATATGGCCCATTGGATAGTTGCACGAGATGGCGTTAAGTACTTTCTGAAATACGCAGGGTTGCTTCAACATTAAAGGGACTATGTCAGCCGGGGCGCATGCGCGCGACGAAGCGGAGCATTTTGAAAACGTTGGTACAACTATTTCAAGTTCATCGGAGATTTCGAGGAAGCGTTTTTCAATCTGTTTATATCGCGCTCATCTTTGAGAAGTTTGATGAAATGTTTACCAAAAAACTATTTTTATTGATCCTAGAGCCTGTTCATAGCATCAGTTTGTCATAGTTGGGGTTTTTGTAGCGTTATCATTGCTTTTAAGTTAGCCTACGTTGATTGGATCTATGACAGCTGCATGTCAGACGAAACGTTGCGACAAACAGGTTCTGCGAACATTCAAGACAGTTGCTTGATAAAAATTTCCCCAAACTTCTCAAGGATGCACGCGATGCAAGCCGATTGAAACTCCACCACGAATTCGCCAGTTTACCTTACTTCACACTTTCAATGTGTTTTCGCCCAAAAGAAATATGGATGGATAGTATAATTTATTCTCCGTGGGTTTCTGCACACATAAATGCGGTTACTCTAGCAACTCAGCTTTTGCAGGCCATCCTCTGTATTTAAAACAGCGACGAAGGTACGCTTTACACACGTACTAATAAGCTTGGGGTTTGTATTTCTGCTCCCTTGATATCGCACTGCATGTATGAAAGTGTTTATCGACTGGACTCTACTATGCATGTGCCCCAGCTGACATAGTCCCTCTAACGGTTTTCTTCTGTCACTTATCAGTCTATATCACATGCTGAGCAGATGACAGGTATATCATCCTGGATATGTGATTTTAGCTATCGCCGATATTCCCAGCTGGGAAAGCTAGTGACACTGGCGCCAGCGTTCCCATAGCTCGAAGCACTCACCACGGTAGGGGTCAGTATTCTGGTTGGTTCATTTGTGAATGAACTTCCAGATTTTTCCAAGTTTATTCCAGGTAGTTCTAGGTTATGCTTTAAGGTAATTTTCCTAAAGCAGTCCCACAAATATAACTGTAAACAAAGCGCAATTTGACACCACAATGTCATACATTCTCTTTATACATCCGTGCTCCAGTGAGCCAGCACAGCAACACCGGGAACAGCAGAGCGCCCTGGCTCTGTTACACCTAAATAGAATGTTACCCCTAATTAATATCCTTCATAACACCTGTGCTTGCCCTGCTATTTCAAGTCAAATTGATTGCTAATAGTGTTTAAGATTTAAAATGAGATGTAGATCGCTGCCTAAAACGTGTCTTTGATTTTAACAAAATTTCTTGCAGATGATTGTGTACTTCAGTTGTGGATGTATAACTTTAGGTCATCAGACTTGATATACAGGTGATAAGTCTATTTCAGCTTATGGCGACAGACATATCGGCAAAGTGTCTTCGTCAGGTGTTATATGTTGAAATAAATCAGCTGCCTGAACTATTCTCTCTTTTTTTTAAGACTGTCAAGTTTGCCAACTATCATGGAAGTAACGGTAATGTTTGCTTCTGCTTTTCTCCCTGACATTAATTAACTGACCTAGTGTTAGCAAACTAACTAGATAGGTAACTTGGTTCACAATTTAAAGGTGTACAGACTAACCAACATCATTTCATAAAGGCTCATAAAACACGGTATAATATTAAAGCACAAGCCAATTGTATGTGGCTGTGGTGTGACATTTTGGTTTTGCTGTTCAGAAGACAACGTCCGATGCTATAGTTAGTAGCCAGGATTGCAAGAAGAGGGATACGAGTCGAAAGAGTAACACAACATCCGATGTCTGAAGATACATGGAGATGTAACGTAAACCTTGACCCAAACAAAGCAACAGGTCAGCACTATAATCCAGTTGTAGTTGAATTTCGTCATTACCTTTCCCCCTTTTCTTTGGTGGTTGGTCATGATGCGTCCAATTGGAGCCGAAGCAGCCAATCAGAATTGTGCCACATTTGTACTATTATGCACAGCTTGAGCGAGCGTGTAGGTTGAGCGCACGCAGAGTGGGCCGATTGAGAGAGAGAGAGAGAGAGAGATGCTTTAAGCGCGCATGCTGCGGTCTGCCAGCGCGCTGAGCATTAGTTTGAGAGGGGGGATACAGTGAGACTGAGTGAAAGGAGTCGTTATTGCATGTTCATATTGATCATCGCAAACCTTTGTTGAGCACAGAATAGATTTTTGTTCGGTAGGTTTTTTTTTTTTTTTTTTTTTGCTCACGTTTAATTTTTCCTCAAAACAAGATTTGTGTGCTTGCACAATATATTTTTTTACGCGCGCAAAATCTCAAATTGCTTGCTTAGGATTAAGGCTCAAATACAACTCCAATTCCGAAGTATAAATTGTGAATAAAATCAAAATGCAATGACTTTCAGATCATGTGAGCCAATATGTTATTTACATTAGAACATTGATAACATTTCAAATGTTGAAACTGAGAAATTTTTCATTTTTATCCACAAAATGAGCTTATTTCAAATTTTCTAGCTGCAACAGGTCTCAAAAAAGTTGGGACACAGGCAAAAAAGGGCTGAAAAAGAATTACTATATAAGAGAATCAGCTGAAAGAACATTTAGTAAGTAATTAAGTTAACTGGCATCAGGTGTGTAACATGATTGGCCGTAAAAGGGATGTATTAGAGAGGCTGAGTCTCTCAGAAGTAAAGATGGCCAGAGGCTCTCCAACCTGTGAAGGCTTGCGTAAAAAATTGTGGAATACTTTAAAAACAATATTCCTCAACGTCAAATTGCAAAGGCTTTGAAGGTCTCATCATCGACAGTACATAGCATCATCAAAATATTCAGAGAAACTGGAAAAATCTCTGTGCGTAAGGGACAAGACCGAAGACCTTTACTGGATGCCTGTGATCTTCGGGCCCTCAGACGCCACTGCATCACTCACCAGCATGATTCTGTCATTGACATTACTAAATGGGCATAATTAAACGAAAAGTTCGTCAAAGGAGACCCAAAACTCTCCAGCAGCTGGAAGCCTGTATTAAACAGGAGTGGGATCAAATTCCAATGGCTAAACTCAAGAAACTTGTCTCCTCAATGCCCAGACTGTAATGGCCGAGGAAATTGGGAGACCAAAAGCAGCGGATTGGCGACCACAAGGCCAATTATGACAAGCACCTTTAATCACAAAAGGAGTAATATACGACAGGCAGCAACTTAACTATCGCGTTTTCCGAAATGCAAACAACAATCAATTACAAACTAGAATTCTCTTCTGGCTGAAGTGTAAACTAAAACAGACACTTTAGCAAAGGAGGAGTGACAGACCTCCGGTTTATATAGAAACAGAGAGAGGTGCCGTTAATCAAACAAATTGGTGCAATGAATTAAGTGTAGAGAGACACAAAGAAAGATGTTAACACAACCTAAACCATGACACAGACGCCTCCACTCTGTGTTAAGAAGAAGAGGGGATGCTACACCAAGGTAAACAGGCCCCTGTCCCAACTTTTTTGAGACCTGTATCAGCCATCAAATTTGAAATGAGCTCATTTTGTGGATAAAATTGTAAAATTTCTCAGTTTTAACATTTGCTATGTTCTCTCTGTTCTATTGTGAATAAAATACTGGCTGGTGTGATTCGAAAGTCATTGCGTTTTGATTTTATTCACAATTTACACTTTGTGCCAACTATTTCGGGATTGGGGTTGTATAACTATGTAATAAAATATAATTTACCCTACGTAGACGCTGTAATTCGAGACTGCAAGGATGGACATAGTTAGAAGAAAAATCTCAACTCTGTCGGTAATTCCGTATATCGTTTTTAACCTTTTGTTTTTCGGATTATGAAAGAAGACTTAAAAAAACCCTATTTTTTCAATGACATTAAAAAGTAAGTATTTAAGGGGGGAAACATTATCGTAAACATACTGACCAAGCATTGAACGCGGCATAAGAAAGGTTTTAATATTTGTTAATGGCATTGCGTCAGCTTCCTGTAAGCAAATATGAGCAAATTTGCTGTCTCGTGAACATTTCAAGTTCGATGGGCTGAGCAATAATGACGTGGAAACTGAAATTGGCCCGTCATTCTGCCGATTAGTCTTTGTAAATGAGCTAATCAATCCTCTGATTGCTAATCAAGCAAAGTAATAGGAAGTTATTGTTTAACGGTGAGGACTGTGCCTCTCCTAACTAACCTCTGACGGCACGTCACTGATGCTATCTGTCGTTGACATCTTCCACATGCTTTTGTTAAAGTTGCAGGTTTTTTTTAAACAGTTCATTTGAGTTCAATAAACTCAAGAAACTTGATCCTAAATATAAATTACGAGTGATCATTCTTCAAAATGGTTGGAGCAATGATTATATGCTTTAAACCTACAACTATAGGATTTTTAGTTTTCAATGTGATTACATAAAAGTGGGATTTACTACAGCATTGGGCATAAACTGTTGAACATGTTGTATTGGTAAATGTCTGATTGTTCAGAGCATGCAAGGAAAATTTCCATGCAAACATAAAATAAAGACTGTATATATCGTCATCATTATCATAATGTGTATGTCAGGGGACACTCAGGGAAGAGGACGTGGAGCAGAAGGTTAGTGCACAGAGCAAGAGACTTAATTCCAGAATAATGGTGAGCACGAAACATAAACCAGGAGATTTCTAAAACAAATGGCAATTCAAGTATATACAAAACACTGTGGGAACAAAGTAACAAAGGAATGAATAAACTAACAGAGAAACCTAATAAAGACTTGGAAAAGACACAAAGGTATATAATAACAAACCAAACCCTTAAATATCAAACGAACAAGCACAAAGTCACAAAAGAACAAAATCCAAAAATTCCGATGGCACAAAGACAGATACAAAAACCCGCAAAACACAAGTAATAATATTTTACAAGGATCAGTATTTCAATATTGTACGAGCGTTAACAAGACCGGAACCGCTGGAGCGAGGAGCATAGGAAATCTAAATACGCGAGAGATAGCAAGACTAGGGAACGCAGGAGCTGGAAACACAGGGGGTCATATGATGACGCCCGGTGGTCAACTGAACGGAACTGTGAGTTTAAATAGGCCAGGACACAGGTGTATGCACTTAATATTCGGGGGAGTTAGGACGAGGAAGTGGAGACTTGATTGAAGTTGTGGGTGTGGTCACCGGGCTGCCAGGCACGGACATGACAGTGTCTCCTTTGAAAAGCTACTGTGAATTGCAGGAAAGCCCATACATATCAAGTGCTTTTGCTTTGGGAAAACAAATTGTTATTCATGTTTTGTATGAAATACTATACTATGAAAATAAGAGGATATGACACACTATTTAATGATTTGGACATGGTACATGCCTGCGTGCCGGGGAAAAATAACTCCATTCCTATTTTACAGCAAGCATGCGGAACCGCGAGCACACCCACACACCTGGTGTAGCTGGGAAAATTGACAACAATTGGAGCTTTTCAGTCGGCGAATTTGCGAACCCTAAGACGGCAAAGGAAGGTCTGCCTTGAACGAATTTCATTGGTTGCCCAAACACCTAACCCTAACCCTAACCAACCCCCAAAGAAGCAGCTGAGAAAGAAGGTGTTCGGGCGAAGGCGTGGTGAAGGCAGGACCTTCCTTTGCCATCTTAGGGTTCGCAAATGAGTCCATCTGGGCTGTCAGGAAAACCACCCTGATTCGTTGCTATTTTAGTTAGAATAAATGTGTGCAGGACTATGACCGTTATGTAGAGATGGAGCCAAGGTTTCTGACATTGAAATAATGGGCTGTACAATCACATGCAAATCCCGACATGACCCAACAGAAAATATGAAAAAAATAATGGTAAATCTGGAGTAAAAAAACATTGTCAGAATGTATTTTATTTATTTTTGGCAAACCATTCATTTTGCACGTATTGCAGTCGTGGCTGTTGAGTTGAAAAATTGAATTGTAAATATTAGCCGATATGTTCAATAGAATTAGGCCTAAATTAATTATTTGCAAAGTACGGTGATCATTGAAGTAGGCATATTGAATTTTGCCTATAACAGAGTCAAAACAAAGTTGAGGACTGCAGAAAAGTAGCACAATTTTTGGGTGTTTGTATGCTTCAAATGTGAGTGAATCGACTGCAATCCTTTTTTCTCTTTCAGGGCTCAGAGGCAAAGCAGTAGCGTGGAGCTCCCCAACCCCCCACACGAGCAATGGGAATTCCCACCATTTCAAGCACAAACAATTCCATTATTAGACCAGCAGGATTTTATGTCATCGGATTTACTACTTTAGAGTTTGCCAATTTATTTTTAATTTTCATTGGCTTTGTTTATACTGTAACAGTTTTGTTCAACTTCCTTATTATTTCCGTTATATGGATAGAGCATCGTCTCCACACTCCAAAGTACATTGCAGTGGCCAATTTAGCTGTTGTGGACTTGATGAGCGTATCGTCCTTCATTCCAAGTTCGATCAACACGGTTGTCACAGAAGATACTTTCATGACTTACAATGCATGTTTGGCACAGAATTTCTTTTATTATCTTGCTGTAATGTTGGAGTCATATTCCCTCAGTGTTCTTGCCTATGATAGGTTAATTGCAATATGTTTCCCACTGAGGCATACATCCATCAACACCTCCAGGAGAATGATATGTATCTTAGCAGCTGGTTGGTTGTTTTGGGGATGTGTCATGGCATTCTTGGTCATTATCTTGAACAGACTATCTTTCTGCGATTCTCTCACTGTGAACAACTTTGTCTGTGAGTACGGGGCCGTGTACTCCCTGTCGTGCAATGATTTTACGTTGCAGTGGATTGCTAGTTCCACTGCGAGTATTCTCTTTTTGTTTGGGCCACTTGGTTTAATCATCATGTCGTACTGCTGTATTTTGACAGCTGTGTTCAGAATGAAGAATGTTGAAAGCAGGTACAAAGCGCTCGCAACTTGCAGTGAACAAATCATTCTCGCGGCAATTTTCTACGGGCCGACAATAGCGGTGTACATTATTGAGTTTTTCCTATTCCTAACCGATCCAAATATTAAAATGGTGAACCTGGCATTAGCTTCTAGCATTCCTTCATGTCTGAACCCCATTGTGTATTCCTTGGCAACCAAAGAAATAAGGAGCAGAATGTTTTCTGTGCTCAGTAAAGTGAAGATATCTGTGTGTTCAGTGCAAGCATAGAGCTAAAGGTTGCAGCAAATTAGGCCCTAAATATTTCAAGCTAATTTTGTATATTGTGGATATTTATCTGGCAGCTGAAACCATAACTCCGGAGGATAGGTTTCCCGCTGCCGAGCCTCTGAAGGCAGGGAATAGTTAAGGTAGCTGTACATGCAGTCAGTGTCCCTGACCACTTACATATAAACACTGGCCTCTGGCTCTGAGACAATAACAAGGCAACTCTCAAGGTGGCTGAGGCTAGTTAAGGGGTAGTATCCATAGCCTGCAGGGCTTTCAAAAGTTTCTTGGAGTTGGCAGTTGGCAAAGTAGAGTAGGAAGCTATGGCTGGCAGTGAGAAGCAGTGCAAGCCCCATCGGCATGAAGTCCTCTGGGTGGGGGGGGAGGGGGTCCGGAGGAGATTCTCCCTGGGAAAAGTTTAAAAATTTGAAGCTCTCTGGTGCATCCTGCTGGCTTGTGGAGTCTAATTACCTTGTCCTTTGGTGATGTGTATTTAACACTCTTTTAGTTTTAACTTGCATATTTTTACGCATACTTGACATAATGTGCTAATATAGAGTCACTGTATCTATTCTTTCATCAATTTTTGTTACCCATGTGGTGTCACTTCTGAATATCAGTAATTATTAGAATTAAATACATGGGAAATAGATGTGTTGGGTCATTCCTTGTCAATTCACCAAATTTCAGAAAATCTTCCTGCATGACCACAGATTTTTTTTGAAAAAATTCTTGTTGGTGGATTCACTTCTTAATAGAATAATCCCAAAATTTTAGGTCTCTACTGCCAATAGTTTGGTCACAAAAAATTATTAAAAGGACAAAGATTTGGGCGATTTTTAGCCTTTTTTTAGCATCGCCTTCTGAAGTTCTAATTTTGAGCTGGAATATCTTCAAAAGTACTTGAGCTAGGACCTCCAAAGTTTGTATGTCAAATATCTGGTGCTACATCTGTACATAATTTAAATTTCAACAGTTTGGCTCATGTGTAACATGCAGTGATAGGCCCCTAGATTCTGTCGAAAATTTCTATTCGCGAACTGTGGCAGCACTTTTAAGGGCTGTAAACTCATCAGTTTTTATGACAGGGGGCTGATATTTTGTAGGGGGTGTCTTTTGGACTAGGTACATGGTTTTCTGAAAAATTACCAATGTGAAGTAAATAGCATCTGAGATATTGCCGATCAAAAATGAGAAAAAACATAGCTATAACATAACAAGCATGGTTGCACACTGGCTGCCGCACCAAACAATAATAATTAATTTATTAAATTACCGCCGCTTCTTACGTCGAAGCGTTGGTCATTGAATAATTGAGCAAATTGGTCATCAGTGCATCGTGAACGTTCAACGCACAGCATGCATTTAAAATAATTTAATATGCAAAAGTGCGTTGCACTTTTAAGGTAGAAAAGTCATTCAAGCGGTCTTTACAGTCTAGCTTCTGAAATGGCAATTATCCAATCTTTTTTTTTTTTTAAAGATTATTTTTTGGGGTTTTCTCCTTTATTTAATAGTCACACAGTAGAGAGAGACAGAAGGGTTCGGGGAGAAGAATGGGCAAGACATGCGGCAAATGACCCGAGCTGGAATCGAGCCGGGTCGCTGCAGGAAGGCCACAGCCTTTATGGTGCGCGCGCTTGGACCGATGAGCCACCGGGGCGCCCCCGCAATTATCCAATCTTAATACCACCTTTAGGTGCATTTACTACATTACATTCTACTTCAAGATGGAATTTTGCATTGCATATAATCGCATCCATGAAATCTGACATTGTATCCTTCCTCATGGATGCACAGCTGTATGTCTTAAGGGTTAATGGCAACACAGTTTATTGGAAATCCATTTGCGCAGTAAATTAATTCAATCCATTACCCAATTCTCACTCGGAAATAGGTTGAGTGTTAACCTGCATTATGGTAATGTCACTGGTTGTAGACAGTCTTATTTTTACATGATCAGCTTTAACACGCAAACCTGAGTCAGCAAAACATCATTTTTAGAGAGGTTTTATTTGGCGTATCACGCCAATTGGACACAACCAAAAAAAAAAAAAAAAAAGTTTTGCTACCTGCAGGAATTCAGAAGCTTCATAAGACATTGAAATTTTATGGAAGGTCTACCATAAACGTGGACAGGATAATGCTTGATAATTGTTGCTGTGAAGAATAATGTAAGCTGAGGGGAAATTGATACAATTTAATCCCCTCGCAACTGAACAAATTAAGGCTTAGTTGGTGATTAGGAAACCTAAATGCGAATGGGTTTGGAGATGTCATGCACTTTAAGGTGAGGTGAGAGCAGTGCCGGGATCCCTCCGATGGGAACTCTGGAATGGAAGAGGTGAAGATTGAATAGCTCCAGTATCCATCAAGATAGTAATGAGCTTTAGGTTAGCTTCCTTAAGTGACACAAATCCTTTAGAAACAAAAAAGATGTTCCTCTCGAACAGCAGACTTTGGTGACTGGTTATCAAAGGAAAATCTCTCCTCAGGTACGGCTTAGGTGTGACGGACACAAAAGCATTTGGAGAAGATCCAGACTGATTTTTATAGCACTCAGAAATCAGACTTTATTAGGTCTCATGTACAAATCCCAATTCCAATTAAGTTGGGACATGTAAAACGTGAATAAAAACAGAATACAATGATTTGCCAGGGCTCGAAATAGCGGGTGCATACGTGCACCTATGCACCTGGTTTTCGGCAGGTGCACCCAAAATTTTAAGTCGGATGCACCACGTGCACCTAGTAAAAATCTGCCCCCGAAATAAATCCTCTTTCTACAAATGCGCTCATCCTTACCTGGAGTGATAAATTTTATCGGTAAGGGACAAGAATTAATGACAAAATCAATGGGACTACAAGACTGTGGAACACGTTTGGTCTGAGGCCGCGTATGTGTTAACATTGGCTGATCGCGTAATGTATATTTCTCATCAAAGACTTTCCCTGATCCAGGATCAGGGAGTTTGTGGGACATTCAATTCAATTCAATTCAATTTTATTTGTATAACGCTTTTCACAGGCAGGCTGTCACAAAGACACTTTACAGAGAGAAAAGGGCAGAGCCCAGACAAATCCCTAATCCCCAAATAGCAGGCAAAAAAAAAAACTCCCTGTAGGGAGAAAAAAAGCCTCAAACAGGGGTGAGAAAAAACTCCTCAGTGAGAAGAAATCTCAGGAGGAACCTGGCTATTGTGGGGAAGCCCATCCTCCGCTGGCTGGCTAATTAATTGATGATAGTAAATTAAAATCCAAAGTTCTTTAAACAATACAAAACAAGTGTCCAAGCAGTGACATCTGTAGCTCCAGGAAGTGGAGAGGCGGGGATGCGGGGATCAGGACAGCAGGAAGACAGCAGTCGATGACCATTAGGTAGTGACAGGGCTTAGGTGGTCCAAGGACTGAGTTCCGGGGGACGGCGTTCCTCGGAGAAAACACAAAAACAAAAGAGGGTTAGATACTGGATAAACTCATACATACTACACAAAATGTTGTCCTGTGTCGGGTATCAAGTTACCGTAAAATACTACAACTCAGGGGTAACCAGTATAGAGCAGTCAACTCTCCTTCATCCACTTATTGCAGCACAGAGGCCCTGAACTTCATCCGACTAATGCTGCGTAGTTTTTCAATTAGACACCACCAACACCATGTGGACCTACCCGGTGACTAAGGCTGTAGCAAGCCCCACCGGTGCCGTGTAAGTGCAATCTCAGTGCCATCGGTTCCACATGGATTTAAGCAATTTTGACGACTAAAACCTTGTATCCTTCGTCCACGTATTGCAGCACAGAGGCCCTGAACTTCATCCGACTAAGGCTGCATAGTTTTTCAATTAGACACCACCAACACCATGTGGACCTACCCGGTGACTAAGGCCGTAGCAAGCCCCACCGGTGCCGTGTAAGTGCAATCTCAGTGCCACCAGTTCCACATGGATTTATACAATTTTGACGACTAAAACCTTGTATCCTTCGTCCACTTATTGCAGCACAGAGGCCCTGAAATTCCATCCGACTAAAGCTGCGTAGATTTTCAATTTGACACCACCAACGCCATGTGGACCTACCCGGTGCCATAAGGCTGTAGCAAGCCCCACCGGTGCCGTGTAAGTGCAATCTCAGTGCCACCGGTTCCACATGGATTTATACAATATTAACAACCAAAACCTTGTCATAAGAAGTGAGCATACCCAGAGACTAGGCAATCTCCCTAAAAACAGGTAGTATAAATGCTCATAATGTGTTAAGTATAGGCCTGATTAAAGAGGTATGTTTTCAGCCGACTCTTGAATACAGAGAGTGTGTCTGAGGCCTGAATGTTTGTTGGGAGATTGTTCCACAAGATTGGGGCTTTGTAAGAGAATGCTCCGCCTCCAAATGTAACTCTGGATATATTTGGAATTTTCAAATATCCAGCACGTTAAAAATTTAAGTAATCTTGGAGGGAGTAAGGAAGGAGAAGTGCACTTAGATATTCTGGGGCCAAATCATTTAAGGCTTTGTAGGTAAGCAGTAGAATTTTATATTCAATTCTAAATTTGACAGGTAGCCAGTGAAGATTTTTGAGTACTGGGCTAATGTGGTCATATTTCTTTGTCCTGGTCAGAACCCTAGCAAGCAGCATTCTGCACTATTTGAAGGCGATTTAGGGTAGAACTAGAGCAGCCTGACAGTAAAACGTTACAGTAGTCCAGCCGAGAGGACACAAATGCATGAACCATTTTTTCGGCATCCTGAAGAGACAACATTTTTCTCAGTTTTGATATATTTCTAAGATGGAAAAAAGCCACTTTTATGATGTTGTTAATATGACGGTGGAGAGAGAGTTCTGAATCAAGGGTGACACCAAGGTTTTTGACGACAGCTCTGGCAGAAACCGGGAGTCCATCAACGTTGAGACAAAAATTGAGGAATGTGTCTCTGAGCGTTTTGGGACCAATTACCAATATTTCAGTCTTATCTGGATTTAATGAGAGAAAATTCTGTGTCATCCATGCCTTAACAGCTTTAAGACACATCTCTAATCTAGTTAGTGGATCAATTACACCTGGTTTAAAAGATATATAAAGCTGTGTGTCGTCTGCATAACAGTGGTACTTCACATCATATCAACTTATGATGCTTCCAAAGGGAAGCATGTATAAAGAAAACAGCAAAGGGCCCAGAACAGATCCTTTAGGTATTCCAAAGTTTACCTTGGAATACTCGGATGAATTGCTATTTACCCTAACAAACTGACATCCGTCGGAAAGATAAGACTTAAAGCATGAAAGGGCGAGTCCAGAAATACCAACCAGATTTTCTAGCCTGTAAAGAAGAATATGGTGGTCTATCGTATCGAAGGCAGCACTTAGATCAAGTAGGACAAGGACAGAGATTCGGCCACAGTCCATGGAGAGAAGTAGATCATTCATTACTACAGTGAGGGCTGTTTCAGTGCTATGATGTTTTCTAAAGCCAGACTGAGACCTCTCATGTACCTTATTCATTTGCAAGAAGAAAGTAAGCTATTGGGCAACACATTTCTCAAGGATTTTAGAAAAAAATGGAAGGTTTGAGATCGGCGTATAATTAGCCAAGAATGTGGGATCTAAATTTGGGACATCTGCCCTCCACGGCACCAGGGGGCGCCGCTAGCGCAGACCACGACTCGCACTAATGGGACTGCGTCCTAACGGGAGAACTAAATGACATTTTACACTGATTGGGTGGACACTTGAAATTATGCACCCGCATACTCGGGTAGACACTTGGAAATTGTAGTTGAGATTCATGTTTGAAGATCCATTCTCGTTGGTTGATGTGTGCACTTACTCGTTGGATGTTATGTCAGTGGCTGCTGGGTGATTAATAAAATCTTACAAAAAAAAAAAAATCTTCTTGATCAAATATAATCTCGGAGGAGAGGGTCTTAATTATGGAGTAATGAAGAATGTAAAAATATAAAAACAGCAAAAAGCAACACTGTTGCTGCTATTGAGGCCAGAGAGGTCCAATGATGGAGTAGTGGAAAATTACTTTAGTTTCTTGGCCAAGTCAAACAAAGTGAAATTAAATTATAGATTGAATATTATCTGACTGTGATAAATAACAATAGTACACTCAGTTTTACCAATTTCTTCGGCTTTTTTTTTTTTTTTTGTATTTTTGCCATTATTTTTTCTTATATACAGCATGATTTTAATACAATCTTATCTCACCAATAATCCTAACCTGTTGCACCACTGCAAATTTACAGTAGTCCTGTGGCATATCAAAGAATATGAGTTTAAGAATATTTGTTTATTCATTTTGTACTGCTGCAAAGCGGCTTTTTTTATTGAATAAAGCAAGTTTTAGACTGTGCACCTAAACACGCACGAGTGCCCCCATTTTCAAAATCTGGGCGCACCATGTGCCCCTAGTCAAAAAATCCTAATTCGAGCCCTGTTTGCAAATCCTTTTCGACCTACATTCAATGAAGTACAAGACAAGATATTTAATGTTCAAACATTTTTTTTGAAATATTCCCTCATTTTGAATTTAATGCCTGCAAAACATTCCAAAAAAGCTGGGACAGGGTCAACAAAAGACTGGGAAAGTTGAGTAATGCTCATAAAACACCTCCAAAAAGAACAGTGGTTTAAAAATGAGATTTATCGTCCAATCCCTTCAATTAAATACCGCTGAAATTAAACCATCACAATGTGAAAATGCACGATTTCTTCAATAAATGGTTCCTGACCTGACAGGAAAATGACCTGAAACTAAAATAAGTATGGGTACACGATGTGAATGTCAACGCATTTCAATTAAATACGGTAACAAATGAGCCTACATTGTGTATGTATGGGCTCAATGCTCGTCATAGATTATGACATTATGTCGTAGTTTCATCCCAGCCGGATGCCACTGGCAATCCGGCGGGCTCTAGGACCAAGGGCCTAATAAAAACAGACTCAGATGCCAAGGCTGGGGGTAAAGAAAAAAGGTTTCATAACAGACAGACAGACAGACAGATTTTTATTCAGTACAAAGGCCTTCGGCCCATAATACATGATATTGATCTCTTTACAGCGCAGATGACATACAAGTATAAGCTTGAGTACTGATATGGTGGTACAATACTAATAAAGTAAAATAATCAATCCACAGATGTCTCTCTTTTATAGTTCATTGACTGAGTTTCTTAATTTATGTACAATATATAAATAAATGCATAAACTGTGGAGTACATCATACTTTTCTGATGACATAAACTGTAGATAATTATCATAAGATACTGACTTGATGTGCTTCAGTAGATATTTGTTTCCAAGTACATTATATTTTTCACACACAAATATAATATGATATTCATTTTCAATAATGTTATACCCTTTAACTAAACAATATGGACATAGTCTCTGTGAGAGAGGAGTGTTACTATATCTTCCAAGGTCATCTGCTAGTCTGAATCTACTGCACCTAAATTTTGTGAAAATTATTCTTTTTTTTTTTAAGATTATTTTTTTGGGCAATTTTTCCTTTATTTGATAGTTATACAGTGTAGAGAGACAGGAAGGTTGGGGAGAAGAATGGGGGAGGACATGCAGCAAATGACCTGAGCTGGAATCGAGCCCAGGTCGCTGCGGGAAGGACACAGCCTTTATGGTACGCGCACTTAGACCGATGAGCCACCGGGGCACCCAAAAATTATTCTTAAATGCATGGGCAATGGTGATGTCAGATAGAACTCAAGACTTAGTAAAGATTTAAACTGTTTATAACTAAAGCTCTCTGAGAGGGTCTCGACAGAGCTACACCAAGATTGAAACAAGTTATCTGATAGCGTTTGCTTAAATGTAGTTATAAATAATCTGTCATCCCCAACATCTTGTGCTATCCAGACATAGCCAAAACCTGACCTGTAAAGAATGTTTCTAATGTGTGTTGCCCATGTTGTTCGACCAGTTTCATCTAGAGCCTTTAACATTTTATAACATTGGTAAGGTAGTCTGTTTTCCCCCAAATGCAGTAATCTACACCAGTATTTAATTGCTTTAGTCATATATGTCAGCTGGAGAGGATATCTACCACATTCACTGAGAGCCATTACATTGCAACTATTTTTACCAGCTTAAGAAACCATTTACACATTTTAATTTGAACATTTTCAATAATTTTACAGTAAGTTGTGCCCCATACCTCAGCCCCATAACACAAGATAGGTGTAATCATAGCATCAAAAATTTTGAATAAATCACTGCATGGGATCCCCCCAACCATATTTTGGTATCTATATAAGGCCATCATTGCCTTTACACCCTGAGCAGCAAGGGTAGTTGGAGCCTGTGTCCAAATTAATTTTGGTGTAAACACTATGCCCAAATATCTGTTGAATGATACAACTTCAATCTGTTTACCATTTAAAAACCACTTCTCACGTTTCTTTAAAGGACCACCATTACGAAATACCATCATTTTTGTTTTGTTCAAGTTAACACTCATTCCTGTTTCTTCACAGAATATTTCTAGTGCATTAATTTTCTTTTGCAATTGTAAAGGTGTTTCAGCCACTGATGAAACATCAGCGAACATAAAGGCATATATACAGTTTGCATCAGTACTTATGAAAACTCCTTGTCCACCAACAGCTTCCATGATTTTAATTAGCCTGTTAATGAAGATGATAAATAATTGTGGGCTTAAGACACAGCCTTGACGGGTACCAGTATTGCATTTAAAATAATCTTTTAAACCCTCTGGTGTTCTAACACAAGCACAAAGTTTGTTATACATTGAGGTTATTATGGAAAGATATTTGCCACTAACACCAACATCAGCTAAACTCTTTAAAAGAACATTATGGTTAACATTATCAAAAGCTTTTGAAAAATCCACAAATAAATAAAATCTTCCTCATCGCTTACAAGCATACTTCTGTATCAGGGCATGTAGTGAAAAAATGTGATCAACTGTAGGGTGGTTTGATCTAAAACCAGCTTGGGACTCATCAACAATGTCATTTTCATCACAAAATATCTTAAGTCTTGTGTTTAACACAGATGTGAATACCTTGCATATTGTATCAATTAGTGATATACCTCTATAGTTATTAACGTCATTGATATTAAACAATGGACATGTAATCCTTTTACCCCATGAGTCAGGGAACTCCCCTTTGTCAAATATATTATTAAATAGATTAGTTAACAGTGGCAAAATATGAGTGTGAGAACATTTCAGAAACTCTGCTGCAATTCCATCTTGGCCAGGAGACTTGTTATTGGCTAAATCATTAACATGTTTTGAAATTTCTACAATTGAAATAGGCTGATTTAATACTAAAGTTTCTGGATCGTCCGTGTCATTACAGGTTTCTGGTACATGCGCTACATTTTCAGAATTTTGACATAGGAGAGATGAGAAATGTTGAACCCACTGTACTGTAGTGATATTTCCTGAAATCTTAGATGTTTTTATTCCCTGCCTAAGTAATTTCCAAAATAATTTGGGATCACTTCTAGCCTCTAGGAGCTGTCTTTTTTGCTCGTTACAATATGAAGTTTTCTTAGAATTAAACAATGCCTTAAATTTTTTCCGAAGATCCTTAAATTCATTAATACTCTGTCTGTAATCCCTCTGAGCTCTTAATGCTCTATACTTGTCATGTTTAAGTCTTTCTAATTCATCATCCCACCAGGGCGGTTGCTGTGATTTTCGGTGTGCTTTATTACCAAATAAAGTTCTTGTAAAGACTGCAGTTTGATGATACAGTTCAACTATATGAAATATTGCTTCATTAATATCATCATTAACTGAGTCTAGTAGTTGTTCATACTTAACTGATAGAGAATTTAGGAATTCTATCATAAACTGATCTCTTATCCCATCCTTCCATACATACTTAAACCATGCTGTAACATTGATAGTAGAATTATTGTTGTTTTCATCAGTATTACTTGCTTCAGGATTACTAGGGCTATCCTGAGAACTGCCCACAGTGTTGGCAGGTGGTTTTATACTGATGGAACAATACAAGGGAAAATGATTTGAACAATCCTGGGTACCCACACCAAAATCAGCAATATATGGAAATGGAGAAGACGATGCAATAACATAATCAACCATGCTGGCACCATTATGAGTTACACAGGTGAAGTTTCCAGGTTTATCATTATGCATTCCGCCATTTAAAGTGTGAATACCAAATATTTTACACATTTCTGATAAGTGTTTTCCAAATTTATTTGGGGCTGAATTATCTCTGCTGTTTCTAGGGACCTCAAATGCATCAGTTGGGTAATCATCAACATCTCTAATAATAAAATCAATTTTATCATCAGGAATGTAATCTAGCATATCTTTCATTCTAGCGTTCAGGTCGCCGGCTAGCAAAATCAGTTTCTCCGGATAATCTGACACAATTACGTTTAAATATTTCTCTAAAATTTCTTTACTATCATCATCACTATTTTCATATATCGGTGAACCTTCAGATGACAAATTAGTAAAAATCATTATTATATCATTTGGCAACGACATTTTGTTTCACAACAAAACATTACTGACAAATAAACAGGAATCAAGGTTCCAACTAAAACAGACAAACGGGAGCGGTGACTGCTCAACTTGCCGCAGGGCTCTGTAAAACCCTCCACCTTAATGGGCTCCGCCTGTGGCCCATTGAGGTTGCAGCACTAGAATGTGGAAGGGGAAGGGCTGTAAGGCCAAACACTTACACATCAATATAACGGGTACTTAAAGCTCATCTGCAATCATCAATATTTTTTCCATTAGAAATATATGTCCAGACTCTACCAATGAGGCAGCATCCTCCCGCTGTGCTCCTCAAAACTGCTGTTCTCCAATTTCCTCCAGTCCTGCCAATCCAGAAACAGCACAGTACTGGAGGGAAGGCAGCACACGCCCTCATGCAGACATTCAAAGGAAGGAGAGGGAGAACTAGAACACATAAGCTTTTAAATTAAAGGAGGAGACCGCACTTCGGCAAAGTATATTTCAGCGGAAAGTAGAATTCTTGAAGTGTCTAAAACGCATTTTTTAATTTGATAATAATCCAGTGCGATGCATTTTTAAATCAGTGAGTCTTCAAATTGGCTTTAATGTCAGGGGGCAGACATTTTTACTTGGGGAATCTTCTGATATTGAATTTGATCTTTGGAAACCTCACCTTTAAAAATGCTTAATAATCTAAAACTCTCGCAGTTTACAACTCCCGATTAGCCACCATTGCTCAGACTAATTGGTAAACACCGACGACAGTCTAATTTACTTTTTATAGGATTGTTATGCATTGCACCACAAAATCATAAGGCATCTTCTTCTGCGCATAAGTGACGACGTAAAATATCAATGTCTTTATAATTTCAACGCTTGTGTTGCTCGTTAAGCAGCACAGATTTGCATAAATTAGTTTGCAAGGCTGCGAGAGTCCATTCTTTATTCTGAATGTTGTCACGGCTAAAGAATGCTGTAAGGCAAGTTGCTCAGCTGTGTGACAATCCTAAGGACGGCGAAAATATATGTTGCAAAGTCAGCGAAAGTTTTGGATTTACAATGCCACATCAATTATATAAATGTAGGCAATGGGAATTCACCTCTCATTTATTGGTCTTGGCCGCTCAGTCGATAAATTGTTTGATTGTTTATCAGGCCAGCTTAAATAAAAACAGCTTACAGGCAGCCAAGCTGTAAAGGGAAAGTTTACTGAAGGCCCTTTGAACTACTCCATGGCCCGGATGAAAGGAAAGAGAACAACTGACGTCACGAAACAGAATAACTGATGCCACAAGCAGCGGCATTTGATGTACACTCACCCACTATATAGGGCACTATGTAGTGAATGTTCTTCATTGAAAACAACATAAAGAGAGTGAGAAAGCGAGTGGACAAGTGTGCATTCCGAACGCAGCCTTAGACTCCCCAAGTAAAAATGTCTGCCCCCCGATATTGACGCCAATTTGAAGACTCGCCAGTTTTAAAATGCATCACACTGGATCATTACCAAATTAAAATTTTTAAAACTATGCATTTTAGACACTTCAAGAATTCTAGTTTCCGCTGAAATATACTTTGCCGAGATGTGGTCTCCTCCTTTAATACATGAATGACCCCTCGAGTCATAAAAGAATAAATCTGTCCATTGATGGGTCTAACTTTGCAGCTTATATTCTGCTTATTTTTTAATCATCTCACGTACCGATCCCCAACGTATACACTAAATGTCCTGAGAGGCATTCGAACAGACATGCAGCAAGACGAGCGGGTTTGCTTCCTAAAATAGTAGACGTTCCGCTCCAGTGTATACTGTCACTACTCGATCAGCCCCCTCTACCAGATCCAGACCTTCTGTTGCCGTGATGGCGTACTATATCTACTATGCGTGCGCAGACCATACATAGAGTAACTATTCTGATTGGTTGAGTTGTCAGAGTTCACACAACGTGCCGTTCTGACCAACTGACCAATATGGCCCATTGCCACAGCCGTAGATACAGAAATAACAGATGTCCTAAGCTGGTTTGCTGGATGTGTGTGTACAGTTGCCATAGCAGAACAGTACTTGTCAGCTGTTTGTCAAACCACCTATACTGAGGTGAAATCACAGAATGCCACATTTTTCTGCAGTTTTTGGATGTGTGAATGAGAATGCGATGGAGACGAGAACACAGGGACTTTATATCTATGTGTTTATAGGCATGAGGTCATCAAAAAATTCATTTTATATCTATGCCCACAGTTATATTCCCATCAGAAAACATCCAGATGCTGTGTACAGATAACCAACAACATAGCTTAAACTAGAATAATTAAGAATTAAGAATTAAGGATCAAGAAAAATTAAGAGAGACCCATACTCACACAGTCAATTTCGTATCAACACACCCCATTTTAGGGTTTACAACGGTCGGTTGATGCAAGTGTTTGGATGAAGATATTACCGGTGTCGACACATCCTGGTTTTTTCATTGAATGTTGGCCATAACCAAGGGCAAATTTCAGCAAATTCCCTTAGTGTGTCATGGCTGGGAACTTGTACCGTCATTTACACACGTGGCCGTTGGAAATCTCCAGTTCAGAACATATTTTTTGAACAAATATCTTCCTACCTCGGCAGTATGACATCTATTTCAACAAATTCTTTTTTCATTCATTAGGAAAATATATCAGCTACAATATGCATTGATAAGCACATGATTATCATCATTGGTGACACTTTGTGGGGCCCCAGAATGGGTGGCCCCTCCCAAAAACTAAAAAATATCATTTTTTTATCATAAAGAAAATTAATATTGCAGGTTTCTCTGGTGGATTCATGAACCTCATGGGTTGGTTTATCAATGCTGAAAATTATTTTAAAATCGGTGGTTTGGACCAGAAAACGCCCTTAATGGGACTTCACCTTTGCCCTGTAATTTCAGCTACAGGGCTCCCAACTAAATACACTGCCCGGCCAAAAAAAAAGTCACCGTTTGGAAATTAATGAACAAATTCTATAATTGGATCATTATTGCGGTTATTAATATGTTTCAGCTGGCAATAATCATTTTTACCCTGACTGATGAAACGCGTCGCTACTCATTTCTTAAAAAATCATGTCGGAAGACACATCCCTTGATGGTGGAAAAGATGTTACAGTATTTCAGAACGGGGCAAGTTATTGGCCTGTATTTAGCAAAGAAAACCATGAATAACAAAAACAAGTATGAGGAATCATTTTCACAAACAAATTTGCCACCACAAAGTCCTGACCTTAAACACATTAAAAGTTATTGGGATGTGCTCAAGAAAGACCACCGAGTGGTTCAACCATTACGTCGAGAAGACAAGATCTCGGCCAAAAATTATGGCATTTCTGATCGAAAACAAATGTTCTGGGGGTAATTTGAATGTATTCAGTAGAATGATGCAGATCAAAAGCATCTAAGGGATCTGGGGAAACGCTCCCCCGGGAATGTTATTTTTTTTTTTTACAATAACAGCTCAAATAGTCTGCTGCCTTTTCTGGACCATAAAATGTAAAATTTTTTCACTGACATGAAAAACTAAACAGAGGCCTGTACTTCATCACAGATGAAGCAATTCCTATGCAACAAATTGAATAATAATTTCTGTAAAGACAACTGCGTGTTTCATTATTCAAAGTGGATCTTGCGTGGATTTACATTGATACTGTTTTCACATTAATACAAATTTTTAATTGCAACATTATCAGCCCCCTATTAACCCCTTCGTGCAGATGTGTCCGCCAGTGGACATGGAGCTGCAAATTTATGCACGCAGTTACAATATTCTATCACTAGATGGCACACCCGGATCAGTTATCGAATATTCACAAGCAAACCGAGCTTGAACAGGTTTAGAATATGGACGAGTTCACTCCGATCCCTGTTTTTCAGGAGTTGCCTGAATTAAACTCCTCAGTTAAGCCTGATGTGCAAACTGCTCAATATACTTGACCATAGTATCTATCCAGCAGTTCAAAAAAATATAAAAATAGTGCCAATGGCACTTTGCCCGCTTTGCTCATGTTGGAATGTAGGTGTCCTTTTATTGAGTTGATGGACTTTACAGGAAACCGTGTGAATGGAAAAAGAAGAGGTGGAAGGGTTGTGGCCAAGTGTAGAGCTGTTGTAGGAAATTCTGTGCAAGTCCTGAAATGAAAGAGGTTATCTTCTGTCTTTGTGTACGACAAGAAAATTATGGGTGATTAACTGAAGAGATTTGAGCATCTTCAAGGGAAGAGGCAAGATGCACTTGACCTACATGGATAAATCCTTAATGTACATGTAAGTGAATTACAAAGCCCAAAATTAGATCTTGACATCTATATAACATACAGAACCATCAGCATCAGCATCTGCCAGACAGCAGTGGGCGCACATTGACCTCAGACGTCACTGTGCACACACTGCATAATGGCATGTGCAAGCTGTCCACAGTGAAGTTTGCTTTTACTGGCTTGAGAGTGTGTATTCTGAACACAGTATGCAGGTCAATACACACAGATTGTGTGCAGATTTGTTGAAGTTTGTTTGTAGCTTGCGGATGAACTGTACGGTATCATGATCTAATTAAAATAGCTTTGAAAGAACATATGTGAAGAATGATTGAAAGGAAGAACATATTTTTTGGTGTGTAATTATCCTGCCAACAGGTGATTTTAGAATTTGAAATATTTTAGTTAAATTAGTGTACAGCAATGGCATATACAAATTTGTTGGTTTACCGACATTGAAAAAACGAAATGGAATACAAACTTAAAACTAGGTCTTAAAACTAGGAGGCTACTTTGGAGGCTTCATTTACAAAACAAAGGAGAGGACGCCGGCGTTGCTTGTTCGCCGCTTCTCCGGCTGTTTTTAACTTTTTGTTGTTTGTTTCGGACATTGTTTTAGCTGAGAACGGGTGAAGTGAAACCCTGTAGCTGGCCACCTGTAGCCAACGTCTACTCCAGCAATCTGCTAAGGTTACCTAGTTTTAGCCCCTGGTCCTCCGACATTTCTGGATATCCCCATCTATAGCTGAGTGCTGATGTCCATTGCCAGGAGGCTTATCAGCAGAGTACCAGACTACCCTGCCCTGCTGTCCTGGAGCGGCGTGCTCTTGTCGGCTAGGACCGTTACCTCCTAGCTTGCTGCAACCTGACATCGCTGGATTTCCCCTGATTCCACCAAGCGCTGGTATCTGCTGCTGAGAGGTATATCCCAGGCAGCCTTGCCCTGCTGTCCCGGTGTGGTGTGCCCTTGTTGGCTCGATCTGCTGCCTCTCAGCTAATGCTAGCTAGCCTGCTAGCTGTCAGCTAGTAGCTAGCCTGCTAGCTAATCAACAAATAAGGTTACCTGCTCGGCGCTTCCTCAGGCTTCAAAAATGCAACACGTCCTGGAAACTACTCCCATGGGATTGTCAAAACTTCTCCAAGCAAGTCCATGATTTTGTACAACAGCCACGGTACATTCACAGAGGCTCGGGACACCAGTATAATTACTCCGGGGATCCCATCCCATCTCTCTGGTCTGAGAGACGCACTGGGGCATCCCAATTACGTCATCAGAACGCTGTCGCTCTGAGAATTAGTAGCAACTAAGGAAACCTCCGCCCACTAAATAAACACCCACTCTGTCCTCAACAATGGAAGCCTGTCAAATTGGCCTCTTTGAACGTTCAGTCTCTTACAAACAAGGCACTTTTTTTGAGTGAATTTGTGTGTGATCAGGACATTGACTTGTTTCTCCTCAGTGAATCCTGGTATCGGAGTGGTGACTTTTTCACTCTTAATGAGGCCACCCCTCCAGGCTATAAATATTTAGAAAAAGCACGTAGCTCTGGGCGTGGTGGGGGCCTTGCGGTGCATTATTGGGATACCTTTTTCCTCCTGGAGCTCCAGGTCCCCGTCTCCTCATATTTTGAATGTCTAGCCGCTAAGTGCTTGACTCCAGAGCCCCTGTTGATTGTCTCTATTTATAGACCACCCAAAGCAAACTCAAATTTTGTTGCAGATTTTGCTAACCTGCTCATGACCATTTGCCCTACCTTTTCCAAGCTGGTGGTACTTGGTGATTTCAACATTCACATTGATGCCCCCAAGTGCACACTAGCTACTAATTTCCTCAATCTCCTGGACTGCCTTCCACTCAGTCAGCATGTACAAGGACCCACACATAAGCATGGCAATACCCTTGATCTTGCCATCACTGGTGATGTCTCAGTCTCCAACACCCACACTCTAGACCTAGGTGTATCTGACCACCATGTGGTTCTGCTGGAGGCCATGGTTGCTCCAGCTCCCTCTGGCAAGAAGCACACCATCACCTTCCGTAAGACGAAAGACATTGACCGTTCCCTGTTTACCTCTGCTGTCTCATCCTCCCTGTCTGATCCTCATGCTGCATCCTCAAACGAGGAGCATGTGTGCCACTACAACAGCACCTTTCGCGGCTGCTTGGACAGGTTTGCCCCTGAAAAAACACGTTCTGTGTCTTTCCACTGCTCTGCACCCTGGTATACTGACCAGCTCAGAGCTCTAAAAGCAGAGGGCCGTAAGATTGAGCGCAGATTTAGGCAAACTGGCTTAACTGTGCACCAACTCTCACTCAGCGAACATCGTAAAACATATTGCTCTGCATTTAGAGCAGCCAAGTCGTCCTTGTACTCTAATCTTATTGAATCTGGCCAGAACAACTCTAGAAAACGGTTTTTAACCATTAGTCATATGCTCAAGCCCTGTGACTCCTCTTCCATCACCCCCTCCACTGAGGACTGCAACCGCTTTATGGACTTTTTGAGAACCAAAATTGAGAGCATTAGGCATAACATCATTCTGGCATCCTCAAATCATCCTGCCTTTCCCTCTGACCCCACCCCCTATGACGGCCCAACTCTCAGTCATTTTACTGAGGTCACTCAGACTGAGCTCCAGAAAATCATTTCCAAGATGAATCCCTCCATCAGCTGCCTTGATCCCATTCCCACACCACTGCTCAAGGCATGTTCTGCCACTATCCTCCCCACTGTGACCCCCATCATTAACAGGTCCCTGTCTGGTGATGTTCCCCCCACCCTTAAACTTTCAGCCATTAGAACCATGCTCAAAAAACATAAACTGGACCCTGACATACTCTCCAACTATCGTCCCATCTCCAATCTGCCCGTTTTAGCGAAGGTTTTAGAAAAAAGTTGTCAGTATCCTGCTCCATAACCATCTTCAGACAAACTAACTTTAAAAAATATTTCAATCCGGCAACAGACCCTCCCACTGCACTGAAACTGCCCTGGTGAAGGTTTTAAATGACCTCCTGATGGCTGCGGACTCTGGCTTCCCCAGCCTGTTCATTTCATTGGACCTGAGCACTGCCTTCGATACAGTTGACCATGGCATCCTCCGTCAATGCCTGCAGGAGGTTGGAGTCACAGACACTGCCCTTCACTTTTTCTCCTCGTACCTATCAGACAGATATGAGCATGTAGTCCTCGGCCAATCCTCCTCCAAATTGAGCAAAGTCACCTCGGGTGTCCCCCAGGGGTCAGTCCTGGGGCCTTTGCTCTTTTTAATCCACATGCTCCCCCTAAGTCAGATTCTCAGAAACCATGGCATCAGTTTCCACTCATATGCAGATGACACACAAATATACTTACAAACATCTCCTGACGCACAGCTTGCAATAACCCAGGCCACCAAATGCATAAATGAAATATAATTATGGATGAACTATAACTCCCTTCAACTTAACACCAGCAAAACAGTCTCAATTCTCATTGGTACCCCTCAGCAAACCAAAAAGGCAGGCATCTCCCACATCACCATCTGTGGCCACTCCATCCCCCTCCTCACTTGTCACTAACCTTGGTGTCACATTGGACTCATCACTTTCCTCTGATGCACACATCAAATCCATCTGCCAATCTTCATTCTTCCACTTAAAGAACATTTCCAAAGTTTGACCCTCATTGTCCAAATCTGACGCAGAAAAATTGGTCCATTCCTTCATCACTTCACGTATTGATTACTGTAACTCCCTTCTTGCCGGCCTCTTATCCAAATCCATCCAAAGATTACAATACGTCCAAAACAGTGCTGCCAGGATTCTCACCAAAACCCGCAAATCGGAGCACATCACTCCAGTCCTTCGCTCCCTCCACTGGCTCCCAGTTAACTACCGGATCACCTACAAACTTCTCCTGATAGTTCATAAAGCCATTCACCACACTGCTCCAAACTACCTCCAAGAACTCCTCACCCCCCAATCCTCCCCCCGGACACTAAGGTCAAGTTCCTCCAACCTCCTTGCTGTGCCACGGACCAAACTGGCCAGCACGGGTGACCGAGCCTTTTCCATGCTGGGGCCCCAATTGTGGAATCAGCTCCCTGTACCACTCAGGGCCACTGACTTTCTGGACACTTTCAGGACCAACCTCAAAATGCACCTGTTCATTTTAGCTTTTCCCCAGTGACTGGATCTCTATTGTTTATTTATTTATTATTATTATTTTTAACTGTATTTCTTTGCCTTTTGGTTTTATCCTGTAAAGCACCTTGAGATTTTAAAGTATGCTAGACAAATTAAATTCATTATTATTATTAAAACAACTTCTAAACAGCTTGTGCTGCTTGTGAAAATAACAATCTGCTTTTTACAGTTGCGAAGACACTCAGAAACGTAAAAATCCCCACTGATATATCATGTATCATGATGAAATGCACTGAAGACTCAAATTTGAGCATTGTAGCTTAATGCATCAGCGACTAACGGCCATTTTAATGTTTTTTACAAAAGGCCCGAGTGGCCAAAGTAGGAATCGCAAGAGGCCCAAAATCAAACTTGGCCAAAATCTTAGCCTCATATATACACACATGCAATATCAAAATCAAAAATCAATCTGTCAAAAACTGAAGAAGCTAGCGCTTTCACAAGAGAAATGTTGACGCACAGACCCACGCCAGACCACCACTCAGGACGCCGAGTACAGCATAAGCCCATTTGGCCATTCGGCCAAGCGGGTTAATGATCTCTTGCTATAGAAAAAAACCGTTGTCCTCTCTCGCTGTAATGGCAGTGAAAGTTTGGAGACCAAACGCAATGACTATACAGACTAACAAGCTGGCGAAAGTGAGAAACCAGCCACTTGGATTTCCGGAAGGTAAATAGGAGAATAAAACTCTCGCAGCTCAGTAATCCAGCTCAGCCAACAAGAGGCGGGTGCTGAGCAAGGCAAGAGTCTGCAGACAGGGAGAAAGGAAACTAGTTCTGCACGAAGCAAGGAAGCTTCAAAAAAATAACCGTCGAGACGGACGAGAAAACCTCCTAAGGCACCAAATACCGGTATTAGAACAGGGGATGAACTAGGATGAAAATTCTGAAAGTTTTTTCTCTGAATACTCTAAAAATAACCGCGAAACAGTTTGCTAAATACCAAGAGTAGTTCTTATCTGGCTCTCGTGAACTCAAAAGATCAGACACTCAAGCAAAGAGGCGCGGCGAACCTCCGGTTTAAATAGAATCAGAGACAGGTGACGCCCATAGCCAATCAACCAGCTGGTGAAAAGAACTTGATGTCGTCCCCGATGAGAGACACAGAGAAAGCCCCACACAAAACACAGTTTCCAAAAACCATGACAGTAGCAACGACTTCAGCTTCAATGAGCGAATAGTATCCCAAAGAGTAGTTAAGAAAAATCAGTTTTCCGAAGCAAAAATTCGACATAGTATTGAAACTATGTCATTTTACTATCAATTATAGTCATCATACATCAAAAATGCGTAGTTCCCTACCGTGGATTTACGGGTAGACTCCTCCATCAACAAATTCAGCACTCCCTTTTATCTCCTAAGCACTCATGTTGATAGCCAGTCACTCAATTATTTACTAAGGCTCATCTGCGTAATGCACACTTATAGTTCACGCCCACGTGAAACATCCACGGTAATAATGTATTGATTGACTCGTTTCTTATCGAATTCCAGAGAGTTTAAACTTTCCACAGTAATTGAAAGACATTGATTGGACAGTCAGAATAGTATACAAAGCTTCACGTAATAGCAAGGGAGGTTGTATTCTCCTAATGTTGGGCATGAAAGACATCCAAAACAGTTACATTTACGGGATTTAAATGAGGTATTGACATAGTCAATGGGAATTATTCCGAATGAAACAGGACTGGAGGGTACCCGATACATCTGTCTCTGGAGGAGGGATTCATCAATGAAGAAAGGTTATACTGCTACTGTGCCTGCATTTTGCTCAATGTGGCTTTTTGTTTTAGAATTTATACAGTATTCAACAAAATCGAAAACGGCGGCCATATTGAAAACGCCATATGGGCCCATTGGACGGTAATTTTTTCAGCTATTGAGCTGACATTTGGTACATTGGTAGCTCGCAGCAAGCCCAAAAACATATCAGACAGATTTTAAAATTTGACCTCTAGTCTCTAGCCACACTCACTTTTTTTGTTGAAAATTTAAACATCTTCTCCTTTGAAACCACTGCAGCTATGAAGGTGAAACTTGGCATGCATGTTCCTTCCAATGAGATCACCAAACTTTCTGATCCGATTTCAAATATGGTCATCATGGCCACACCCACTTTTTTTTCTGTTATAACTTTAGACATCATCTCCTCTGAAACCATTGCAGCTATGAAGGTGAAACTTGGCAGGCATATTCCTATCAACGAGGACACCAAACTACAGGGTCTTTCGAAAAAATGTCCCACTTTGAAAAATTGCCCTAAAATTAATATTCTATAATTTTTTGAAAATCCTTTTACATAGGTTGATAGACAGTGGTTCAGTGCTTCCAATGAGTGCTTTTTTGTGCATTTCAAATATACTCAACATGACATTCCTCTGAAAGGCATGAATATGCACAGAAACTTGGCAGGCAAATTCTACCAACGATAGATCTGTTTCACTTTGAAAAATTGCCCTAAAATTAATATTCTATAATTTTTGCTTTTTACATAGGTTGAAAAAAGTGCTGGGATGAAAACAGGATTTGAGACCATGAGAAGAAATGTTAGGTATGCCCTTAAGTGTCCTAAAAATTTTCAGGAAATAGCTGTAACCCTTTGCTCTCTCCAGGTGGCTAACAGTCCTCTTATGTCATGTTATGTAATCAATGAATGGATGTCCCCAAAATGGTGCAACACCAGGTGTTTTCACTTTCTTGAACTCAGCACATCCCATTTGACACATTTGAAACATTTCAGTTCAACTTACAGAACTGTTCGAAGAACGAGTGATTGCCCTACACCGCAACGTGGAATGGCCCCCGAGGTCACCGGACTTAACCCCTCTCGTCTTTTTCTTGTGGGGTCATCTTAATCAAAAGTGTACGTTACTCCACCTAGGGACCTGGAAGACTTTGAGGAATGCATAACGGCAGAAGTCAATGTTCTCAGAAGGGACAGAGCTTTGATCTGCCGCGCAGTGTACGGTATGCTGAGGAGGGCCCAAATCTGCCAGGACAGAAATGGTGGACATGTTGAGGACTGAAAGTGTGAAAGGGTTAATTCAAAAGTAATGGCAATTTGTGATAAACAAAGGGCATAGCTAACGCTGCTTCCTATGGTCTCAGATCCTGTTTTCATCCCAGCACTTTTTTCGCGCAAAACGGATGTATCGCAATTTACGTAATTAGCCTGTACTCACTCAAGCGTGACATGTTGAGTATGTGCAATTGCACAAAAAAGCACTGAACCATTGTCTGTCAACATATGTAGAGGGATTTCAAAAAAATTATAGAATATAAATTTTAGGTCACTTTTTCAAAGTGGGATTTTTTTGATACACCCTGTATATATAAAACTTTCGGATCTGATTTGGACGGTCATGTTTTCGAGTTATTGAGCTGAATTTTGGTACATTGACGGCTCACAGCAACCCCAAAAATATATCTGACAGATTTTTAGAAATTCAAAAATTTGACTGTTGGTCAGAACACCAAATAGGAGGCCTCTTTTGTCAAAAATTGACCAGCACCCATCTTATCATTTTGAAAGCGGATGGGATTCTGATTGGACGAGAGCGCAGATCAAGATCCAGGAGAAGCGAGGGGTCAGATACACGCCCACCTGACTGCTCCTATCACCAGTGTAGTCTCCAGCACTGTGGACTATGGACAATATAACTTCAATTACACATGTAATGTGTATGTAGCAAGAGAACTATGTAAAACATCTGTAAACTATTGTTAGTGAACACCATTTGTCGCTACGTCCACAAATGCAAGTTTAAACTCTGCCATGAAAATATTAAACCAAGATCCAGAAATGCTACGGTCTTTGCTGGGCCTGAGCTCATTTAAGATGGACTGAGGCGAAGTGGGAAACTGTCCAGTGGTCTGTCCAATCAAAAGTGTAAAATTATTTTTGGAACTAATGGACGCTGTGTCCTCCAGGCAATAGAGGAGAGGGACCATCCAGCTTGTTATCAGTGCACAGTTCAAAAGCCAGCATCCATTATAGTATGGGGGAGTATTATTGCACATTTCATGGGTAACTTGCACATCTGTGAAGACACCATTAATGCTAAACAATATACAAAGATTTTGTTTCCAAAATGCAGTAAGTGCCAAAATTACAAAAATTGAGATAATACCATAGAGCGATGTCCCTGTGCTTCTTACACATGGTGCAAAATCTGTTTTTAGAAATTTAAATTATAAGGTGTATTTTTTATGGTCAAAGTTTGTGTTTTTCTATAAAATGCAATAGGTGCCAACATAGAAAAAGATGATTTACTCAAAATGCGTAAAATAAAAGTATTGCGTTTTGGAAACAAACTCTTCATATACAGATTTTGGAGTTTCATATACTGCCATCCAGACATCTTTGCCAGAGAAGGCCATGCTTACTTCAGCAAAACAATGCCAAACACAACATTCTGCATGTGTTACAACACAACATGGCTCAGTAGTAAAAGAGGCTGGGTGCTACACTGGCCTGCCTGCAGTCCAGACCTGTCACCCACTGAAAACATTTGGCACATTATGAAAAAAATATGACAAAGAAGTCTGCGAAGTGTTGATCAGCTGAAAGCCTTTATCAAGCAAGAATAGGAAAACATTTTTCCTTCCAAAACAATAGCAGTTGGTCGGTCTCCTCAGTTCCCAAATGCTTTCAGACACAGAATTGTTAAAAGAAAAGGTGATGCAACACACTAATAACATGTTCTTGAAACAGGTCACTGTCACAAAATTGAAAGTGAGCAATTTTTTTGAAATTTCTCAGTTTCAACGTCTGATATGTTGTCTTTGCACCGTTTTCAATTAAATGTAGGGTTTCAATGATTTGCAAATCATTGCATTCATTTTTTATTTACATTTTACACAGCGTCCCAACTTTTCTGGAAATGGGGTTGTATGCTAGATACAGGGGGACCCATCTCATCCAAAAAGTGATTATGAGTATGTCCTTGTTACATAACTACATTCTCAAAATATCTGGTCTAAATCAGTCCGCATAACTGCACTGTGGCGTTATAAATGCTCCAATAGGAAGCAAATTACACATGCTGCATGCGATGAGGGCCGTTGCGGATGGTAATGCAGGTCCCTGAATAATTCCCGGCACGCATTCTTCGCGCAAGAGATAAATTCTGCCGCATCAGTGGAAACGCACATTACTGTATCAGGTTTCGACAGATGAAGAATAACTGGTGAGTATCGCTTTCCAGCGGCGCAAATTCAATTAAAAAAATGGTTCATTATATCGTACTTACCTCTCGTATTATTATTATTATTATTATTAGTAGTAGTAGTAGTAGTAGTGGTAGTAGTAGTGATGGTAGTATCATTGAGTTAACTTATCTATTGGGTTTTCGCATCTTTACATTTTTGAACTTGTTTCCATCTAAACAGCAATTGACAGCATGCGCGCAGCTCTTTTAACATTCCGCTGTGTTCTTTGAAAACCTGCATTATGTCAGAATATCTCCCGCTAAAATAATCGTGTGTTTTCACTTAAGGTGTTGCATTTCTGGAACATCTCAAGGCCAATTTCACGTCGCGAAGTAAGAGACGATGTGCCCGGATCTATGTGCATGACACCACCTCCAAGGTTTGGCAGTCGTCTTCTTTCTAATCGATTACTTTTATCAAGTCAGTGAATTTGTTTAAACAGACTGCAGTCGAAATACAGTATTAGACGATACATTGTTATAAACCTGCACCTTTTTTGCTAGTTAACTTAACTGGCACGTTTTTTTTTTTGCCAGTTATTTTAACTGTAATTTTACAATAAGTTTACAACAGAGTTCCGAGTATGTTAAGTGTAAACCACAGTTAAATGCGCACAGGACTCCACTCACAGTTAAAATAACCAGGAAAAAATGGCGTTAATTTAACAGTTAAATTCAGTCAGTTTATAACAGTTCACAGCCTGCCATTTATTCGGACAATCTCCAGATGATTTATCAGTGAAAAACTTGAATACAGAAATACTTGATCAAATGATATATTATTTTAAACAGCCGGTTTATGTCTAGTAACAAGTAAATTGTATTCCTGTACAGTGGCGGGCAGTGGACAGAGAACAAGGAGGGCGACAAACTATTCTTTAAACTGCTTATTAGTCTTGATCTGTTTTCAGTCAATTTCCCTAGTAAAAGACACTTGAACTCTCCCCTCTCCGGTGTAGCTAATTGTCTTCGTTAAGACGAGAAATCTAGAAAGAGCGTATTTCAGTCTTTTTCAATTAAACAATCATTACGCACAGGTTTGACTACTTGCTTCGGATGTGACAAAATTTCACGCGGAAAATGCACAGTGGTTTTTTCGTGGAGAGTTGCCTATTAAGGCATGTGAATTAAACATTTTATAGAATTTATTATTCACTCGCCTAAACATTTCATTATAAGGGAAACTAACATGTTGACCCAGAACAATGATTGAAATCGGGTCACTGATCTCATCCGTTTCAAGGAATGTTTTCCGCCCCACCAGTTTTCCGTCCACCACCCGCCACTGTTCCTGTGTCAGTCTTTTAAGCGATATAATTCGATGCTCTTCTTTTAAATACAAAAAAAAGCCAATTTCTGTCGCCTATATCCACATGTAAATATTATCCCTGTCATATAAGCTGCATTATTCGTCCCATTTTAAAATAATAAATTAAAACACGTTCATGCCATTTTTGCGCATCTATTTGTGAATTATACGCCCCTATCATCGTTTTTACCCAACGTCGATTTTTAAAATGGGCTTTAAACACTTAATTGCAACATTGGTTGGCAAGATTTTGCAGTTGCTGAGAGGAGTAAGCTGAAGAATAGCTCATAGGTGATCAAGGTTTGAGCCCGGGAGCCGCTCTGATGTTGTAGAGTGGTTTTAAGAATTCGTTTACTTATTATTTTTAGTTTTAACGACGTATGAAGCTGCTGAATGTAAACTGTGCAAGTAAAATTCAGCAGAATAGCTGAACAGGCCCGTATTAACGCCGTATTTGGGCGTTGTTTGAATGCCCAGGAAAGGCTTTCACCCTCGTTCTACACAAAGGTTTGCGTGCGTGGTGCGCACGCAGCCCGTTAAAATATTCTCGCGCGTAAATTTAACTGGCAACACTATGGAGTTATATTTGTGCCTTAATCCTGAGCGAGCAATTGGAGATTTTGAGCGCTGAAAATGATATGGTGCAAGCACACAAATTTTGTTTTCAGGAAAAATTAAACGTGAGCAAAAACAAAAAAAAACCTTCCGGTTGAGCAAACAGAAACCTATTGTGTGCTCAACAAATGTCTTTACATGTTTGCTATGATCACTATTAACGTGCAACAATAACCCCTTTCATTCAGTTTCACTTTAAGCCCTTTCACAAACTCATGCTTGGGTCGCTGGCAGACCACAGCATACTCGCTCAAAGCATCTCTCTCTCTCTCTCTCTCTCTCAATCTGCCCACTCTGTGTGTATGGAGTTATATTTGTGCCTTGATCCTCAGCGAGCAATTGGAGATTTTGAGCACAGAATATAAATCATGTTTTGGGGAAAAATCTAACGTGAAAAAAAAAAAAAAAAAAAACCTTCCAACTGAGTGAACAAAACTCTATTCTGTGCTCAGCAAATGTCTTTGCATGTTTGCTATGACCAATATGAACGTGCAATCATAACCCCTTTCACTCAGTTTCACTCTATGCCCTCTCACAAACTCATGCTTAGCGCGCTGGCAGACCTAAGCACGAGCGCCCAAAGCATCTCTCTCTCTTAATTGGCCCACTCTGCGTGTGCCTCATAAATGCTCCAATGGGAAGCAAATTACACATGCTGCATGCGATGAGGGGCCTTGCGGATGGTAATGGAGGTCCCTGAATAATTTCCGGCATGCATTCTTAGCACAAGAGATAAATTCTGCCGCATCAGTGGAAACGCACATTACTGTATCAGGTTTCGACAGATGCAGAATAACTGGCGAGTATCGCTTTCCAGCGGCGCAAATTCAATTTTTAAATAATTATTAATTATATCTTACTCACGCTCTCGCATTATTATTATTATTATTATTATTATTAGTAGTAGTAGTAGTAGTAGTAGTAGTAGTGGTGGTGGTGGTAGTATCATTGACTAAACTTATCTATCGGGTTTTCGGATCTTTACATTTTTGAACTTGTTTCCATCTAAACAGCAATTGACAGCATGCGCGCAGTTCTTTTAACATTCCGCAGTGTTCTTTGAAAACCTGCATTATGTCAGAATATCCCCCGCTAAAATAATCGTGTGTTTTCACTCTGCGTGCGCTCAACTTGGCCGGTGTGCTCGCCCAAGCTGTGCTCAGTGTTACAAATGTGCCACAAATATAATTGGCTGCATCGGCTCCAACTAGGCGAACTATGACCAACCAGGAAAGGAGAAGAAGAAGGAAGAAAGGTAATGACGAGATTCGACTTGACAGGTCTGCCGTGTTGCGTTGTTTGGGTTAATGTCTCATCTCTTAGTATCTTGAGACATTGGCTGTTGTGTGACTATTTTGACTCATATAGCTCTTAAAAGGGAACTCAGGGTTAAATCATAATGCTGTTTTATACAAACAAAATTAGTAAATAAATATTGTAAAATACAAAAATGTGGAATTTTTGTTTTCGAAGACGAGATAAATTAGGTTTTATTCCCCCTAATTAGTTGTCGTCTGCTTCAACGGTTGCATGATAATGACGTAACGTTGCCCGAGAATGACGAACAGTCGCCCTTCGCCCAGAGGTATGCGCTGTTACTGTGTTGGATAGTGTGATTGTCCCAGTCCATAATTTTATGACAAAAGATTGTTAAATATGGCCCATTGGCTAGTTGCACGAGATGGTGTTGAGTGCTTTCTGAAATACGCAGGGTTGCTTCAACATTATCGGTTTGCTTCTGTCACTTATCAGTCTATATCACATGCTGAGCAGATGACAGGAATATCATCCCGGATATGTGATTTTAGCTATCGTCGATATTCCCAGCTAGGAAAACTAGTGACGCTGGCGCCAGCGTTCCCGTAGCTCGAATCACTCACCACGGTAGGGGTCAGTATTCTGGTTGGTTTCATTTGTGAATGAACTTCCAGATTTTTCCAAGTTTATTCCAGGTAGTTCTAGGTTATGCTTTAAGGTAACTCTCCTAAAGCAGTCCCAGAAATATAACTGTAAACAAAGCGCAATTTGACACCACAATGTCTTACGTCCTCTTTATACATCCATGCTCCAGTGAGCCAGCACAGCAACACCGGGAACAGCAGAGCGCCCTGGCTCTGTTACCTAAATGGAATGTTACCCCTAATTAATATCCTTCATAACACCTGTGCTTGCCCTGCTACTTCAAGTCAAATTGATTGCTAATAGTGTTTAAGATTTAGAATGAGATGTAGATCACTGCCTAAAACATGTCTTTGATTTTAACAAAATTTCTTGCAGATGATTGTGTACTTCAGTTGTGGATGTGTAACTTTAGGTCATCAGACTTGATATACAGGTTATAAGTCTATTTCAGTTTATAGCGACAGATATCGGCAAAGTGCCTTCGTCAGGTGTTATATGTTGAAATAAATCAGCTGCCTGAACTATTCTCTCTTTTTTTAAGACTGTCAAATTTGCCAACTATCATGGAAGTAACGGTAATGTTAGCTTCTGCTTTTCTGAATGGAACTGTGAGTTTAAATAGGCCAGGACACAAGTGTATGCACTTAATATTTGGGGAGTTAGAACGAGGAAGTGGAGACTTGATTGAAGTTGTGGGCGTGGTCACTGGGCTGCCAGGCACGGACATGACAGTCTCCTTTGAAAAGCTGCTGTGAATCGCAGGAAAGCCCTTACATATCAAGTGCTTTTGCTTTGATAAAACAACTTGTTATTCATGTTTTGTATGAAATACTATGCTATGAAAATAAGAGGATATGACACACTATTTAATGATTTGGACATGGTACATGCCTGCGTGCCGGGGAAAAATAACTCCATTCCTATTTTACAGCAAGCATGCGGAACCGCGAGCACACCCACACACCTGGTGTAGCTGGGAAAATTGACAACAATTGGAGCTTTTCAGTCGGCGACTTTGTGAACCCTAAGGCAGCAAAGGATGGTTCTGCCTTGACCATGGCCCGAACGAATTTCATTGGTTGCCCAAACACCGAACCCCAACCCTAACCAACCCCCAAAGAAGCAGCAGATAAAGAAGGTGTTCGGATGAAAGTGTGGTCAAGGCAGGACCTTCCTTTGCCATCTTAGGGTTCGCTAACAAGTCCATCTAGGCTGTCAGGAAAACCACCCTGATTCGTCGCTATTTTAGTTAGAATGGCCCTCATTTATCAAACTTGCGTAGGATCTGGTGTAGATTCTGGTGTAAATATCAGCGTTCGCCAGGTGTCACGTCTGATTTACTAAAAGTGTGTACGTCGCTGATTTCGGTGTAGAACTGGCGTGGCGTTGATAAATCTGGTGGCTGAAACCATCGTAATTTACATGACACACCCCTATAAATTCATGCTCCGGGAGGCATAGTCCTGCCCACTTTACGACATGGACTCTCGAAAGACGGCAAAGAAGAAAGAACTTCACTGAGGAGGAAATATAAATTATCAGGTCCGAGGTGGAGAAAAACAAAATAATTTTATTTGGAAGCCTTAAGAGTGGCATAAAGGGAGCCCAGAAGGCTGCAGTTTGGAAAACTATTGCTGCTGCGGTAAACACCGTTGGGGTGGAAAACCGGAGTGCAGCAGAGGTTTGATTTAATTCATCAATAAATCGAAGTGACTATTCGCACTTATTTAAGTGCGTCCAAGCACAAAAAATTGATCGAAAATTTATAAGTGTGGCCAAGATGCACATTTCTCCATTGCCCACACTTATTTTAAGTGTGTCCAAAGCTAAAAAATTTTTCTAGGCCAAACTTATTTTAAGCGGTATTTTCTATAAGCGGCACTGGAATGGTCATCAACTGGCGCACTTATAAGTGTGGCCAAGAAAAAAATTCAGCATTGGCCACATGTATAAGTGCGAATAACATCGGCCTTAATAAATGCAATTTATAGATCCATGATATTTCATGTTATATAGCCTACATAATTGACAATCCAAATGCTTTACATGTAGGTTAAAAAAAAAAGTGGTCCGATTTTCAGATCGCCACCAAAAAACGGGTTGCGGCCCTCAGACCCAGCAGCGCACGGACCGGTGGAGGCCAACCAGACTCCAACCCCCAGCTGTCACCGTTCGAAGAGCGGATGAGTCCCCACCGCCTCGATCGGAGCTGCATGAGGGTAATTGTTAAAATACAGTCTGCAGAGATCACTCTTCGTTGTACTTTTATTAGTATTACTCCATGACATTTTATTGGGTGCCACACAAAACGAGCAGCCACTCGTCACTTTCCCGGAGGAGATCTTCTCTGTGCCGACAGTTCCTCTCACGTCGGACAGAAGCTTATTCCTCTAACAATAGAAGATCTGGTTTACCAGTGATCTATCAGATTTATTGACAGAAAGAAATAAAGCGTGGTCCCTTGCCAGACAATCCCAAGAAAACTCACACTGGTCCACATTCAGACAGCTAAGAAACAGATGTACAGCTATGGTGAGAAAAGCTAAATCAGATTATTTTCTTGACTTGGTTTCTAACTGTTATTCGAATCCTGCTAAATTTTGGAATGTGGTCAATGCTAACAAAATGAAGTCATCTTCCATTCCCAGTTGGGTATCCGCTAATGGTTGCATCCTCAAGGACCACAAAGAGATTAGTTTAGCCTTAAATAAACATTTTGCTGCAGCCGGTCACCTTTTCCACAATGACATATTAGACCCCCCCACTAGTGTTATTTACTCCCCGTGTGTTTCCTGTTCTACTCTGTTTAGTCTACATCCACTTTCTTCAAACATGGTCAGGGATGCCCTGCTTGCCATTGATCCTAAGAAATCTACTGGAGCTGATAATCTGGATCCCATCTTCTTAAAGCTTTCAGCTCCGATGATCTCAGAGCAAATTACTAGTATTTTCAATAGTTCAATCATATCTGGCACAGTCCCAAAAGTTTGGAAAATGGCACATGTTGTACCCATTCATAAGGGAGGTGACAAGGACAATTTCAACAATTACAGGCCAATTTCAGAACTGCCTTGTCTGGCTAAGATTCTGGAGTCACTAATAAATCTTTAATTAAAAGAGTTTCTCTCCAAAGCCAACACCCTCAGCCCATACCAGTCAGGGTTCAGGTCAGGGCATAATACTACGACTGCCGTCACCAAGGTTGTGAATGACATTACGTTAGCTTTGGACAAAAGACAACATGGTGTCGCACTTTTTATTGATCTATCCAAAGCATTCGACACAGTTGATCATTGCTTGCTCCTGCAGAGACTACATGATATTGGTTTCGATAGAAAAACATGTCTCTGGTTCAGGAGCTACTTATCAGATAGATAACAGTCCGTTAAGCTGGGGAGCTACTTCTCGAAATTTTTAACTGTAACTAAAGGTGTTCCACAAGGCTCAATATTGGGTCCGGTTTTATTTACTATTTATATCAATGATGTTGTCACTACTTTATCAAACTGCCATGCACATTTGTATGCTGATGATACAGTGCTTTATTGTTTCGCTGACTCTGTACACCTCACAATTAACTTGTTACAAAAGTCTTTTAGCAAACTGCAAGATGTTTTTTATGGTCTTAAAATGGTACTAAATGCTGATAAAACAAAACTAATGCTCTTCTCTGGAGCAAAAACAGCAGTCAATATGGATGTTAATATACTGGCAAAAAATGGAGTCGAGATTGAGAGAGTAACAGAATACAAATACTTAGGTATTTGGATTGATGAGAAACTGACATTCAGCTTTCACATAAATAATCTTATAAGTAGACTTCGAAAAAAAGTTGGATTCTTTTATAGAAATAAACTAAACTTTCCCATGTTCTGTCGAAAGAAGGTTGTGGAGGCTGTTTTTATGTCAGTCATGGACTATGGTGATATAATATACAGGCATGCACCCTCAACAACTCTTAAACGTCTTGACTCTGTTTACCACTCTGCACTGAGATTTATCACGGGTGATCCATATAACACACATCATTGAATTTTATATAGTAAGGTAGGATGGTCGTCCCTTCAGGTGAGACGAGATCTTCATTGGCATCTTTTCATTTACAAAGCCTTTTTAAACAAACTACCATCCTATCTTACAGAACTTATCACTGTATCTGTAAACCATTATCGTACTCGCTCCTCAAACCAGTTGCTTCTGCATGTTCCACAAATCAGATCAGAACTTGGAAAGACTGCTTTTGCTTATTCTGCTCCTGACTCCTGGAACAGGCTTCAAAAGCTGCTTGAACTTCCGGATCTTTTACCTTTTGGGCAGTTCAATGAGTTGATTTTAAATCTTTTACCTAATTCGTGTAAAGGTTTTGCATATGTATAAATCTTTATATGTGTGTATGTATGTGTATATGTATGTATGTACAGTATATTTATGTATGTATGTATGTAAGTATATTTATTGTTTTTTTTTTTTCTTGTATCCTATTAATTTTTCTGTTCTTGACTCGACATCATTGTAAATGAGGGTTGGTCCCTCAATGATTTCTCGAGTATAAATAAAGGTTGATGATGATGATGATGATGATCTGCCATTATCAAAATGTGATCACGGTCAAAGTGTCCGTAGACCTATATACACTGAGCAACAAAAGAAACGCAAGTTAGCTAGTTAGTTAATGTACTTTTATGGTTACTCAGTCAAAGTGACCGCAAAATAAAGAAAAATTTGATGAAACGAGTGTAAATGTACACGCGCAAGTAATAAATTTGATTTTCTAAAATAATTACGCGCAAACGTATTTTCCAGTCTGCCTTTAATTAAGTTGCGTTTCTTTTGTTGTTCAGAGTATATCTGACTGGATGAGCATCTGACATACCACACTGCATATCTGCCAAGCCATGAACGCATTGCGCTTAATCAAATTGATTGTAATTGTCAGCCGTCTGGCCTGACAAGCAGGTTGTCTCAAAATATATGTTTAATTAATTTCTCAACACTGGTGTCTAATTTATTTATTTATTTGTTCATTTATTAATTTAGCCTATTAATCTATTTAGCCTATTTATTCATTTTACTAATAAGAGTAACAACAACATCACGTCCGCATCGGTGCATATTACTCATTTTGACAGCTGCACTCGTTCCTGCATGTTGTTCACTGGTTTCAAATCTGCATACGCCTGGTCAGACCTGGCGTGAGATTTTTGCGGACCGTTCGCTCACGTTCAGATTGATAAATGCCGATCCTTGCGGGAGATTTGGCGTACACCCATTTTTTTGGTGTACACACGTTTGATAAATGAGGGCCAATAGGTGTGTGCAGGACTATGATCGTTATGTAGAGATGGAGCCGAGGTTTCTGACATTGAAATAATGAGCTGCACAATCACGTGCAAATCCCGACATGACCCGACGGAAAATATCAAAAAAAAAAAAAAAAAAAAAGAAAATCATGGTGAATCCGGAGTAAAAAAAACATTGTCAGAATGTATTTTATTTAATTTTTGGCAAACCATTCATTTGCATGTATTGCAGTCATGGCTGTTGAGTTGAAAAATTTAATGATAAATATTAGCCGATATGTTCAATAGAATTAGGCCTAAATTAATTATTTGCAAAGTACGGTGATCATTGAAGTAGGCATATTGAATTTTGCCTATAACAGAGTCAACACAAAGTTGAGGACTGCAGGAAAGTAGCACAATTTTTGGGTGTTTGTATGCTTCAAATGAAAGTGAATCGACTGCAATCCTTTTTTCTCTTTCAGGGCTCAGAGGCAAAGCAGTAGCGTGGAGCTCCCAAACCCCCCACACGAGCAATGGGAATTCCCACCATTTCAAGCACAAACAATTCCATTATTAGACCAGCAGGATTTTATGTCATCGGATTTACTACTTTAGATTTTGCCAATTTATTTTTAATTTTCATTGGCTTTGTTTATATTGTAACAGTTTTGTTCAACTTCCTTATTATTTCCGTTATATGGATAGAGCATCGTCTCCACACTCCAAAGTACATTGCAGTGGCCAATTTAGCTGTTGTGGACTTGATGAGCGTATCGTCCTTCATTCCAAGTTCGATCAACACAGTTGTCACAGAAGATACCTTCATGACTTACAATGCATGTTTGGCACAGAATTTCTTTTATTATCTTGCTGTAATGTTGGAGTCATATTCCCTCAGTGTTCTTGCCTATGATAGGTTAATTGCAATATGTTTCCCACTGAGGCATACATCCATCAACACTTCCAGGAGAATGATATGTATCTTAGCAGCTGGTTGGTTGTTTTGGGGATGTATCATGGCATTCTTGGTCATTATCTTGAACAGACTATCTTTCTGCGATTCTCTCACTGTGAACAACTTTGTCTGTGAGTACGGGGCCGTGTACTCCCTGTCGTGCAATGATTTTACGTTGCAGTGGATTGCTAGTTCCACTGCGAGTATTCTCTTTTTGTTTGGGCCACTTGGTTTAATCATCATGTCGTACTGCTGTATTTTGACAGCTGTGTTCAGAATGAAGAATGTTGAAAGCAGGTACAAAGCGCTCGCAACTTGCAGTGAACAAATCATTCTCGCGGCAATTTTCTACGGGCCGATCACAGCGTTGTACATTATTGAGTTTTTCCTATTCCTAACCGATCCAAATATTAAAATGGTGAACCTGGCATTAGCCTCTAGCATTCCTTCATGTCTGAACCCCATTGTGTATTCCTTGGCAACCAAAGAAATAAGGAGCAGAATGTTTTCTGTGGTCCGTAAAGTGAAGATATCTGTGTGTTCAGTGCAAGCATAGAGCTAAAGGTTGCAGCAAATTAGGCCCTAAGTATTTCAAGCTAATTTTGGATATGGTGGATATTTATCTGGTAGCTGAAACCATAACTCCGGAGGATAGGTTTCCCGCTGCCGAGCCTCTGAAGGCAGGGAATAGTTAAGGTAGCTGTACATGCAGTCAGGGTCCCTGACCTCTTACATATAAACACTGGCTTCGGGCTCTGAGACAATAACAAGGCAACTCTCAAGGTGGCTGAGGCTAGTTAAGGGGTAGTATCCATAGCCTGCAGGGCTTTCAAAAGTTTCTTGGAGTTGGCAGTTGGCAAAGTAGAGTAGGAAGCTATGGCTGGCAGTGAGAAGCAGTGCAAGCCCCATCGGTGTGAAGTCCTCTGGGTGGGGGGGGGTCCGGAGGAGATTCTCCCTGGGAAAAGTTTAAAAATTAGAAGCTCGGTGGTGCATCCTGGTGGATTGTGGAGTCTAATTTCCTTGTCCTTTGGTGATGTGTATTTAACACTCTTTTAGTTTTAACTTGCGTATTTTTACATATACTTGTCATAATGTGCTAATATAGAGTCACTGTATTCTTTCATCAATTTTAGTTACCTATGTGGTGTCACTTCTGATTATCAGTAATTATAATTAGATACATGGGCCATAGATGTGTTTTAATTTAGCCATGGTCTGTGCACCCATCCTCCACCTAATAGCCCTCTGCAGAATGCCAGCCTGCTGATAACATATTGTATGGTCAGACGATTGCATTTCTCAATTTGCTTGTCGTTCGCTGACTGCTACCCCATCTTACTTTCCCCTTTATTTCCATTCTATGTGTACACGTAGTGGGTTGTGGTCATGCTTTTATTGTTTGCTACCAACAGCAATGTTTTTTTTTTTTTTTTTTTCATTAACATGACCACAGAGAAATACTCTTTTGAGTGTTGTCCTCCAGTGGTTAGCTGGACGCCAGCGTAAGGATGCCTGGGGTTCAAGTTTGGGCATTGGGCACTCTTAAAAATTCCTTACATATGCAATGGTATTGATGCAATAAACACTGACTGTGAAATAATGTAAAGGATATAGTAAAAACAAAAATTATAAGGTCTGTTTGAGAGAAAAAGTCATTCTCTGGTGTGGCCACCTTTTGCTTTGATTACAGCATTTAATTTTTCAGGCATAGTGTTCACATAAATTTTTTTAATTTCTTCACTCACTAAACCAGTCCATATGGTTTGAAGTTCATTCCAGATGTTACAACAGATTTGTTTGTCTTGGTGTCAAGCAAACCCAAGATTTGCTCATTTGGATGAAGGTCTGGACTTTGAGCAGGCCAAGTCATAACTTTTATGTCACCAGATGACTCTTTCCTACTGAGATAAGACTTGCACAATTTAGAAGTGTGTTTAGGGTCATTATCTTGTTGAAAATAAAATCCCCAACAAATCAGACTCTTTCCAGATGGCAGTGTGTGCCTCACAAGGATGCTTCCAATCCATGATTCCATCGATTTTTGAGATCACCCGCTCCTTTCGAGCAGACTGAACCCCAGAGCATAATATTATCACCTCCAAGTTTTACAGTCATTTTTGAAATGTTCTCCAACTCTACGGCACTCATAAGTTCTGCGCTTGGATGAGAAAATTTCAAATTTACAGTAATTCATCAGTTCAAAGGACTTGCCCCCAGTTCGTTGGTGTCCAATCATTTGGCAATCACTTGGCAAACAAGCCTTTTTTTAATATGTTGCCAGCTCTAAGCAGCAACACGACTAATCAGGCCATTTTCACACAGGCGTCTGGAAATAGATCTTGATGCTTTCATCTCTTCACTTCTGGCGCTATTAATATCATCATGGAGTTGTGCTTTCAACCGCCAATTTTTTTTTTAAACTGGTGATACACAGATAACAACAATCCCAGAGAGCTCCTTCTATCGTGCCATCGTGTTTAACACTGTGACGCTGGTCAAAGTTAACATCACCTTATATACTGGAACAACTGACCATCAGAGGCAATTTTTCTGAATAGTGCTGCCTCAAACCAGTTTGATCAATCTTTTTTGCATCAATAATCATGGAATGAGCCTTAAAACATGCATACATGCTATGCAAAAGTAAAAAAAAATTAAAATTGTGACACCTTTCAATTGTTATAAAAACTGATGTTTTCAATATTTTTGTTTATTACCCATTTTTTACCTCAATTTACTTGCGGGAACACATTTTTTTATATTGTCTACAACTGTAAACCCCTATTCCGAAATCGTTGGGACAAAGTGTAACTGGTGAATAAAATCAAAATGCAATGACTTTCAAATCACACCAGCCAGTATTTTATTCACAATAGAACAGAGATAACAAAGCAAATGTTGAAACTGAGAAATTTTACAATTTTATCCACAAAATGAGCTCATTTCAAATTTGATGGCTGCTACAGGTCTCAAAAAAGTTGAGACAGGGGCCTGTTTACCATGGTGTAGCATCCCCTCTTCTTTTTAACACAGAGTGGAGGCATCTAGACAAGTTTCTTGAGTGTAGCCATTGGAATTTGATCCCACTCTTGTTTAACCCTTTAAGGCCTAATGCAAAAATCCCAGCAGAGAATCATGCTGCCATGTTTACCATAGTAACCTGTATTTGGGCTGAAGCACAGCTTCTCAGCTTTCAGGAACATTTGGAATTTTTTTCTATTGCGCAAAACTTACGGTAATTACGGTACTTTCAAAATTACGCGCATATCTGTGTCGGCAACGATGCGCACATGCTGTCTCGGTTTAAATACAGGCTTCCAGCTGCTGTAGAGTTTTGGGTCTTCTTTGACGGACTTTTTGTTTAATTATGCGCCAAATGTTCTCAATCGGTGAAAGATCAGGACTGCAGGCAGGCCAGTTCAGCACACGGACTCTTCTACTACGAAGCCATGCTGTTGTAATAGCTGCAGTATGTGGTTTTGCATTGTCCTGCTGAAATAAACAAGGCCTTCCATGGAATAGATGTCGTCGGGAGGGGAGCATATGTTGCTCTAAAACCTTTATATACCTTTCAGCGTTCATGGTGCTTTTTAAAACATGCAAGTGTTACACACCATATGCACTAATACATCCCCATACCATCAGAGATGCTGGCTTTTGAACTCAACGCTGATAACAGGAGGGGTGGACTTTCTCCTCTTTAGCCCGGAGGACACAACACCCATGATTTCCAACAAGAATGTCAAATTTGGACTCGTCTGACCACAGGACACTTTGCCACTTTGCTACAGTCCATTTTAAATGAGCCTTGGCCCACAGAACACGGCAGCGCTTCTGGATCATGCTCAACAATGGCTTCCTTTTTGCATGATAGAGTTTTAGGTGGCATCTGTGGATGGCATGGCGGACTGTGTTTACAGACAGTAGTTTTCTTGAAGTATTCATGGGCCCATTTAGTAATGTCAATGACAGAATCATGCCGGTGAGTGATGCAGTGGTGTCTGAGGGCCCGAAGATCACGGGCATCCAGTAAAGGTCTTCAGCCTTGTCCCTTACGCACAGAGATTTTTCCAGTTTCTCTGAATCTTTTGATGATGTTATGCACTGTCAATGATGAGACCTTCAAAGCCTTTGCAATTTGACGTTGAGGAACATTGTTTTTAAAGTATTCCACAATTTTTTACGCAAGCCTTCACAGGTTGGTGAGCCTCTGGCCATCTTTACTTCTGAGAGACTCAGCCTCTCTAAGACATCCCTTTTATAGCCAATCATGTTACACACCTGATGCCAGTTAACTTAATTACTTGCTAAATGTTCTTTCAGCTGATTCTTTTATATATTAATTGCTTTTTCAGCCCTTTTATGCCTGTGTCCCAACTTTTTTCAGACCTGTTGCAGCCAGAAAATTTGAAATAAGCTCATTTTATGGATAAAAATGTAAAATGTCTCAGTTTCAACACTTGAAAAGTTATCTATGTTCTATTGTAAATAAAATACTGGCTCATGTGATCTGAAAGTCATTGCATTTTGATTTTACTCACAATTTACACTTCGTCCCAACTATTTCGGAATTGGGGTTTACTTTTATAAAATATATAGGCCTTCTATTATTATTACAAACATACACTACTATTATTACTATTAGGTCTATTAATTATTACAACCAATTCTAATATGTTAGTTTTTTTTCTTATCCAGCACGTCTCCTGTGCTTATAATTGTAATGGCCGGTAGTGCAGGAGGCCAGGAGCAGCGAAAAGAGAGAACGTAAGCAGCGAGTAAACAGTACAAACACAGAGAACAACACAGACCAAACGCAAGAACTCGCGCCTCCAAAGGACGTCTAATAGTCCGAACACCGGAGGCAACGCGAGAAAGAAAAAGGGAGAAGAAACTCCAAAAATTAGAGAATAGAAAGTCTTTCAAAACCTGACTAAAGATTTCTTCAGCTATAGTGCATAGCTAAACACAGACACTCTAGCAAAGGAGGCGTGCCGGACCTCCTGCTTATATAGATTCTGGGGAAGCGCTGCCCCAGCTCAATCAGCCAGCTGGGTAAAGGATTCGATAGCCCAGGAAACGATATCGTCCCGGGATGAGAACCACAAAGAAAAGTCCAAAACACACGCACAAACATCCAGAACCAGGACAGGACCCCCCCCCGCCCCCCCAAGGGACGGCCCCAGGCGTTCCCAAAATACCTCGAGCAGGGGCCCAGCACCGCTCCTCAGGACACCAAAACCCTCTGGCCACCCTGATAAGCCGGTGCAAAACGGTGCCTCCTATCAGCGGTAGCCTTCCGTTTATGCACCGCCATGGGGACAAACAAACAGCCAGAGGGCTCCCCACCAGAGCCAAGGTCGGGCCGCAAGGCCTCCTGCACAACAGACTCAGTATCCCCCTGTATGGGAGCCACAATCCGAGCCGCCGAAACAACCGGCCCAGAAACAGGATCACGGCCCGAGCGGTCATAAATCCATGACAAGGCGCCAGGCTTGATGCTCTTGGAGCCGGGGCAATAAGCCCACGCAAAGTCAAAGCGATTGAAAGACAATGCCCACCGCGCCTCCCGGGAATCACGTCGCCTAGTCTGCTGGACACACTGGGGATTCCTATAATTCATCCAAACCACAAACGGATGTTCAGCCCCCTCCAACCAATGGTGCCACTCTTCTAACGCCAATTTAACAGCTAACAACTCCCGGTCACCAATACTGTAATTCCGTTCAACCGGTGACAATGACCGGGAGAAGTAGGCGCATGGGTTCAACTTATTGTCCCGAAGGGGGTGCTGGGATAAAATGGCACCCACCCCGACCTCCGAAGCGTCAACCTCCACCACCAATGGGAGGGAGGGGTCGGGCAAAATGACAATAGGTCCAGAACTAAGTTGTTTCTTCAACTCCTGAAAAGCAGCCTCCGCTGCTGGAGACCAAGCAAACGACGAGGAGGAATTCCTCTTAGAAAGTGGAATGATGGGGGCAGCCACAGCGCTAGAATTGCGAATAAACCTCCCATAAAAATTAGCAAAGTCCAAAAATCGTTTAACTTCCTGAACATTCTGAGGGGCATGCCAATTCCTAACCGCTGCCATCTTGTCAGGGAATAGTTTGATCTCACTATTGTAAACACGATGCGGAGGCAAAGACAAAGCCCGTTGTTTGCCAAAATTCTCCACGAGATCAACATAATCATCTGACACGTTGGGATGTAAACCAAGGTTCAGCGCGGCTCCTACACACCAATCTTGTTCAGAACCCAACGCCTCCCCCATGGGTTGAAATTTGGGGCGACTTGCCAGAATCTCACTACAGTGAGACCTACAGTCAGAGCCCCACTGGATGATTGGGTCACTTTGACTGCCCCAAAAGATCTGTGGCCTATGCTTGAGCAACCAGGAATGACCCAAAACCAAAGGACAAACTGGGGAATCGATTAAGAAAAAATGAATTTTTGCTGAATGACCACCAAAAGGGATAAACATAGTCAAAAAATCAGAGACCTCGGTTATAAGCCCATCTCCCAACGGTCGACCATCCAAAGCCTTGATCGAGTGCGATTGCGAGAGAGAGCGGATGGGAATGGAATGTTTTCTAGCCCACTCCGCATCCATAAAACAATCAACAACCCCCGAATCCAAAAAGGCTTTAACCCATATTTTCTTTTTCCCCATAGTCAACTTTACTGAAATAAGAGTACGAACGGGAGATTGGGTCTGTCCCTTTAGTGCCCCCTCTAAACCAGAGGGGCTTCCCGTCTCCCTTTAAGCTCGGGGCAACTTGGCAGATATGTCCTGGTTCGCTACAATGATGACAAATTATTTGTCTGTGAACAGGCTTACGAGCCCGGCTCTCATATGAGCCATCAACCTGCATAGGCTCATTAGAATTGGAAATTTCAATGGGCGGAGTTGTGGCTGATTGCCTGTTCCACGGAACATTAACCTCGTTGCTATCAAGAGCCAATGCAGTACATTTCTCCTTGTTTCGTCCACAGATGCGATTATCAACTCGCACCGCAGTACGAACCAACGAATCCAAAGAAACACAAGGCTTTTATGTAGCCAGAGCATCCTTCACCTCATCAGACAAAGCGTGAACAAACACTGTCATAAGAGGTGCTTCTGGCCACCCTGTCTCTGTGGCTAAGGAGTGAAACGAGATGGAGAAATCAGCAACGCTATTAGAACCCTGCTTCAAATTCATTAGACGCGTAGCTGCGTCCTGATCGAAAACATTAATCATTTCTCTCACGAGTGTTTCTACTGAATTTACTACCAGCGATTTAGCTCGAATGAGCGGCCCCACCCAAGTGAGAGCTGTGCCAGTCAACAGTGATAAAATAAACGAAACCCGTGATTCTTCATTCGAGAACTGTGAGGGTTGCGCTTTAAAAAATATTTCCCATTGAGCAATGAAATCTTTACATTTTCCTGCCTCGCCTCCATATCTTGGGGGTAATTTGAGTATAGGCTCTCGTGGAAGGTGTACTGATTGTGCTTGTGAAACATTTAGTGTAACCTGAGCAGACAATGCTCTAATACACTCGGAGAGATTTATTAGAGGACTTTCCTGTGTCTGCATAGCCTGGTCCTGACGGCGAATTCTCTCAGTCAACTCCGCCTGCCGACTGTCTAAGCTAGAAAGACCCTGACCAACCGCAGTGAGGACAGACTGCTGATCAGCAACAATGCTCTCTAGCGTAGCCACTGCTGGCAACTCCATGTCTAGCTAGTGTTCTGTAATGGCCGGTAGTGTAGGAGGCCAGGAGCAGCGAAAAGAGAGAACGTAAGCAACGAGTAAACAGTATAAACACGGAGAACAACACAGACCAAAGGCAAGAACTCGCGCCTCCAAAGGACATCTAATAATAGTAGTCCAAACACCGGAGGCAACGTGAGAAAGAAAAAGGGAGAAGAAACTCCAAAAATTAGAGAATAGAAAGTCTTTCAAAACCTGACTAAAGATTTCTTCAGCTATAGTGCGTAGCTAAACACAGACACACTAGCGAAGGAGGCGTGCCGGACCTCCTGCTTATATAGATTCTGGGGAAGCGCCGCCCCAGCTCAATCAGCCAGCTGGGTAAAGAATTCGATAGCCCAGGAAACGATATCGTCCCGGGACGAGAACCACAAAGAAAAGTCCAAAACACACGCACAAACATCCAGAAACACGACAATAATAAATCTGCTTAATAGGAACATGGAATTTCAGAAATGGTCCTTCTTTACCCATATTCACTCTAAACAAGCACATGGGCAATTTTAATGTTATTTCAGAAGATGTCAGCTGCCTCTGGTTGCCATAATATGGATAGTAGAATTACATAGTATCAATACCATGTCGGATTTTTGCTTCAGAAAACGGATTTTTCCTTACTACTAATTGGGATACCATTGGCTCACTGTAGCTGAAGAGGTTGCTACAGAGGACAAGGATTTTTCATGTCGCAAGAGATTATTTTTTTGAATAGATACTATGGGCAATTGAGCAGTTTGCACATCAGGCTTAGTTGAGGAGTTTAATTCACGCAACTCCTGAGAATCAGAGATGAGACTGAACTCGTCCTTATTCTAAAGTTTGTTCGAGCTCGGCTTGCTAGTGAATATTCAATAACTGATCCAGGTGTGCCATCTAGTGATAGAATAGTGTAACTGCATCCATAAATAGAGCAGCTCCATGTCTGCTGGTGTCTACATCTGCACAGAGGGGTTAACCCATTGCCATGACTATGATATTGAAATTAATCTGACACAATTTTGTAGTTTTGGTCCTCCAGGTTATGATCATATAAATGGCCCAAAAATGCGCTCTCTTTTATCATTTGCAAAAGAACAAAAGACTTGCAAATCTCCCTCATGTCAACCTGGTGGAGTTTCTCTGGATGGATGTGGCATACAGCCTCGTTGTTCTAACGCTGTTGGTTCATGAAAGAGTGAAGCCATGTCTTAAGCCTTCTTAAGGCACTAAAACCTCTTTGTGCCTTGGCTGAGGAACATGGCAGCACAAGAAGAAGCCTAACCAAAGATTCTACTCTTGTGAATAGACCACGGACCTCGGGCAGCAAAGCTCTTAAGAGTATCATCGACATCACTAACTATGCCGTGGGAAACTGCAATTTAAACATTGCCAGCTGTACCTCCAATGAATGGCGATTTAGTTCTGGGTAAGAACTGACTACATCCTTCACCTTTCCAGAGATAAGCACCCTTTCTGCAGCTAAAGCTGCTAATGCGGGGACTACGTATATATGTCCATGATCGCACGCACCGCGCTGCGAAGGCATGCTCTGTCCTCCTCCAGACGTTGTTACTCCTTCCTCAGGACACCGAAAGTCCAATCGGAGTCCCCACCTCCACACCCGCTGGGCTCCCATCCCGCTGGTTTAAAACTGGCAAACACAATCCCATGTTCTCGTGTCAGGCTAACCTAGCTGACTTGAGTAGTTAGTTAACGCAAGTACTGCAGGATGCACCCACGACATATTAAAATGTTTTTTGTGTCTTCATTTTTGACTTCTGACACCAGTGTAATATCCCCAAATAAAGCTCAACACTGATGCTGGTCACCTGGCATTATTTAAGAATACCTGTAGAACACTAAAGCATGCATTAGCGGCCCGCTGAGGCTCAGAACCAAAAGAAAGTGAACTTTTCCAACATTTCTGCCCCTCACTCACCAGGCTGTCAACCACCAGCTTGCCTAGGGGCAAACATATCACGGACAATCTTGATTGGCAGTGTGCAAGTGATGAGGGTCCTTCCAACCATGGGCCCAGTTGCCACATTACTTAAATCCCAATAAACAATATTTAAACTTTTAGGATGTGACATTAAGTTGACTAGCCTAGTGCTAACTGTGTTAGCATTGTCATCGGAAAAGCTCGCGGTTTGGCCACTGAAGGCACAGCTTGGGCAACTGTCACTTTTCTCTGTGAGAAAAACCACCTTATATCCATCTCATCCGTGGAGCCACTTGGTAAATAAAGGAATGTTGCTTTGCGATGCCGGTACGCTGCACAGAAAACGGTCTTGAATCTCCAAAGTAGAATTACAATCAGTGCGTTTTACGTGTTATGTTTATCCTAATCACTGTCTTTTGACGTGTGCAGGCATGGCGTGAGGTGTGTGTTGGCAACAAGGAAAAGTGGAATGTATTTCTATTGATATGAGTATTCGCTTACTGATAAAGTGGAATGGATTTAGTAGTGAAGCAATGGAAAGATTGCTGAGTGGATAGACTGAACAAAGTGCAGCAGGAGCCCTCTTTCCTGTCGCCTGCCTAGCACTGCCATCTCGCCATCGCTGATGCTGTTTGTAGCTTGCGCAGGAACTGGACGGTATCATGATCTAATTAAAGCAGCTTTGAAAGAACATATGTGAAGAATGATTGAAAGGAAGAACATGTTTATTGGTGCGTAATTATCCTGCCAGCAGGTGATTGTAGAATTTGAAATACAAGATTGGAATCGAAATGAATTAAAGTTAAATTAGTGTAGAACAATGGCATATACAAATTTGTTGGTTTACCGACATTGAAAAGACAAAATGAAATACAAACTTAAAACTTAGAGGCTACCATAGAGGCTATTTACAAAACAACTTCCAAACAGCTTGCGCTGGAGGTATGAGTGTGAGAGCGAATGGTGTGTGCGCCCTGTGATGGATTGGCGAGCTGTCCAGGGTGGGTCCCTGCCTTCGCCCGTAGTCAGCTGGGATAGGCTCCAGCTCCCTGTGACCCTAGTAAGGTATAAGCAGTATAGAGAATGGATGGATTGAGTTTTCCAAAGCAAAAATTCGACATGGCATTGAAACTATGTCACTCTACTATCAATTATAGTCATTACATCTCAACAATGCGTAGTTCTCTACCGTGGATTTACGCGTAGACTCCTCCATCAACGAATTCAGCACTCCCTAATATCCTCCTAAGCACTCTTGTTGATAGCCAATCACTCAATTATTTACTAAGGCTCATCTGCGAAATGCTCACTTATAGTTCACGCCCACATGAAACTTCCGCGGTAATGAAGTATTGTTTGGGGCGGCCTGGTGGCACATCGGTCTAAGCACGCACAGCATAAAGGCTGTGTCCTTCCCGTGGTGACCCGGGTTCGATTCCAGCTTGGGTCATTTGCCACATGTCTTCCCCCATTCTTCTCCCCAACTTTCCTGTCTCTCTTCACTATATAACTATCTAATAAAGGAAAAAATGCCCCCAAAAAAATAATCTGAAAAAAAATAATAATAATGTATTGATTGACTCATTTCTTATTGAATTCCCGAGAGTTTGAACTTTCGACAGTAACTGAAAGACATTGATTGGACAGTCAGAATAGTTTACAAAGCTTTGCATAATTGCAAGGGAGGTTGTTTTCCCCTAATGTTGGGCATGGTTGCACGGCTGAATGACATCCAAAACCGGCCTGAAGTGTTCAGTTACATTTACAGGATTTAAATGAGGAACATGGTCAATGGGAATTATTCCGTATGAAACGGGAATGGAGGGTTCCTTCGACGTGAAACATCTGGAGGAGGGATTCAGTTAAGAAAGGTTATACTGCTACTGTGTCAGCATTTTGCTCAGTGTGGCTTTTTCCTCTAGAATTTATACCTTACTCAATGAAATCGAATGCCGAGGTTTTGGTTTGTTTAAAATTCAAGCAGCTCACACACTTCAGTAGAGTCCCTGGAACGTTCATTGCACCATTCTGTTTAATCTAGGGGTACAATATTGCCTGACTTTCCTGATAGTAGTATCTAAAATATACCTTATTTTTCCAGAACATACATTCCACTGAGTTATTGAGTTATACTTGTTCCCTACAAGGTGTGGAAAGTGTTTATGTAATGTCGCAGGCTCAGAAGTGGGAACTGCTAGCTTTTCATCGCAGGATGAATGTTCTGACCGTTTAAAGTAGCAGTTCCTTTAATGAGTATGTGTGTTGGCTTTTGGGACTCTGAAGAAAAATTTACAAAATTCTAAACTTCATCATGGAGAAAAGGCATGTTATGTGTTTGGAGAGGTTACTGGTGACCATTGATGTCCAACTGCACCTATATTGATAAACACTATGCTAAATTCAACAAGAAAATAACTACTTCAAGTTGAATTTCATTGGTCAAAAGTTTATTTGTGTTAAATATATGATTATTTTATAATTTGACAGTGCACCATTTTGGGGGATGTTAGAGATTGGGGAGCCACCTGGAGAGGTGTCTTATTTGGCTCCAAGAGAGTAGGTAATTTAGAATTTAATGCTGTGATTAATTATACTTTTGGTCAAGTAGTTTATGATCCCAAAATGTATACTTTTACCTCCAGCCATTTTTTAATTCTCAATATTATGTTTTTGCAATTTCAATTCTGAATTTTCATGAAGATGTTTACCACCCTTTTTCTCTACTAAAAGCATGAAAATAAACTGAAATATGATGGAATTCTAGATGCTACAAGTGTCTTGACTCAGTTGAGCCATACCCTCAATCAATCAATTAAAACTTTATTTGTAGAGCACTTTTCATACAGTAAAATGTAGCACAAAGTGTTTTACAAGCACAAATTAAAAAAAAAAAAAAATTAAAAACCCTTCCTTTCTGCGAAGCTGCAATCTTGAATTATAAAGCCTTAAATAAGGTAACACATAAATAGCCAGATGTGGCTTCTGTGCAAAGGGGTTAATTAGACAGGCTTGATTCCTGTGTGTAAACTGTCATCTCTATTTTGTGAAGGATTTTTAATGAAAAAGATTATGAACATTTATCATAAAATAATCAAACAACATGGAATGGAGCATCTTCCATACTTACGAAGGATCTCTACGCTGCAGACAGTTACTATAAAAACAAAAATAAGATAATATAGGAGCTGCAAGATAAGGAATTTGAAACCTATCACATACTGATATGTATGTCCTTTTCATTCGCAATTAATACTAATTCATCAAATATAATTCCTTCCCTAGTGAAAACCACTAGCATGACCAAAAGAACAAGCGATTTAAGAATATTCTGCCAGTTTTGCCACTTGTGCTTGAGAGGAAGTATAGCTAACAAGCTACATAGTTACAGGGTTTCAGTGTTCACTGGCTACAATTTGTGCCTTAACAAACCGTTAGCTACAAGAAAGTTATAAATAATACATTTCACATCAAATATTTTCTCGATCAAAGTGATGGAAAGCTTTACAGTACTGATGACTGATATGGTAGATGAATGGATGGATAGATGTGTACTTCATTAATCCCCATGAGGAACTTTCTAACGGCAGCTCAAACATACTGTATGTAATAACGAAAACAGGACATTTTGATCAACATGATTTGTCAGATGGTCCGTTCAGAGCAAGAATCTGCATTCAGTTCGTATGTTAAGAAGTAGACAGGGGAACACCAGATGCAGGAACCCAAGTGTTTATTCAAACACAAAACACTAGGAGAAAATTGGCAAACAGGCCAGAAACAAAACACCGTGCACATGCCCTGAATGATTGGAAAAACTAAGGTACACTGCCCAAGGCAGGGGGAAACAAAGGTACTCACTCAAGGAGTGGCTAAACTAGAAAAACAAAAACTGAACCTAACTAAACTGACGGATAACACTGGGAGATTTAAACAAGGGGGAGACAAGACGAGGGCGCAGCAAAATACAAGACTCAGAAATAACACAAAGGAAATACTCGGAAGGCACAAGAGCTAAAATTTCACAATGCAGAGCTGAGTCTAACGAAGTTCCGTCTGACGGTCGCTTCTCTCTTTCCCACTGAAATACCCACAGGAGGAGACGGGGACTCGGAACGCAGTCTCGAATGGAAACAGAAACATATGGGATTAATAAAACAAATTAAGCGAGAACCGGGTAAACAATAATGACTCGAGACAAGACGCTGAGACAATCAATCAAACTAGACAGTTTAGATTGAGGTAATCTAAACGTGACGAGTAAAAAGCACCAAGAGAGAAGCAAAGGAAAGCACAGCTTTAAACGCAGTTAATCAGGGAAAGCTTAGAAAGGAATTACAAAAGCTAGAAACACTCGCACTCGCTAATGAGTTAATTAAGGTTAATACTACGTGACGAAATATATACAATCACCCTCAAATAAGTGCTGGTTAGTACGGGTTAGTAATTATCCTATCAGAGAACGCATTCACTCAGAGTTTAGCGAGATCCAGAATTAAGCACAGGTGGAAGTAATGAATGAAATACCGCAGCCGAACCGAAAGAGGAAACGTGATTGGACAACCAGACTCAGGCATGCTGAAGGCTGTCACACGACACCACAGGAGTTTGGGCAAAGAGAGAATCGATCATCAGACGGCGGGAATGAAAGCTGAAAAATAAAGCGAGAGTAAGGCACGGGAGAAAAAGCAGAAGCACAATGACAAAACAGCACACATGAGGCAGAACCATAACATCGCAATCTTAATTCTGCTCTGTTTGCATCATAAAACCTGTCAACAAGCTACATCAGCTGAACACAAACATAACCGCAATAGGCTTTATCATAAGATTGTTCATTATAATGGTCAAACTGTCCACAATAAGAATCCACTGAAAGAGTCAAATTGTATCTGTGATTGCAGACAACAAATCCATGTTGCAGGTCCATTTCAAATTTTAGCCAACGTTAAATTGTAAACTAATACCCAAATGAAGATTTATCTGTTTCGATATCTTCACACATCGGCGATATTTTTGGAACCTCACTCATCTGTACTGTCAAGACTCTAGCTGTATTGATGGAGTAAAATGCCCGTGTCTCCAGGTTGGACTTCCATGCATTGATGCTTGCAAATGCAGTGACTGCCTGAATACTGTCCGTATTGAGCAGGATAATGCAGATGGTGATGGGGATGGCAAGAGCGACGAAGACTAATATTGTCAACATTGACGTGATTTGAAACTACCGGTACAAAATACTGTTCTTTGGTAGTTCTTGAGAGTATACTACAAACACGGGTAGTAAAGTTACATTCCTTGTCAGAGTACCTATCAGTGGCGGATCTAGAAAATTTTACATGGGGTGGCAAAGGGGTGGCAAGAGGTCTGGGAGGGGTGGCATGGGACGTCCTCAGTGCGGTATTAGGAAATCCCCAATTCTAATGAAGTTGGGACATTGTGTAAAACGTGCATAAAAACAGAATGCAATGATTTGCAAATCTCAATAACCCATATTTTATTCACAATAGAGCACAGACAACAAATCAGATGTTGTACGTAAAGATAGGCAGAGGTTCACCAATCTGCAAAAATACTGCGTCTAAAAATTGGGGAACAATTTCAGAAAAATATTCTTCAATGTATTTATTGTACAGTGTGTCCCAAAAAAGGAAACCAAGAATAAATGGTTAATTCTATAAAAATTACTTAACATTCTTTGATTAAAAATCGCATTTGGTGTTATATAACTATGTCTTCTATCCAATGATGTGAAGTAAGTGGAGGTTTTGCACACTCAACTGAACAACACTGACACTTTTGGAGTAATTCAGTAACCACTTTGCGCCAGATTACATAAAATGATGACAGGCCTAAACACGGATGAACCTGGATGATCAGTTTCAACTTTTCATTGTCGAGGCCATTAGTGCTTTAGGTTGAGTAATGTGTACTGCTTTAAATGTAAACCCTACTAGCTGCATGACGTGCACAAATCATGCAGCTGACAACAGAACAATGAGTTCTGACAGCGATGCCTGACTAATTTTGTGTTCTTCGTATGATGTGAAAAAAAGTACACAGTTGTGTAATTAATAGTCCTAATTAGTTTTATAGATACTAAGTTTCAACAGAATACTTCTCATTTCATTCCCAGTTTCCTTTTTTCCGGATGCACTGTATTATTATGCCTTCCAAGATGTAGCAGAGTGAATATTTAGGCCTAATGAAATAAAAGTACCTCAAAATAAATACAGCAAAAGTACTTAAGTCACAGTCCAGGACTGATATTGGCCATCTCTTTTAAGAGAGCTTCAGACGACGATTGTTGTGCTGTGAAGCAAAACGTCTCACAAACATATCCAAATCTAGCTGTTTTGCACGCTGTTTCAATACTGAGAACAGCTAGATTTCTAAGACGATCGTCTGATGATTGTCAGGCTACATAGACCTCTAGTCGTGTGGTGGAATTTCCGCCAAGTCGGATATTGCTCCTGCCGCGAGTACTTATGAGCTACGTCAAGAAACGGAATTGCTAGATCTATACAAACATATGTACGGTAAAATAATAACAATTATATTTCAAGTTTAAATGGAATTTAAGAAATTTTGCCTGGTTCGGCTGACACACGCCAAATTCATTAGGACATACCATCCGTATATTTGCAAAAAGGGCTAACGGTAGTAGGTACGGACCCGCCCGTACCTTTACCTGTGATGGAATTAGATGCTAATAATACAGCTGCCTTACCTTTAGCATACAGGCTAGAGATACGGGTCCGCGCCCATAGCCACTGCCTTACCTTTAGCATACAGGCTAGAGATACGGGTCCGCGCCCATAGCCACTGCCTTACCTTTAGCATACAGGCTAGAGATACGGGTCCGTGCCCGTAGCCACTGCCCTGACAGTATAGACCTGGTTTTATTATGCAGCCTCATTGCTGTGATATTGATCACATAACTCTGAAACTTAACAAAGACCCTCTGGATTCAAACATGCCTGTTTTTGATATCTAGCTAAATGCATCATGAACTGTGCTCGTTTTTACTATAATCAAAACTAACCGAAGCGAAAAATGCTCCAACAAATCACACGGGAGTGAGTCACTTTTGACCAGCGATTAATGAGCGCATTGAACCATCGCCTTTAGCGTACATTCCATCTATTACAAATTTAACTTAACTTTATTCACCGGGGGAAACTGACTTTACTTGGAGAAAGTTGCGTGGCTAAGTGGCTCCACTCTGCTGCGCTGCACGCAGACTCCAACGTGTGCCCATGACAACTGACACGCCAGCGCGGACCAGGATGCTCGTCACGCAGACTCCGCCCGTTTGATGCAGGACTGTAGCTAAGTATTTGAGGAGCCGAATATTATATTTACATTTATATTTTTGTTTGGTGAATTCATCTTTTATTTCGATGCTTTGAGGGGCTTTTAGACATAGTGGTGATTTGTTTTACAAGTATAGTTTTAAGAACTTTAAAGTTAGGGGGGCAGCTAGGGGGGCAAGGCTCGACAGTGGGGGGGCAGTTGCCCCTCTCTGCCCCCCCCTGTAGATCCGCCCCTGGTACCTATGCTGCAATAATTTGGTAGTTCTTGAGAGTATACTTCAAACACGGGTAAATAGTAAAGTTACATTCCTTGTCAGAGTACCTATGCTGCAATTGATTTGGTAGTTCTTGAGAGCATACAAACACGGGTAGTAAAGTTACATTCCTTGTCAGAGAACCTATGCTGCAATAATTTGGTAGTTCTTGAGAGTATACTTCAAACACGGGTAAATAGTAAAGTTACATTCCTTGTCAGACTACCTATGCTGCAATTGATTTGGTAGTTCTTGAGAGCATACAAACACGGGTAGTAAAGTTACATTCCTTGTCAGAGTACCTATGCTGCAATAATTTGGTAGTTCTTGAGAGTACACGGGTAAATAGTAAAGTTTACATTCCTTGTCAGAGTACCTATGCTGCAATAATTTGTAGTTCTTGAGAGTGTACTACAAACACGGGTAAATAGTAAAGTTACATTCCTTGTCAGAGTACCTATGCTGCAATTGATTTGGTATTTCTTGAAAGTATACTACAAACACGGGTAAATAGTAAAGTTAGATTCCTTGTCAAAGTATTATGCCTAAATAAATAAAATATATTATGTTTAGAAAACTACATTTTATCTATTCACTGAGACTCCGACCTGTCGAGTCAAGAGATCTACAATTTTCTGGCCGCTAACCGTGTTCATGATCCCTGGACACCACAATGACCCCCGTCTCTACAATCAATGAATCAGTCAATTAATCAATCAATCAATCAGTCAATCATTACAAGCCATTTTGGCCAATAGGAATGAGGGAGTAAGGAGTTACCTCCATATGAACTAAAAAACCCAACAATCGGACAAACGACAGATTTCAGGTGGTGGTTAACTGTCAGTATGAAAAGGTTAAATTGACTTGATTCATTTTCTGTGGCCCTCTAATTATTTTTCCCGGCAAGGTAACCTCTGCCTTTATAAAATAGTGGCCAACCCATTATTTTGGCTAAATCGGGGTTCATAAGGGGTCTTTTCCTGAAAAAAAGAAGGGAAAGGGATTAAAATTAAAATTTGGGGGGCCTTAGACCACCCCCCTTGGATTCTTTTACCCCTAATTATGTCAAAATGATATCTACAGGCTCTTGCTGATAAGGAAACAGCTTTAAATTGGCATAAAACCCATTTTTATAGCAACTGAGACAAAGAAATCGAGGGTCTATGGAGGTGTCAATTTTTGCGTGATTTGACAATAAAGGGGTTAATTGACCATGTTATGCAAAACTTTCTTAATGTACAACACCAGTTATGAAAAGTAGAGGTCCTAATGAACATTTTGATACCAAACACCCCTTGTTTTGGTTACATTGGGGTTCGTAAGGGGTCTTTTCCTGAACAAAAAGAAGAGAAAGAGGTTAAAATTCGAAATTTGGGGGCCTTAGACTAACCCCCTCGGAATTTTGTACCCGGAATTATGTCAAAATGATATCTACAGGCCCTTGCTGATAAGGAAACAGCTTTAAATTGGCATAAAACCCATTTTTATAGCAACTGAGACGAAGAAATTGAGGGTCTATGGAGGTGTCAATTTATTGCGTGATTTGGTAATAAAGGGGTTAATTGACCATGTTATGCAAAACCTTTCTCATAGTACAACACCAGTTCTGAAAAGTAGAGGTTCTAACGAACATTTTGATACCAAATACATCTTGTTATACCTCCGGTAGGGGTATCTCGAAAACTAGAGCCCTTTTTGGCTGCCTGCTACTCCTCTGTTTTAGAGGTACCCTATTTTTAAGCACATTTTACAACTTGCAGACTGAGATTCTTGTTTTGGAAAAACTTCCAAAAAAAAAAGTTTTTTTCATGCTCCTGATAGAATATACGTTTTTGAAGCCAATGCAGTTCCCCATCAGAAAATATGCGATGTGCTAACCAAAAGACTGTGACATTGAGTCCATTTAAACATATCATTTGGATTCAAAACATAAAAAATGTCCAAGGCAACTCTTCTTAAGTTAAAAAGCTTTTATTAAACAGCTAGTTCATATTCGAACTCACAGAACCAACATGTTTCGGCCACAAAAGGCCTTCTTTCAAGTTTGTATATCATTTGGATTGGCTAAAATTCTCTTGATATCGTCTTAAATTCTCTTTCTCTAGAATTTGTTTTATCTTAATAAGTAATCGGATTGCTACAAGACAGCAAATCCACCAAATACACACTTTTCCACACATAAATTGATTTTATTGCAGAGCACATTTACATTCAACTTATGCGTGTAAGGTACAGTGACAGCTCCATTTTACTATCAGGACCTCTGGCAAGACATGGGATCAACAAGAAGGGATGGACTTGGCTTAACCCAGGTGTTTGGTGGCGTCATTTTGGTGCAAAAGTGGCTTAATTAAGGCAAAAGCTGAGTCATTACAGTGTAATTACGGAACCAGGCATTTTTTGCCCCCGTTGACCTTCCATATCTACACTCACAGATGCCATTCTGTGCATCTGAAATAATATAATTTGTTTGCGGGCATATTTTATTGCACTTGCGACTTTTGACACTATTCTGAAGCCATATGCCGTGCTCACGCTGCTACTTTCGCTTTTTGGAGCATTGCCAGTATTCTGCTCTTGATTTCAGTGGTTGACAGAGAATACACAATGGGATTAAGACAGGGCAGAAGGCATGAGGCTAACGACATCACCACCACAGTGCCATCCATATCGAGGAGTAAAATATCAAAGAAAAGTTGAATGATGAACACAGTCACGATTGGCACGTAGAAAATTGCCACTAGAGTGTGATGTTCAGTGCCCGTTGCAAGTGCTTTATACCTGCTCTCCACGTTATTCATTTTAAAGACCGCAGTCAGAATACTGGCGTATGACATTACTATTAAACTAAGAGACCCGAAAAGGACAATTAAACTCAGAGAAGAGGCAACGGCCCACTGCAGACTGCAGTCATTGCACGCAAGTCTGTACATAGGCGCATAGTCACAAAAGTAGCTAAACACAATGACCGACTCACAGAAAGAGAGCCTTGTCAGGATTATAACTGAGAACAGAACAATGATTACACAAAATGACCAAACACCTGCCAAAATACTGATCATGACGGTAATTGTGTTGATCGAGCTATGTCGCAGTGGGAAGCATATCGCCATTACCCTGTCGTAGGCGAGTACAGCGAGGGAAAACGACTCCAATGAGAAAAAAGAGTAATAAAAAAACATCTGTGTCAAACACGCATTATAGGAAATGAAGTTATCTTTCACAAGAAACACTTTGATCATACTGGGTATAAGGGTTGTACTGAGCAACAAGTCTACGACCGCCAGATTAGCTACTGCAACGTACTTTGGAGTGTGCAGGCGACGATCTTTCCATATGATTGAAATTATGAAGGAGTTGGATACAACAGTTACAATATAAACGGCAGCTAAGAAAATTAAAAATGGAGCAGTAAACTTTAAATACTCAAATCCGATAATGTAAAATCCCACAGGTCTTATGAAAGAGTCATTTGAGACTGAAGTGGCAATAATTCCCATTGCAACTGTGGGACATCTAGGGCCTCCGTCCTCTGAACCCTGTGAAAGAAACAGGAAAGGCTTTTGTTAAAAATACACACAGGGGAAACTCAGCAAAATAGGTCGACCCATTGTATAATTTTTAAAGGAGCCAAATGTAAGAAATGTATGTAGATTAATCATAAAATGGCCCTGATATATCACCAGACATTAAGGAATGATGTTAATTTCAAATACTTATATCACTGACAACAGTAGTCCAGCTGGAATATTCTCATTACAAAAGCGAAGTTGCAGCCCACAACTAATGTTGATGTTTTCATTTTGTGTTTTCACCTGTTGCGCCGCCTTCCACCTATCTCCCAATCACGAAGTCAGTAACATTTCGGCATCCAGGTTGCCAGTTACCACTGAGCTGCAGCTACCAGCGTTTTGAAGCACAACTGTCTGATGTTACTAAACCTAAAAGGCCTCGTTATGATTCCGAAATACGTCATCACAAAGTCAGAAACAGAACAAGGATCTGTATAGGACATGCCTTTGAAAGATGGAGACGGCTGAAAGCGGAGAAGAATTTGAAGACCGACGCCGAAGTTACTAATTTTCTCCTGGACAGGTGAGATTCAGCTAGGTTTGGCTAACTTAATTCTATTTAATGTAGGCACAGACATTTCAAATATTCTCTACAGTTGAATAACTTTCTGCATGTTCGTTCGAGGTACGTTAGTGCGTATGCAGGTGGGTCATCGAATTGACTAGGTAACAAATTGTTTGAGAAATAAAAACTGCGACTCGTCATTGCTGACATTAGCAATGCATTATTAGAGTCTGTTTCTCTGGCATAATGTTGAGACGCTGTGGAAACCGTTCCAACACTAGCACAGCCATGATTATGGCAATATGAAATGTAATTGAGACAGCACATCGGTCAAATGAGTCCTTGTAGTAGACGTTCTTGCTGGATCCGGCAACCTAGCTGGCAACCTCTCGTCTGGGGGAGAGGGGGAGGGGATACTGTGCTCTGCAGTATTTTGAATGTGATTTCAGTACCAGTTTTGGCCACAAACTTACATAAGGCTCCTTTAACTTAAGTCCTGAGGACTTACTGTGCATGCTGATTTTTGCCCATGCTGCTATTGCAATCCCAGCATTTTCACAAGATGTTATTTTCTTTTGCACTGTTCTCAGTTATAAAGATTATTTATCCATGTAAGTCACATTAATTCATGGCAATGCAATCAATCAATAAATCAATCAATCAATCAAAAGAGCACTTTTAATTCAATAAAATGTAGCACAAAGTGCTTTACACACACAAATTTAAAAAAAACAGAATCCCCCACCAGTGCCCCCCCCTTCCAAGTCCAACCCCCACCCTTATTCCCGTTATACAGAAGCACTCATGCAAATGTGGCAATGAATATAAAAAAATAATAAAAAGAACACTAAGGCTGAGCATGGAAGAACCCGGGAGGAAACACTATCTTAGGGAGCCGTCTGAATCAATAGGCACATGCCGCTCTCAGGAACCCGGCCGCTAACATGGAGTCACACCGCGACCCCAGGCAGGAGGAAGGGCCACGCACCACCTCCATAAGGTGAAGGCATGGACCTCCACCCCACTGGGGGGGGCCCAAGCCAGCGCCGCAGGAGCAAGAACCAACAGCCTCCCACTGCGGAAACTCTGGAGTTAAAAACTAAGCTAAAACAAATAACATAAAATACAGAACAACAGACTTAAATCAATTATTAAATAAATTAAAACGTATGCAGTAGATGAGGTCAGAAAAAACATACTAAATGTAAAGCTGCTGTTCCATAAAAAGAATCTAAGTTTCCTAAAAGCTGCTGTTCCAAAAATCAGTAAAATAATGAAAACAGGTCACTGTTAAAAGCTAAATTAAAAAGGTAGGTCTTGAGCTGCTTTTCCTCAACATTCTCTGCAGCCCTCAGGAAAGCTGCTGTTCCATAAGCGTGGGGCGTAATGCTGGAAAGCTGCTGTTCCATAAGCGTGGGGCGTAATGCTGGAAAGCTGCTGTTCCATAAACGTGGGGCGTAATGCTGGAAAGCTGCTGTTCCATAAACGTGGGGCGTAATGCTGGAAAGCTGCTGTTCCATAAACGTGGGGCGTAATGCTGGAAAGCTGCTGTTCCATAAACGTGGGGCGTAATGCTGGAAAGCTGCTGTTCCATAAGCGTGGGGCGTAATGCTGGAAAGCTGCTGTTCCATAAGCGTGGGGCGTAATGCTGGAAAGCTGCTGTTCTATAAGCGTATGTAATGCTGGAAAGCTGTTGTTCCATAAGCGTGGGGCGAATGCTGGAAAGCTGCTGTTCCATAAGCGTGGGGCGAATGCTGGAAAGCTGCTGTTCCATAAGCGTGGGGCGTAATGCTGGAAAGCTGCTGTTCCATAAGCGTGGCGTGAATGCTGGAAAGCTGCTGTTCCATAAGCGTGGGGCGTAATGCTGGAAAGCTGCTGTTCCATAAGCGTGGGGCGTAATGCTGGAAAGCAGCTGTTCCATAAGCGTGGGGCGTAATGCTGGAAAGCTGCTGTTCCATAAGCGTGGGGCATAATGCTGGAAAGCTGCTGTTCCATAAACGTGGGGCGTAATGCTGGAAAGCTGCTGTTCCATAAGCGTGGGGCATAATGCTGGAAAGCTGCTGTTCCATAAGCGTGGGGCGTAATGCTGGAAAGCTGCTGTTCCATAAGCGTGGGCGTAATGCTGGAAAGCTGCTGTTCCATAAGCGTGGGGCGTAATGCTGGAAAGCTGCTGTTCCATAAGCATGGGGCATAATGCTGGAAAGCTGCTGTTCCATAAGCGTGGGGCGTAATGCTGGAAAGCTGCTGTTCCATAAGCGTCGGGGCGTAATGCTGGAATTCTACCGCCAGTAACTTCTCGCACCCTGATTCTGGTCATGCTGATTTTAACTATGTGACTGCAACAAACTGTTTTTTTTCTTTCGAGTGGACTCCAAAGCGTGAACAGACATTTTGGGAGATGGGTTCAAACAGAATAAAAGGCACCATTCTCACGTTCTTTCATTTTGAAAGACAAGAAGTTTGAAATTATGAAAAGAATATCAAAGTTACCGAGTGCGTCCATAAAGAGACTCTTATCCAGTTAAGTTTGAGCTCTGCGCATAAAAACCTCTACTGCAACGGCCTTATGTGTTTGCATTAGCAGTGACGGTTCCAGTTACCATGGCGACCCCCCCCAAACTCCCCACTCCCGACTCCCGTTCCAACTTTGGAAAAACAAAATATGCGCAAAAAAAATTTTATTGCACATTGCTCGGAAATTAGTAACATTAAGGAATACACAAATAAGGCAATATACATCCAACATGTGCATTCAAAATAAAATTAATAAATTAAGAAAAATAGACAGTGCTAGAGGGTGTTGCCAAATATTTCAGAAGCGTCTTTTAATTGGCAGTGAAATTCACAAAAAAAAGTCTCTGGCACCATATGCACCTATTAATTAATTATAACGTACATTCTGTTTTGTATATTATGGGCCTATTATGCAGAGTTGGGTCGGTACTTGTACTTGTACTTGAGTACTTGGACTTGCAAGTACTTTTTCAAGTACTTGGGCTTGGACTCAAGTAATTTTTCAAAAACGGTAAAAGTACTTGTACTTGGACCAAGTACATTTGAAAAGTATTTGAATTTTCAAGCACATTTCAAGTACTTTTCAAATATTTTTCAAGTATTTTGAAATCAAGTATTTTTACATGGATTTTCCCATTAGTAAAGTACAACCCCAATTCCGAAATAGTTGGGACGAAGTGTAAATTGTGAATAAAATCAAAATGCAATGACTTTCAGATCACATGAGCCCACATGTTATTTACAGTAGAACATAGATAACGTTTCAAATGTTGAAACTAAAATTTTACATTTTTATCTACAAAATGAGCTCATTTCAAATTTTCTGGCTGCAACAGGTCTCAAAAAAGTTGGGACACGGACAAAAAAGGGCTGAAAATGCAATTAATATATAAGAGAATCAGCTGAAAGAACATTTAGCAAGTAATTAAGTTAACTGGCATCAGGTGTGTGACATGATTGGCTATAATAGGGATGTCTTGGAGAGGCTGAGTCTCTCAGAAGTAAAGATGGCCAGAGGCTCTCCAACCTGTGAAGGCTTGCATAAAAAAATTGTGGAATACTTTAAAAACAATGTTCCTCAAATTGCAAAGGCTTTGAAGGTCTCATCATCGACAGTGCATAACATCATCAAAAGATTCTAAGAAACTAGAAAAATCTCTGTGCGTAAGGGACAAGGCCGAAGACCTTTACTGGATGCCCGTGATCTTCGGGCCCTCAGACACCACTGCATCACTCACCGGCATGATTCTGTCATTGACATTAGTAAATGGGCCCAGGAATACTTAAAGAAACCACTGTCTGTAAACACAGTCCGCCATGCCATCCACAGATGCCACCTAAAACTCTATCATGTAAAAAGGAAGCCATTGTTGAGCATGATCCAGAAGCGCCGCCATGTTCTGTGGGCCAAGGCTCATTTAAAATGGACTGTAGCAAAGTGACAAAGTGTCCTGTGGTCAGACGAGTCCAAATTTGACATTCTTGTTGAAATCATGGGCGTCGTGTCCTCCGGGCTAAAGAGGAGAAAGACCACCCCTCCTGTTATCAGCGTTCAGTTCAAAAACCAGCATCTCTGATGGTATGGGGATGCATTATCACACGTCACGTCCGGTTGCCTGTCAGTGGTCTGGCTTTACTGCTGCCCGCGCTTTTAGTTTACTTTTATTATTTTATCGTTATTTTAGTGTTTTATCGTTTTGACATTTTATTATTTTAACATTTTATTATTTTACTTGTTTTATCATTTTATTTGTTTTATTTTATTACTTTTTATAATTATTTTAATAATTTTCTGAAGACTGCCTAAAGGAGCTGAAGTTTTTAATAACACGTTGCAATGTCGCCACTTACCTCTCCTCGTGGATGTACGAGCTGTCTCCAGCTTAGCCAAAAGATCGCTGAGCTTGAAAAAAGAATATCCACTCTTCACCAGATAAAAGAGGACGAATAACTCTTCGATTCACTGGTGACAACTCTCCCCTGTGTCGCTGGTGAGCTGGACGATTCAGCTCGGGGTCCTGCGCTTGACGTCGGCCAGCAACATCACGAAGGTTCCTGGGTCCGACTGGGTGCAAAACCGAAGGCACGGTCTGCCTCAACTCCTTTGGCACCTGCCCCCTGGAGTATAATCCAAGGTGGAAGGCGAAGAGGCCGTTGTTCACTGCGTCCTGAACCTCCGCAGACCCTCACGCTCAGCAACAGGAACTCCATCTTGGATGACATGAACGGTCATTCCTCTGCTGATTGCGGACCGTCCTCTCCCCCCGGTTCTCCACCGCCTGCCCTGTCGTCTGCTGCTTGCCCTTCGAGGCCATCTCCAGTTCATTCGTCAGGTCCGCGGCCCAGCTCATCGCCATTTCCTCCCCAGTCACAGAGCACTGCTCATGCACGGAGAGCAGAACCTGTCTCCCCGTCTCCGAAAATGGTGGTCATTGGAGACTCCATTGTCCGGGGTTTTAAAAATAAGGCAGCAGTTACTGTTTCCCTGGAGCCACAGTAGCTGATATAATTGCGAAAACTCCTGGCATTCTGGATCGGCATATGCCTGCAAAGTAAGTAATTCTACACGTTGGCGCAAATGACATTCCTCGCCAACAATCGGAGCTCCTGAAAAGTGATTTTACTCAACTTTTTAATCACTTGGATGGATATGGCCAGGACATTTTTATCTCCGGCCCCTTTCCAACTCTTGGTCGGGGTTCGGGAAGATTCACTCAACTTCTGAGCCTTCATTTGTGGCTTCAGGTACAATGCGTCTCTCGCAACATCGATTTTATTGACAATTTTAATTTATTTTGGGAGCATACTGCATTTTTTAAAAGGGACAGGGTGCATCCAAATTGGGGTGGTACTCACATGCTTACTGCAAACATAGTCTACTGCGTGTTGAACTCCCAGCAAGGATGACTACTCAACAGTGACCTGAACTCTAATTCTAAGAATCACCCCTTGGATGTTCCATACAATTTCAGACTGTTTGATACCCCCTGCAGGTATGGTGGTCTTAATTCTACAACGTACACAAAGTGAAGGAGTTTTAATCGACACCCATCAAGGCTCAAATGGTGTTAACCCTGGGAATTTAATCCTAATTAAAATGAATACTGTGGTTAATTTTAACAGTGGATTTTTACCGTTAAAAAATCCTTTTGATTTTCACAAACGGAATGGGCTTGGTCTATTGCACTTAAATGTGAGGAGCTTAGTTCCTAAATTGGACATGATAAAAATTTGGGTTATAGACACAAATCCCGATGTTTTTGTTGTATCAGAGACATGGCTGAGTAACTCGATCTCAGATGATACTGTTAAAGTGGATGGTTTTAATATTTTCAGATGTGATAGGAAAGGAAGAGGTGGTGGTATAGCCATTTACGTAAAAAATACACTAAGGGCTACCTGTGTCATCAGTCATTCTGCTGAGAAACAATTTGAGGTTTTAGTCATTAAATTGATGTTGAATGTTAATTCACATTTTTATATATCAGGAGTCTACCGGCCGCCATGTGCATCTAAGATTTCTGTAAATGCATTATTTGACTTACTTGTACCCTACCTGAATTCTGAATTAGTTATTCTTGGGGATTTAAATTTGGACTGGCTCACCTCTGTATCTGATGATTTAAAGAATATATGTATTCAACTAAATCTGTTCCAGCTAATTTCAGAGCCCACACACCCAAACTTATAAGATCCAGGAAAATCTTCTCTAATTGATGTTATTATTACAAATAATCCTCACAAGTATTTAGCTAATGCACTTTTTGCATGTGATCTTAGTGATCATTGTCCCATTGCATGCGTAAGAACAACAAACCTCCAAAGGTTCAAGACTCGTATAGTTAAAAAGAGAAATAAAAAATTTGATGCTCAAGGCTTCCTCCATGACTTGTATAATTGTGATTTTGATCGTGTTTCTCCTATTCCTGAAACAGAGCTTGCACTTGAATTTTTCTCCTTTACATTTAACTCTGTGGCAGACAAGCATGCTCCTTTAAGATCTCTGAGAATTATGGACAGAGCGATTCCATGGTATTCGTTGGAGCTCTCACAACTGTTCAGAGACAGGAACAAAGCTTGGGCAAAAGCTAGATCAACCCACTTACCCCAAGATTGGCAATATTTTAGACAGCTTAGGAACAAATGCACAGTGTCAGTTAGAAAGGCAAAATCTGACTTTTACTTAAAATCCCTTGCAGATGCTGGTAGAAATCCCACACAATTCTGGAAAACTGTAAAAATGCTGGAAAGTTCAAGTTCCTCTCCTTCTCTTCCATCGCAAATTGTTTTTAACTCAAATTTGATTACTGGTAAAGTTGAAATAAGTAATGCTTTTAATCAGCATTTTGTTTCAGCAGGCTATCTTTTTGAGATGAACAAAGCGGCAGACCCACGTTTCTCTGAGCAGACCAATGATAAGCAGTGCACCTCTGATCTATCTGCTTGTCCTACAACCTCTTATTTGTTGAATAATAATCCTGTATTTTCTTTTTGTTGCATTTCAACTGAGGAGGTTCTTGAAGCTCTAAATGAAATTAATGTAAATAAGTCTACAAGGGATGACTTGTTAGATCCATATCTTTTGAAAGTCTCTGCCTCACTCATTGCCAAACCTCTAACTCATGTAGTTAATATGTCTATTATGACAAGCAACATACCAAAAGTATGGAATACTGCTAATGTTCTCCCTTTATTAAAAGGGGGAGATGCAAGTAATTTAAATAATTACCGTCCAATATCCAGGTTGCCTTGCCTGGCTAAGATTCTGGAATCCCTAGTTAATTCTCACTTACAATCTTTTTTTAACTGAAAATTGTATTTTGAAAACTCACCAATCTGGTTTCAGGTCTGGGCATAGCACTGTTACTGCTACTTGTTTAGTTATAAATGACATTGTAAGAGCACTAGATAGCAGACAGCATTGTGCAGCCCTTTTCATTGACCTGTCTAAGGCATTTGACACTGTTGATCATGCCCTTCTTTTGAAAAAATATTCAAACATTGGCCTTGACAAATCTGCTTGTAATTGGTTTAAAAACTATCTTGAGGATAGGACTCAATATATTTCATTTGAAAACATTCAGTCTCGAAGTGCTCAAATCAGCAGAGGAGTTCCACAAGGTTCAATTCTTGGCCCTTTGTTATTCACTGTCTATATTAATAATATTGGCTTATCTTTGGATCATTGTAAACTGCACTTACATGCTGACGATACCATAATTTACTCGACTGCTTCTTCAGTTCAACAGGCCATATCTAATCTGCAGCATGATTTTAACTCTATTCAAAGATCTCTAATTGATTTGAAGCTCGTCTTAAATGAGGACAAAACCAACTTCATGGTATTTAGCAAAGCTAGAAAAAAAGACCCCCTTGATTTTCATATTTGTACCCTGCAGGGTAGCCAAATTGAGCATGTCTACCATTATAAATACTTGGGCATTTGGCTGGATGACAAGCTGACTTTTTACATGCATATTGAAAATTTAAAAAAAGATAAGGAGTAAAATAGGCGTCTTATACAGGAATAGGGCTTGTTTCAATTTTGAAAATAGAAAGAAGATTGTGCACTCAGTATTACTCCCCATGCTTGATTATGGTGATGTGATTTATAGAAATGCATCTACTTCTGTTTTAAAACCTTTAGATTGTATTTATCATTCTGCTATTAGATTTATCACTGGTCTTGATTTCCGCACACACCATTGTGTTTTATACAAGTCAGTAGGGTGGGGGTCATTGAAAGCTAGACAAGACTACCACTGGTTTTTATTTGTTTATAAATGTGTTTTAATGAAAATCCCTCTTTATCTAGCTAGTCTACTTACCCGGCGAGTGGGTTGCCATGGGACACGGTCACAGGACTCATTGTGTCTCAGTGTTCCTTGTGTAAGAACAGAGCTTGGTAAGACCGCTTTTTATTATAATGTCCCACACACCTGGAACCAGTTACAAGCTGAACTGAAATTGAAAGAACTGGTTCCTTTTGAACATTTTAAAACTCTGATCAAATCATTTTATCAAGAGAATTGTTGTTGTTTTAGTTAATGTTTTCCCTTTAATAATGGATTTTTTTTTTTTTTTTTTGTTCTGCAAATGTCCTTGAAAACTGTGTTATTTTAATTGTTTGTAATGCAGGGCCCTGCTGAAAAGGAGACATGGTCTCAGTCAGGCCCCCTGCTTAAATAAATCTAAATAAATAAATAAATTAGTGCATATGGTGTGGGACACTTGCATGTTTTAAAAAGCACCATGAATGCTGAAAGGTATATAAAGGTTTTAGAGCAACATATGCTCCCCTCCAGACGACATCTATTCCAGGGAAGGACTTGTGTATTTCAGCAGGACAATACAAAACCACATACTGCTGCCATTACAACAGCATGGCTTCGTAGTAGAAGAGTCCATGTGCTGAATTGGCCTGCCTGCAGTCCTGATCTTTCACCAATTGAGGACATTTGGCGCATAATTAAATGAAAAGTCCGTCAAAGGACACCCAAAACTCTCCAGCAGCTGGAAGCCTGTATTAAACAAGAGTGGGATCAAATTCCAATGGCTGAACTCAAGAAACTTGTCTCCTCAATGCCCAGACGCCTCCACTCTGTGTTAAAAAGAAGAGGGGATGCTACACCGTGGTAAAAACAGACCCCTGTCCCAACTTTTTTGAGACCTGTAGCAACCATAAAATTTGAAATGAGCTCATTTTGTGGATACAATTGTGAAATTTCTCAGTTTCAACATTTGTTATGTTATCTCTGTTCTATTGTGAATAAAATACTGGCTGGTGTGATTTGAAAGTCATTGCTTTTTGATTTTATTCACAATTTACATTTTGTCCCGACTATCTCGGCATTGGGGTTGAAAAATCTAAATCAAATGTTTTTATATCCAATAAACATTTTTAAAAATGAGAAAAATGATATTGTTTATCAATCAACTATTATGTTATTTTGATCCATCCATCATAATTAGCAATTGTTTGAGTGGTAGTTTGAATTTTGTTCTTTTTCATGTCTGTTAATTGATATATAATTGATTGATGAGCAGTATGTTTAAATAGCTTGCCTTGATCATTTGTAATTGAGGTGGTTAATGAGTTAGTGAGTTAATTACGGCAGGTAACTGAGAAGTTTCACTACTCTGGTGAAAACATGAAAAGTACTTGTACTTGTACTTGAGTACTTGAGACAATACATGTACTTGGACTCAAGTACATTTTGAAAAATGCCAAAAGTACTTGTACTTGGACCAAGTACTTTTATAAGTACTTGGCCCAACTCTGCTATTACGCTTTCAGAATGGGAACCAGAAGCATACAGTTTCCACCAACAGGCAGTAGAGATCCCACAAAAACACTTCTATGGTCATATTAGACATTAGATGCATCTTTAAATCACTTGTAAGTCTACAGCATTGAAAATGTCATTTTTCTAAACCTAGGACCTAGTCAGTACATTGTCTGCTAATGCAGGTTAACCAAATGATAAATAAAGTGTTAGCTCAGATTAAATTGGTTCTAAGGCACAAGCTACTAATCATCATCCTTCCTTATTAGAAATTATATCAATCCAGCATTATTTATGAGTCGAACTGACAGTGACAATAGATTATTTTTGCCTATTTTATACGTGAGAATAGCAACATAGGCCGACAAACAACTGGAAATAATTCTGTACTCAACCTCCACCAATATCGGATGAAAAACCATTACTTTTTCGGTAATTACTCATTACTCTGCGTACCCAGAGAAGCATTCCGGTGTGTAAAAACGTCAATCGCACATCCAGTCAAGAGAATTTAGAGTTTAGTTTCTAGTGCTGCGCTGCTAGACATGGTTGTGGCATATAACAGCGGCAACCATGATACTGACAACACACTGGGTGGCTAGGGCATGCGCAGCATATACATTTGCGATATTTAATATTAAATTCTAAAAACCCTTCTCACTAATAAAACCTCCCAAAATATATTGGCACCCCCTTTTCAAATCATTCTACCAAATAAAAAGCCGAAAAAGTGGAGGTTGGATACAAAATTCTTTCCAAGTTAATAGCCGAGTCCAGACTTAAAGTGGAAATGAAGCAGTCAAATAAAACAGATGTCTATAGCACCTGTTAATTATTAGTTAATTATTTAAATATACCATAAATAAAAATATATTCCGAAATATAAGCCATTATTTAGAATAAAGCACAAACAAGTCTGGCTGTAATGTTGGTTTTATTGTTGAAATCGCTTCATGCTGCCGTCTTGGCCAGGTCACTCTTGGAAAAGAGATTTTTAATCTCAACGAGTCTTTACCTGGTTAAATAAAGGATAAATAAATAAATAAATAAAGTAGCATTAATGTTAATGTTTTAAGCCTGGGTGCTGCCATCTTTGTTTTCAGAACATCATGACATCACGAAAATGGTTGTTTACAACATTCTATGTTGTTTACATTGGGGTGAATGCAACATTTAAGCCCAACGCCCACTGGAGACGTGAGACGCATCAGATTTTGATTTTTCGCCACTACTCAATTTCTGAAGCGTCAACACAATAAAACCGCATTTGTCTTTTAGATTTCTTAACTATTTTGCCTTGACATGGTTAGTGGCACACATTTAGCGGCAACCTCACATGCAGGTGTGAACCTGCTTTTTAACCAAGTCGCAGTTTTGAAAGGAAATCCGTTATTTTGCGGGCATTTAAGTTATCAAGCGATCTACAGTTAGACAGAACCTAATTCAAGGTATACTGATAAGAACTTTATACTGATAAGTTAGCTAGCTGACTAATTCGTTGCTGGGTAAAGTAAAGTGAATCTTAATTTACTAGACGGCTAAATTTAGGAGGAAAATTATGCCTGTATATAACGTATAGTGCATAGTAACCTGACCGTTGCACTTTGCTATCACTTAAAATAAGCTTTATCGGTAGGTTTTTTTTCAAAATTAAACATTGTCTTGTTCAATATTTTGAGCATGACACCCAAGGCCTGCTTCTCGGTCCTATTGCCATCCATTAATATTGATGCAACAGACGCTACTAGTGGGCGTTTAAAAGCATTTGGAGTTTGACGCGGCGCTTAGCTTTGCGGCTAGTGGGCGTTGGGCTTTAGCCCCGGTCCCACAGGGGGGCCGAGGCCTTTCAGTGCGGCTAACCATCTTCGGAGCAGTTTAGGCTTGTTCACAGGAATAACATGAAAATGAACTGATTTGCCGCTCTCTTTTACCCGATAATATTAATTTGAACAGCCAGGGGCAATACAAAATGATCCCCCTGTTCTTTTTCCAAGACCTACCATGTTTATTTGATAGTTAGCGCCCAAGCTAACATTTAGCTAACGTCAAGCTAATGGCAAGCTAAAACATCCATAAACGCTAACCATTCTGATGACGTAGCGCCTGCATTTTTAAAACATGGCTGCGCCCTAGTGGCGAAAGTCGGCATCAACATGTAATTTTCAAGCGAAACTACTTGAATTTCAGGTTTAATGAAAAGCCATCTATTTCCAAAAATAAAAAAGCAACCAACAAATGGTCACAGTTTTCATTGCTTCATTTCCACTTTAAATGCGATTGAGATGAAGTGGCATGACCTTAAACAGGCCGTTCATGCTCGAAAACCCTCCAGTGTGGCTGACTTAAAACAATTCTGCAAAGAAGAATGGGCCAAAATTTCTCTACAGCAATGTGAAAGACTCACTGCCAGTTATCGCAAAAGCTTGATTGCAGTTGTTGTCGCCGAGGGTGGCGCAACCAGTTATTAGGCTTAGCGGGCAATTACTTTTTCACATAGGGCTGGGTAGGTTTGGGTAGCTTTTAGCCTCAATAAATGAAATCATCATTCAAAAACTGCATTTTGTATTTACTTGGGTCATCTTTGTCTAATATTAAAATTTGTATGATAATCTGAAACATTTAACTGTGACAAATATGCAAAAAAAAAAAAAGAAATCAGGAAGGGGCAAATACTTTTCAGAGCACTGTATATGACTCTTTGAAATCGGTCGAGAAGTGTAAATGTTATAGATTTAGGAAATCCCCATCTCCCCCATTTACTTGCATTTGTTTACATGCAGACCCTGCACTCCCTGATATGGGTGATGCTCTGATGTGTCAGAGCAATGGACCAAAGATGGAAATGCGGCATTTACGTATGCATATGGGTTAACCCTTCTCTTCTCTCTCCAGAGAGGTGTGTCTTTGCCAGAACATCAGCAGCCAGCAGACTGCCGAGTTGACTAGAGGCCACTCAGGCGCATATTTTAATCCACTGATTGGAGTTATCTGATCAAATGATGGCAGCAAATGAGGGTGTTTTTTTTGTGGTCCTGCCCCCTGTCAAGATGCCGCCCTGAGCGACTGCCCAAGTCGCCCATTTCTAAATCCGCCACTGTGCATTAGGTCTATGTGTCTGCATCAGGTCTATACAGCTTCTAGTTAACCAAATCCTTAATAGGAGAGATCAGTCGCCCTGTGATGCCTTGAGTTGCCCTTTTTTCTTTTTTTATTCCCTCTCTTCACATTGCACTGTGACAAACGGATGGAAAAAATTAATGCTGTGGGCTGCGTGTTTATGATTAAGGGCTAATTTCACAAAAATGGAACCAGAGTATAAAATTATGTTTCGTCGAATGTCCTGTTGACAGACACTGCATTATGAAAACAAGCCAACAACCTGTACCTGACCAGCAGCTGAAGCCTCACTTCAACAGTACACTACTGTGCGGTCAAATTAATCTGGGCATAATATTTTAAGGTACCCGTAAACGTGACATTTATGTAATTTAATGCATGAGATTAAATGCAATATTAAACAATAACATAACCAAATTTGTGATTTTGTGCTTCAGCATCTCAAGAGAGAATGAGAAACACCATGCAAACAAGCATGCGTGCACGCGTGCACACACACACACACACACACACACACACATTTGTTTTAATTCACCTGGTTGGTTAAAATGAATTTTACAATATTTTAAAGCATACAATGGCAATATAGTCACTTTCACATTATATTATTATATAGCCTCATTATCAAATCTCTTCCTTTTGTGTCTCCTAGTGCTATAAATGCTGAACGTATTTAATTGACATTCAGTGGGGTACAATAAACATGATGATTTTAGTGATGTCTAAGCATGATAAGAGACCATACAACACTCAGCATGTGCACAAGCACACAAAAAAAACGCATTGCTAACACAGAATTATCTTGTCACATCAAGCGAGTTGTGGTGCAGCCTATAACCGGTGTTACATCAGGGTGACTCGTCTCGTTTTCAGGCCAAGTATTAGCTTGTTATTTGCTTATAGCTAGTTTTAGTTAGAACTTGGGGTGACGCAGGCGAGTCTCATGGCGCATCTGTTAGCTAAAGGAAATAAAATTCACAAACAGCCCTGGTGAAGAAGGCACCGATAAACTGCGCATGCCTGGGGAACGTGCAGGGTCCAATCTTTCCATGCCCGCAGTTTTGCAAAAAAAAAAAAAAAAATCAATTTCCACTTAATTTGACTTCAAAAGCCGTTGGGCTCAAATTATAAGATAAATACATTTCTGACAGGATCACTTTGTCAAAGAGAATATTTATTTATTTATTTATTTATTTTTAATTTGGCATCTCCAATCCCACCTGAATCTGGCATACCCAATTGGTGAACTATGTACAAGGCTTGCTCGTATGCGACCCCTTGCTGCCAATTCAGGAGAGTGTAGACAGTTCGCGGCTCTCCTCCAAAGCACGCGCCTGTCAACCACCACTTCTTATACACTCATTGGTTGAATCTTCGCAAGTTCAGAACGAGGGCAGAGGATACCCGGACATGACCAGGCTTAGAATCTTCCTGACGAGCGCCCGTCTGGCCAACAGGAGGCGCTTGAGCAACGAACAAGGCAACTATTATAATCCCTATCCCGGCAGTCCCTTCCCAATTTGCAACCCTGTAGCGCAATAGCCAATTGTGAGCTACTCTGAAAAAACTGCCGACCACTGCCGGCTGGTACGAAGCGGGGCTCAAACCCGCGACGTGATAGTCACTTCTGCTTCGCAACGCGAAGCTTTACCGAGTGCTTTACCGGCTCTGTTCTTAGTGATTCCTGCCTGTCCAGCGTGAAACCGCATGCAGGGAGCTGCAACTTATCCCCCCTCCATAGAACAGAGCCTACAACAACGATGACCTTGAAGAGACATTGTGATTGAACGGTAGTTTAGTCATGAAGGAACAGGGTGACAGAATGCTAAAATAGGAAGGGTGGAGCTGGGGAGGAGGAGGGTTGTTAAGCGTACGTGCTGAGGAGTCCCTTCTCAAAAGCCAAAGCTGAAATAAGCCAGCATTTTATTGGTCAAGCAAAGTCAGGTGACAGTTATGAGCATTCAGGAGATTCTCCAGCAAGAGAAGTGGCTCCTAGACATTAGCAGGCCTGATTCCATGGCCTATCAGAAATTACATCAAGCTCCATTTATGAAAGGACCACTTTGTCAAAGAGAAAATTTATTGAAAGCATACATTGGGTTTGGTGGCATGGCTCTGTTCTGAGAGAAGGCAGGGAGCTGCAACAAATCCCCCAAAACAGAACCATGCTGGCACAATGGTATCAAATACAAAGCTTCCACAGATTTAGCGGCAGCCTGGCGGCTGGTGCAATTTCTCTTGAAGACAAACACAAGAGAAATATTCTTTGTGAGTGTACTATGTGTGGTGACAGCCCAGCAGCTGGCACAATTTCTCTTGAAGCTGAACATAAGATCAATATTCTATGTGAAGGGTACTATGTAGAGTGACAGCCCGGCGGCTAGCACAAATTCTCTTGAAGCCTAACACAAGAGAAATATTATATGCAATGCATACTAAGCATCAGCCCGGTGACTGGCGCAATTTCTCTTGAAGCCGAATACAAGAGAAACATTCTATTTGAAGTGTACTGCAGTTGCAATCGAAATTATTCAACCCCCATTGCAAATTGGGTTGAATAGCAAAATTTACAAACTTTCAGCTGTTTTTGATAAACTGATTAAACAAGAACATTTTAAATAGCTCAACACAAGTTTTTCCAAATTTAACACAAAATGCCATTTTTAATGACTGCTGCAGTCTCAAAATGATTCAACCCCCCGAATAAAATCCCTCATAAACAAATATGCTCTTATCAGGTGTTGTCTCAAGCACACCTAATACAGCTAATCAAGAGCTAAATTAGTTGCATCAGGTTTGGTTGAGATAGAACACATCAAATACTTGCACGCGCAAGGGGTTTGTTGACAGTGACATTTGATTGCATATCAGAAATATGGCTGTCAAAAGAATAGTCCAAAAAGCTAATACAAAACATCAGACAAGGAAAAGGATACAAAAAGGTAGCACAGGCACTGAATTTTTGTAGAGATACAGTTGAAAGCATAGTTTGCGAGTTCAGAGTTAAAGGAAGAGTGGCTACAGTACCAGGATGTGACAGAAAGAGGAAGCTATCAATGGCTGTCACCAGATTCCTGAGGAGATGGGTGGACAAAAACCCTCGAGTGACTGCAGGACACCTGCAGCAAGACTTGGGGGCAGGAGGCACTGAGGTTTCAGGTCGCACAGTAGGGCGCATACTAAACATTTGCAGGTCTCCAAGACATACACCACGACTGATCTAAGAGCACAAGCTCCAATATGCTCACAACCATATAAATAAGCATATTGTTCTGTGGAGGGATGAAATAAAATATTTTGAAATATTTCGGGCTTATGAATCAGTGGTATGTCTGCAGGAGGAATAAAGAAGCATATGCTGAAAAGTACACCCTGCCTACAATAAAGAATTGTGGGGGCTTTTCGATGCTCTGCGGCTGCCCTGCTTCCTCTGGCACTGGAAACCTGCAAAGTGTGGAGGGCAAGATGGATTCAGTCAAGCACCAGGATATCCAAGGAGAAAATATCATGCCGTCTGTAGAGAAGCTGACATTGGACATCATTTGACCATCCAAAAAGACAATGATCCTAAGCATACCTCAACATCCACCGAGGCTTGGTTTCAGAAGAAGTCTGGGAAGATTCTAGAGTGCCCATCACAGTCACCTCACTTGAACCCCATAAAAAATCTCTGGTAGGATTTGAAGAAGACAGTTGCAGCACGCAAACCCAAGAATATTAGTGAACGGGAGGCCATTGTCCTTGAGGACTGGGCTAAGATTCCTTGGGAATGCTGCCAGAAGCTGAAATCTGCCTATGCATCACATTTCCAGCAGGTCAAAGCGGCAAAAAGGTTTTCTACTCAGTATTAAAGATGCTTGTCTTTAAGGGGTTGAATAATTTTAAGTCTGCAGTAGTCATTAAAAGTGGCATTTTGTGTTGAATTTGGAGAAGCCACTTGGGATATTTGTTGTGTTGAGCCATTTAAATTGTTCTTGTTTGATTTGTTCATTGCAAACAGCTGAAAGTTTGTAAATTAGTAAACCTAATTTGCAACAGGGGTTGAATAATTTTGATCGCAACTGTATGTGTAGTGTCAGCCCAACGGATGGCATCATTCCTCTTGAAGCCAAATACTAGAGAAATATTCTATGAGAGGTGTAATATGTGTAGTGACAGCCCGGCGGCTGGCACAATTTCTCTTGAAGCCAAACACGAGAGAAATATTCTATGAGAGGTGTACTATGTGTAGTGACACCCGACGGCTGACATCATTTCACTTGAAGCAAAATACAAGAGAAATATTCCATGTGAAGTGTACTATTTGGAGTGACAGTCTGGCGGCTGGCACAATTTCTCTTGAAGCCAAATACGTTGTATATTCATCAAGCAGTCATGATAATTATAACAATCTTGTTGTTGTGACCCATTTTCTATGACTTATATTTTGCAATTTCTTTCAAATTCAAGCCAAAGCCTTGGCAGCGTTTGAGTTCAGGTGGATAGTAAGTCTGTATATTAAGTCTATCCAGTTAGTGGCTGAGGACTGGGCTAAGGATTCCACTCATGCAAAGAGTTACGGCACTGTTCCAGATTTATTGTCCCAAATTTACATGCTTATCTCTTCAGAAACTTATTCCAATTTTCTTTCTATCTTGCCAAATGATTTGCAGCAAGGTTACTCCTGAATTTGCCCTTGCAGTACATCGATAGCCACAGAACCCTTCCAGTGAAGCGTTACAGTCCAGCCTACAGACCTGCAATTGGGCCACTTACAAGTCAGCCATCAATTGAGGCTTTGAGCCAGCATCATGACACATGATCAAAGTGATAAAGATAAAAGTACATACATAAGAAAATTAGAATTTTTTTAACAATTCAGTATGTGAAGGTAAGATGATTTAATTAACTTCAGTGTTGAGAGAAAAAAATGCTAAATTTAGGGCAATTGAGTCCAAAAACCAGGCCTAAATGTGATGCTATTTATTTGAAAATACAAATACAGTTCACCCCTACATCCACAGTTAAAGTCTACATCTACTTTACCCCAGCTCTTACTTTAGCTTTCTGGAGCATAGCGAGAATTCTGCCCCTGATTTCTTTAGTTGCTAGAAAATACACGATAGGGTTCAGACAGGCGGGGATACATGTGGCTAAAGCCAGGTTCACCATTTCAAGGTTTGGATCAATACGGAATAAGAAAAGTTCAATCATATACAGTGATATGACTGGCCCGTAAAAAATTGCCACAAGTATGAAATGTTCAGTGCAAGTTGCAAGTACTTTATACCGGTTCTCCACATTTTTCATTGTGAGTACGGCTCGTAAAATACAGGCGTATGACAAAACAATAAAACTAAGTGGAACAAACAAGATCAGTATACTCACTGAAGAGCCAGCTGTCCATTGTTGTGTATAATCATTGCACGCTAGATAGAACACGGCCGAATACTCACAGACATAATTGGTTACAGTGAGAGAATCACAAAAAGAGAGTTTGTTCAAGATCAAAGCCAAGGAAATCATGACACTTTCGCTAAACAGCCAAAGTGTGATTAAGATACCGATCATTCTCATGGGAGTGTTGATAGAACTATGCCTCAATGGGAAACATATTACAATTAACCGGTCATAGGCAAGTACAGCGAGGGAAAATGACTCTAATATTATAGAACTGTAATAAATGACAATTTGTGCTAAACATCCATTATAGGACATAAACGTCTCTCCTGTTAGAACTGTATTAATTGTAGAAGGAATAAAAGATGTACTGCAGATAAGGTCTACAACCCCTAAATTGGCCACTGCAATATACTTTGGAGTATGTAAGCGATTATCTATCCATATAATGACAATAATAATTGCATTGAATAAAATTGTTACAAAGTAAACAAAGCCAAGGAAAATTATAAATAACTCAGCAAACTTTAAAGTTGTGAATCCAATAACGTAAAATCCTAATGGTCTAATGATGGAGTCATTTGTGATCGAAGTGCCGGGAATTCCCATTGCATGCGTGCGGCATTCAGGATGTCCGACTGCTATTTCCTTTGGGCCTTGAGAAAGAAAGATTAATGGGAATCAAGGATACAGCCATCTGACGATACATCTGAATGTTCTGCAGCCTTCCGTGTGGATATTCAGACTTTAATAGTTATAGTTTGAAAGGCAACAACACATTGAAAACTTTCTGTTATTCATTTGAATAAACTCTGTGAGCTAAAACATTTTGACCACATGCCCAACATGTTGTTGATCCTCTGCGTACCATAAAAACAGCTCTGTCAAATTGATATCCACATGAATTCCCAGACCCACTATTTACCAAAAGAACCATTCCCAGAGCATCACACTCCCTCCACCAGCTTATGCTCTTCCCACACTGCATTCTGGTGCCTTCCCTTTCCCAGGTAAATCCTGCACAGGTACCATGCCAAAGTAAATTATGTGAAAGTAAACGCAACTTTTTGGACCAGTCGACTTTATTCCATTGCTCCAGGGTCAATTTCCGATGTTCGCATGCTCACTGCAGGGACTTTCAACAACGGACAAGGATAAGAATGGATGCTTAGACTGGTACGTAGCTGCAAATCCCCATATGTCAAGCACTATGCATTGAAAGACATTTGTTCCATAACCATCATTTCAAATTTTCTATCACCAGTTCTGGACCCTTCTCAGAACACTGTTGGTAGGCATTCATTGCCGACCCGGAGTACCCTATGAGCTTTGCTGCTTCGGAAATGCTCCAAACCAATCATCTGCCCGTAAGAATTTGGCCCTTATTAAATTAATTCAGGTCTAATTCTCCCACATCCATCACACTGACTTTACAAGACTGACTGTTCGCTAATCATTCAAGGTCTGAACACAGACTTGGAAGAGCGACATTGTTGCAAGATCGCTAATGTTATACGTTTCATCTGCAAGTGGTCCTAATATTTTGTCAAAATAAGGAATGCACATAATGTGTGCACATTTGATTTTCTTGGATAATAAAACCTTGTGGCAATAAATTACTACTTAAAAAAACATTTTAGAAGTTTTAAAAACTTTAAAAAAACTTTTTAAAAATTTATTGTGAAGGCTTTTAAAATTTTTGCTGTAAAAACATGCAACATTTCAAAGCAACTTTGCGTCATTCTCAAGTTAGTGAAGTACTGAATGATGAGGAGTATAAATTGAAAAGATGAAAAAAAGAGGAGAAAAAAGGTCAAGAGGGGATTTTCCATCTTTCCTTTTCACAAACATTTTCCATGTTTAAATTAAAAAAAAATTTAAAGCAGTAATTTATTGTCACAAGATTTTATAATTAAATGTATACCAAAATTTCTTATACAGATATTTGAATTAAAATCCAATATTTAACATCAAAATCAAGCTATTTGTGCAGCCCCATTTCCAGAAAAGTTGGCTGCTGTGTAAAATGTAAATAAACACAGAATGCTAGAATGTGCAAATCATTTAAACTCTATATTTCATTGAAAATAGTAAGAAGGCAACATATCAAAAATAATTGCTATTGTTTTTTTGAAAATAACCTGCTCATTTTGAATTTGGTGCCAGCAACAAGTTTCAAAAAAATTGAAAGAGGGGCAAAAAACACAGGAAAAGTAGTCTGATGCCTGAAAGTACAACAGGTAGAAAATCTCACAGCTAAATGGGTTTATTGGCAACAGGTCAGTAACAGGAACGGGTATAAACACAGCATCCCAGAGAGACCGCGTCATTCTGAAGTAAATACGCTAACGGCTTCACCACTCTTTGACAGACCTTAAGAGTAAACAGTTTAACAATTTAAGAATAACATATCTCAAAGTAAAATTGTCATGGTCACTGAAGGAGCAACAACTCCGAACAGCGACTGCACGCAATACAGGAAAACAACAGAGTCAGGAGAAAAGTTGAGTGATAAACTTTCTCACAAACTCTGTAATAGAGTCCTTTTTTCTGAACTAAGAAAATGGGTAAACCAGGAAGAAGCGACAAACCAAGCCTGCCGGATCTTTCATCAATTATGGAGACCCTCGAAGAAATGAGAAATGAAATGAGGGAGAGGTGGGACAGTATGAAGGAGCAGCTGGACCAACTTTTGAAGGAAAACTGTGATCTCAAAAAAGAGATTGCCAAGAAAGACACACAGATTAAATCTTTATCAAACAAACTGGAGGAGCTGGAGCAACAAAAGAAACGTAATGATGTAATCCTGACAGGGCTCAAACTCAAACCCAGGAGTTATGCCAGGGCAACAGTGAGTGACGACGATCGAGGCGAGGAGGACAATAAATCTGTGGAAATGCAGGGGTGGAATTCCTTCGGTCCAAAAGTATTTCTCTGGACCCCAGCAATGTGGATTCATGTTATCTGCTACCGAAAAAGGAATGTAAGCGGAGACGGAGTACAGCACGGGCCGTGTTATTTACGACTTACAAGCAAAAAGCACAAATCTCTCTGTTGAAGCAAGGAAAAAATCTCAAAAGGATCCAATGTATTCATAAATGAAAACCTCACCAAGCACAATGCAACCATCGCATGGAAAGCTTGTCAACTAAAAAAGCGGGTAAGATACACAGCACTTGGTCGGCTAACTGCAGAATTTTCATCAAACCAAATGGGTCTTCACGGAAACTACCAGACCGGTGCTGATCAAGATGATGCAGGATCTGGAGAATTTTGACCACTGAGGCAGGTTAAAATCCTTGACAAATCTCTATGAGCAGTTATCTGATGAACCAAACTGTAGATCAGGAAACTGGCTTTTTAACAACAAGTCACCATCATTCAGGAATAGACCCTAATGAAGAAATTGATCCGGATAACCATTTTTTCTACAACGAAACAAACGCATGCGGATACTTTACTGTAGACAAATTTAATAAGAACATTAAAATGGAAGGGAGTTTGTCCATTATCCACTTTAATAGTAGGAGTCTATATGCAAACTTTGACCAAATAAAGGAATACCTTCTGTCATTTGCTAATCCGTTCAACATCATCGCATTATCGGAAACTTGGATTAAAGAAGAAAAGGACAAGGACTTCTACATGGAGGGTTACAACTTCGTGTGTAAGAGCAGACTGAATAAAGCTGGTGGGGGTGTTGGCCTATTTATTGATGAGGCCATAAACTTCCAGGTACTAGAATGCAAATCAAATGTTGTGGAAAATGTAATGGAATGCCTTACAATTGAGATTCCTAGGTTGAAAGATAAAAAATACGGTTATTTGTTGTGTGTACAGAGCACCGGATTCGCAAAATGTTTTTTGCAAATGTATGGGTGAATTACTCGCCAATATGAACCAGAAAAAATTTTTTTTATGTGTGGGGACTTTAATATTGACTTGATAAATCCAAATAATAGCTCTATAATAGAGGATTATATTAACACCATGTATGCCATGGGTATGCAACCATTAATCACAAAACCAAGCAGGATTACTAGACACAGTGCCACCTTGATAGATAATATATATACTAATGTATTAGATTCTGAAATATTAAGTGGCATCATGATAAATGACATTACTGATCATCTACCAGTCTTTGCTATTTGTAACTGCAAATTAGATATAAGGGACCAGGCTAGATCTAAAACCCTGGAACACACAGAAGTCAGAATTAAAAGCGAAAAAAGGCTAAAGAAACTAGAATTAGATATGTTGAATCAAAAATGGGATAATGTATTAGCAGAAAACGATCCAAATAGAGCCTATGAGGCTTTTCTATGGACAGTAAACTCCCTGTATGATAAACACTGTCTAGTCAAAACAACGAACAAATTGAAGCAAAACAAAGAGAGAAGACCTTGGGTTTCAAAAGCACTGGCAAATGCCTGTAAGAAAAAAAATACTTTGTATAAGCAGTTTCTGAGAGAAAGAACTGAGAAAGCGGAAATTAGGTACAAAAGTTACAGAAACAAAATGACACATTTACTAAGGAAACATAAAAAAGAGTATTATGAAAAGCTTTTATTAGAAAATAAACATTATACCAGAAATCTCTGGAATATAATAAAGAACGTCTCTGGGAGGACTCCGAAGAGGGAGTACCCTGCCTTATTTAATATAAATGGCAAAAAGGTAGAGAACATGGAATTGGTCGTGGAGAATTTTAACAGTTATTTTGTGAATGTTGGGCCAGAACTAGCAAAGGGTATTAAATCCTCACACCTAAGATGGGACTACCTTGATAAAGGATGAGGAAATCCAAGACACAATGACATTAACTCCTGTTACCGAATCCGAAATCAGATCAATTCTGAAAAATTGTACAGCTAAGACATCTGTTTATGTAAACCAATTAGATATGAAATTACTGAAAACACTAACTAACGCAATTGTAACTCCACTTACGCATATATGCAATCTATCCTTCTCCTACGGAGTGTTTCCAGATAAAATGAAGATAGCGAAAGTTATCCCTCTCTACAAAAGTGGGGATAAATATGATTTCTCAAACTATCGTCCTGTCTCGATTTTACCTCAATGCTCAAAGATCCTAGAAAAGCTCTTCAATGACAGATTGGACAAGTACATTGATAAACACAAACTACTGTGTGACAGCCAGTATGGGTTCAGGAAAAAGCATTCGACAGCACTAGCCCTAACAGAATTTATTGAAATGATTAAAGATTCACTAGAGTCAAACTTATATTCTATAGGCATATTTATTGATCTGAAGAAAGCATTCGACACTATAAATCACGATATATTGATTGAAAAACTTTACAAATATGGAATAAGAGGGACCGCATTAAAATGGATCAAAAATTACTTAACAAGTAGGACGCAATTTGTGCAGATGGGTAATAGCAAATCAAATTGCTTGGACATTACCTGTGGAATTCCTCAGGGCTCGGTCATAGGTCCCAAGTTGTTCATAATTTACATAAATGACATTGTTAAGGTGTCCGATATCCTAAAACTAATTTTATTCGCAGGCGACCACGACTATTTTTTGCTCAGGTGTCGATCTCAAACAATTGGTAAAATTGGCTAATAACGAAATGTCTAAACTTCACACGTGGTTTAATGTAAACAAATTATCACTAAATCTTACAAAGACCAAATTTATGATATTTGGGAAAAAAAGGCCTAAAGGACGACATAGACTTAAAGGTAAATGGTACCAGCATTGAAAGGGTAAACGAATATAAAGTCATGGGAGTTATGTTAGATAATCTCTTAAGCTGGAAACCACATGTAAATTTGGTTCAAAGAAAGTTAGCTAAAAGCGTGTCTATTCTTTGGAAAATGCAGAAATTATTAAAACACAAGTCTCTTAAAATAATCTATTCAGCACTCATAGCACCCCACTTACATTACTGCGCTGAAGTATGGGGACACACTTATAATAATACAATAGAATCATTGTTTAAACTCCAAAAAAAGGCCCTTAGAATTATTCATTACGTTCCTTATGGAACTCATACAAACGATTTGTTTATTAAGTCAAAGTTTCTTAAATTACAGGATATAATAAAATTCAACTCCTTGCAAATTGTATATTTAGGATACCACAAAGAATTGCCTAGAAATATACAATGCTTATTTCTTCAACGTGAATGTATCCACGACCTCAGAGGCAGAATGTTGTTGAAAACAAGAAGGGTCAAATCGACTCGGAGTGAGCACTCCTTATCTGTGGCTGGAGTCAGTGCATGGAACATACTTGAAGACAATATTAGAATGGCAGACAATCTGAAGGTCTTTAAGTATCTTTTGAAATGTGCATGTTTGAATAATTATAAACTTATCCAACAAAATGGCATTGGGTAAAGTAAACGGAATCATAACGGGCATAAACACTAGGGGTTGTTTAGACTAAATATGTGGACTGCTATTGTTAAATCTGTACCATTGCATCTACTGGACACACCAGGCCATCTGTCTGAAAGACAACTGTCACAGCACATTACTACAGACAGCTGTAACCAACATGGACCTGTATTATTGCACCTTCCAACCACTCCAAATCACTAGGAACAAATCAAATGATGAAGAAAGGAGTCCAGGTTTTCTGGGCCAAGTCTCAATGGATTAAAGCAAGAGTGACATTCAAATCTAAACTTATATGGACACTCAGCTATATTGTGATTTATAATTCTTTATGATGTTCATAAATCTTCATGATCTTATGTTGTGACGCTTAAATCGTAGTGTAAACGGACACTCAGCTCTGTTGTGATTTATAAATCTCTATGATATCTTAACTATAATCAAACTGTTTTTCTGGGAGTTGGGGGCGGGACTTTGATAAGCGATTTCGCTTCTCCCGCGACCCTTTCGGTCATGATACATGTTGTGTTGAAATTGTCATGAAACGACTATACAATCATGCCGAAATAAAAACAAACAAACAAACAAACAAATAAATAAATAAAATTACAAAGAATTTGGGGATCTAATCAACTACGGTAAATAATATCATTAAAAGATTAAGAGAATATGGAGAAATATCTGTACACAAAGCACAAGGCCAAAAACCAATACTGAATGGCTGTGATCTCCAGGCCCTCAGGCAGCACTGCATTTAAAACAGACAGGATTCTGTCCTGCAAATCAATGCATGGGCTCAGGAACACTTCTGAAACCATTTTCAGTGAACACAATTTATCGCTTTATCCACAAATGCAAGTTAATGCTTCACCATGTGAAGACAAAACCATATATAAACAACATCCTGAAACACTACCACTTTCTCTGGGCCAAATTCATTTAAGATGGACAGAGGTGAAATGGAAAGCTGTCCTGTGGTCTCACCAGTCAAAATCTTAAATTATTTTTGGTAATCATGAATGCTGCATCCTTCAGGCTAAAGAGGAGCGGGAACATCCAGCATGTAATTAGTGCTCAGTTCAAAAGCCAGCATTTATGATGGTATGGGAGAACAATAGTGCACGTGACATGGGTAACTTGTACATCTATATAGACATAATTCATGCTGAATGATACATACAGGTTCCAGACAATGTCCTTTTAGGGGAAGGTCTTCAGAAAGACAATGCCAAACCAGATTCTGCTCATATTACAACAATATGGCTCCATAGTAAAATAATCTGGGGGCTAAACTGGCCTGCCTGCGGTCCAGACCTGTCACCCGGTGAAAATTTGGCGCAACATAAGACTAAAAATTTGGCAAAGGAAACTATAAAGTGTGGGGCAGCTGAAAACCAATATCAATCAAGAATTGGAAAACATTTTGCTTTCAAAACTGTAGCTGTTGGTTTCCTCAGTTCCTACATGCTTACAGTGTGTTGTGAAAAGAAGCAATGATGCAATACAGTGGTAAACCCTGTCCCCAGTTTTTTGAAACTTGTTGCTGTAATAAGAATCAAAATGAGCCAGTGTTTTTCAGATAACAAGAAAATTTCTCAGTTTCTACCTTTGATATATTTTCTTTGCACTATTTTCAATTAAATATAGGGTTTAAATGATTTGCATTGCATTATGTTTTTATTTACATTTTACCCAGTGCCCCAACTGTTCTGGAAATGGGGTTGGAATTCATGACAGCAATGAGTGCGATAAACTGTGTAGCTCATTCAAAACTAAAACAATCATTAGCGTTATTTCCATTAATGGAAACAAATGAAAAGAGAATTTTTACTTGAAGTATCACTCATATCGCATTCTACACCAAAATAACTCAGCCAATAAATTAGCACTACCATGGAACTCCATGCGGTAAAATAGTCCTAATTCACATTTAAAACATGCTAGAATATTGCGCTAAATAGCGATGGTAATTTCCCATCCATTTAATTAATTCGGACCCTAATTGCAGCATTTCCTCCATGTGTATCCCGGGAATTAAGTATTTGTTGGTGGGCTATTTATTTTGAGTCTGTATTCACATTTTTTTCGGGTGCAGGATGAAGTAGGCGAACCACATGGGCTCCTGTCACCTTGGAAAACGTTTTAGCTTCCTCAATTCGAGCAATTCTCATTAGGAAAGAAAAACGCTCTGATGTTGCAGTCACGTCTCATTTCCGATGTTTTATGGGATAGTCCGGTGGCCGAGTCAATTCCGGTCTCGCGGAGCTGAAGAAAGTTACTTTAACCTGCGCGGTTACGGATACTTGGTCGCACGACACTGAGCGTTGCCGTTGTATTAAGAAGCTTGCAGCTGGGGAACGGTCCTTTTCTCGAAGTTGCGAGAAGGGCCCTCCATGGCAATATTCAGGTAATTGATATAATTTCTTGAATAATTTTTTTTTTGCCGTGAACAATCACCGATGACGTGCTTCTTAAACTTCCTAGAGTACCATTTCTCCTGCATTGTTTAGATCTCTCCCCGCTAGCACGGATGATTTTAATCATTCGCTCATTATCAAGCATCTTCACGGGTTACAAGCTGATCATTTGACTCACCTGTGCTGGAGCAAGCAGAGCTCTAAAACATGCGGGAGGAGCTGCACTCCTGGAGAGGTCTGAAAAGCGCAGATGTACAAGTAGATGATAAGATTGCTATTGTTCAAAGTTATTATGCCCATGCAATAGACTTAAGCACGGGCAAGCTGCGCACCGGAAGTGGGGTAGTCTCGGAATCGCAAGAAATTTCGGCGGAAAAGCTAGATCCGACTATTTATTTGTGTATTGATGATTGCTCAAATTGCAAGAGTATTTAGGCATGCCCTCAGTCTGGTATCTACGATACTTTAAAAGTTCCTGTATTAAATGAATTAGCCGGCAGTGTCACCTTCAAGAAGTCAATAGTAAGCCTGTGGAAACATTAAAACTCTTCAGCAGTTTCAGCCTAAGCTCCGATAAATGGTGCGATTCCCAGCGCATCAGTGCCGAACCCGCGAGACAAATGTGCTTTTCCACTCATGCTTCTGATTTTATCTGCAGGCGTGCGTCTGCCTGTAGGTGGGAACTCGCCAGCGCGCACGTTTGTGAGTGTGTGTCCGCCTACTTGGGAATTCCTCTGAGACGATAATTCTAATGAGCGATTTCCTCCATTTATTACTGAATGTTTAATGCTCAGCATTCCCAAAGAGACAATGCAGTTTCTTTCCAGTGCATAATGACACGTTGTGGACCATTCCACTATATATGTATTTTTTTTTATTTTATTTTATTGAACATCAATTCACAACATAAGGCACATTCATCATAATATCACTTGTATAATAGCATTCTCTGCTGCAGTGGCTGTGTAACATCAATACAATACAAATGACAGGCATTTGTGAGAGAAAGAATTAGATAAAATAAATAGATAAGAAAAATATAACAACATAAAGTATAAATAAAATAAAGTAAAGGGGGCAAGGGTCTTATTCCAGTATCATGTGTGATTTTAATAGAGAAATGATCTTTTGGGGCCTTTTTGTTTTTCACATTTACTGTATGTAAAGATCTTGTGTATAGTTTAAAATCCTTCATCCATCCATTGATATGGGTTTTGACGTTTAAATATCTGCACCTATGAATGAAGTGTTTTCCTAAAACACTCAAAATGTTTAGTAAAAAATCAGTTTTTTCCTGTTTTCAGTATCCCAGTTTTCATTGATGACCAGGTGAATGGTTGTAGTTTAATGTTTTTTGTTTTAAGTCAACTTTGAATCATCAGCCAAAATCCTGTGCAGGTTCACACTGAAAGAAAACATGCTCTGTAGTTTTGGTGTCTTTTTTTTGCAAAAAACCACAATACTTGTTTTCCCAGTTAAATCTTTGGTGTAGGAAGTGATATGAAGGATATATACCATTTAAATTTTTGAATTCCACTTCCTTGGTTTTTGGGAAAATAGATTTCCATATTTTCTCTTCTGTTGGTTTGAGTAGTAATGTTCTGATCAGGGACGTCACCAGGATTTAAAGACAGGGAGAAGCATGCCTGTGAGTTACAACATTTTGCCCTTGCAAAGTGAATGTATGGTATGTGTACTTTCACGTTTTCAAATTGCATGAACCAAGCCTTAAAATTCACGTTGCGGACACTAAAGATTTTCTATTACAGTACTTTAAAATATGCGCATTATAACACATCCATTGGTGTTTCCCAGCATCAGTCTGAAGTGGAAGATGGGAATAAATGCTTGTGGTGGAAGAGAATATGAAATTATAAGATTTTCACATATATTATTACATGAAATGAATTTTTATGAAAAGTTATTCAAATGGCTGCTTTTGCTTTAATGTCCAAAGCTTAGTTCATAGGAACAATTTGCTTCATTCAAGCTGCAAAACAAAGTATGGAAATATTAACATTTTAAATTGAATGGATATTGTATCAACATGAATTTAAAAATTTGTCTGTATTCAAGAGAAAATATATCTACAGTGCTGTGAAGAAGTATTTGCCCTCTTCCTGATTTCTTACTTTTTTGCATATTTTTTTTTTCACGTTTCATGTTTCAGATCATCAAACAAATTTTAATATAAGAAAAAGATAACCTGAGTAAATACAAAATGTAGTTTTTAAATGATGATTTAATTTATTCAGGGGAAAAAGCTATCCAAACCTCCCTGGCCCTATGTGAAAAAGTAATTGCCCCCCCCCGTTTTAAATCATGAATTAACTGTGATTAACCACCTTTTTTATGTTCAATTTTACTAGCCACACCCAGGCTTGATTACTGCCAGACCTGTTGAATCAAGAAATCACTTCAATTGAACCTGTCTGACAAAGTGAAGTAGGCTAAAAGATCTAAAAAAGCAACACATCATGTCGCAAACTAAAGAAATTCAAGAACAGATGAGAAACAAAGAAATTGACATCTCTCAGTCTGAAAAGGGTTGCAAAGCCATTTCTAAAGTTTTGGGACTGCAGCGAACCACGGTGAGAGCCATTACTCGTAAATGGAAAAAACTTGGAACAGTGGTGAACCTTCCCAGGAGTGGCCGGCCCGCCAAAATTACTCCAAGAGCGCATCGATGACTCTTCCAGGAGGTCACAAAAGAACCCAGAACAACATCTGAAGAACTGCAGGCCTCGCTTGCCTCAGTTAAAGTCAGTGTTCATAATTCAACAATAAGAAAGAGACTGCGCAAAAATGGCATCCATGGGAGAGTTCAAAGGTGAAAACCACTGCTGGCCAAAAAGAACACAAAGGCTCGTCTCACATTTGCCAAAATACATCTTGATGATCCCCAAGACTTTTGGGAAAATATTCTGTGGACTGAAAAGACAAAAGTTGAACTTTTTGGAGGGTGTGCGTCCCGTTACATCAGACATAAAAGTAACACAGCATTTCATAAGAAGAACACCATACCAAAAGTGAAACATGATGGTGGTAGTGTGATGGTTTGGGGCTGCTTTGCTGCTTCTGGACCTGGACGAGTTGTCATAATTGATGGAACTATGAATTTTGCTCTCTACCGGAAAGTCCTGAAGGAGAATGTCCAACCATCAGATCGTGACCTCAAGCTCAAGCGCACTTGGGTTATGCAGCAGGACAATGATCCGAAACACACCAGAAAATCCACCTCTGAATGGCTTAAAAAAAAAAACAAAATGAAGATTTTGGAGTGGCCTCGTCGAAGTCCGGACTTAAATCCGCTTGAGATGCATTGGCATGACCTTAAATTGTGATGGCTGGTTATTCGAGACGCCAAATGCAGTGGCCGGAAAGAAAGGAAGCACAGCAATACGAAGAACACAGAAACCAGACAGAACAGGAGAGCAAGGCGTGCTTCCAATGGAGATATATCTCATCCGTGAGAAATAAGGAAGCAAAGTTGAGCTTGACTGAACGACCCGGAAGCCGAGATCAAACAATTAAGCACCCAAACGGTGCACGAACAGAGAAAGGGAGAGAGGGAATCAGAGGAATAAACTCGCTGGAAAACTAACACTTTCCTTTTTTGCAACTAATTCCTAGCAAACTCTCTAGCACGGAACCTACGGGCTACAGTGCAATGGTAACACTGACACTCTAGCAAAGGCGGCGAGGCGGAACTTGGGCTTAAATAGAGTCCGGGCGCCGCCCACAATTAATGCCAGCTGGCCAAAGAATCCAATGTGGGCAAAACGATATTGTCCTGGACAAGAGTAACAAAGAAAGCTCCCAAACAAACGCCAACCTCCAAAACCATGACAGGACCCCCCCCCCAAGGGACAGCTCCAGAAGTCCCCAGGGAACACCGTGCATGGAACTCGGAAATGAGCGTGGGATCCAGAATATCCCAGTAAGGGACCCAGCAGCGGTCCTCAGGGCCATATCCCTCCCAGTCCACAAGAAACTGGGCCCCATAAACAACACGCCTCTTGGCCAGAATGCGGCGCACAGTGTAAACCGGCCCCCCCTCAACCATTCGCGGTGGCGGCGGGGGTATGTCAGCAGGTGCCAGGACGCTAGTGCTAACCGGCTTAATATGAGAGACATGGAACGACGGGTGGATGCGCAAAGATCTAGGGAGCTTTAACTGGACGGTGACCGGATTGATCTTCCGCACTATCTTGAATGGGCCAATATAGCGGGGGGGCCAGTTTTCGTGATTCTACCTTCAAGAGGAGGTCCCGGGTAGACAGCCAAACTCTCTGGCCCACCCGATAAGATGGGGCCAAACGACGCCTTCTATCGGTGGCGGATTTCTGTTTGAGCCCCGAGCGCAACAAAGATGAACGGACCCTGATCCAAACCGACAGACAACGACGAATTAAATGGTTGACCGAGGGAACCTTGGAATCACTCTCAGTCTCAGGAAACAGCAGAGGTTGGTAACCCACCTGAGCTTCAAACGGGGAAAAGCCCGTGGAGGAATTATTCAGTGAGTTATGGGGATACTTGACCCATACTAAAAATCAACTCCACGAAGATGGATTATCCGCCGCTAAACATCGAAGAGTGTTTTCCAACGACTGATTAGTATGCCCAGTCTGCCCGTTAGTCTCTGGGTGGAAACCAGAGGAGAGACTCACAGTGGCCCCCAACTGCCTACAAAATGCCTGCCAGAATTTAGCCGTAAACTGAGGACCCCTGTCAGAAACAACATCTTATGGAAGCCCATGCAGCCAGAAAACATGGTTAACCACAAGAAGGGCCATCTCCCGCGCTGAAGGCAGGTTGGGTAGCGCGACAAAATGAGCGGCCTTAGAAAAATGGTCAACCACGACCAGGATGACCGTGTTGCCTTCAGACACAGGCAGTCCCGTAATAAAATCCAACGCGATATGCGTCCAAGGGCGCCTGGGGACGGGCAATGGTCGCAGCAGACCAGAGGGAGGGAGATGGGAAGTTTTGTTTCTGGAACAGATGCCACAGGCAGCAACAAATTCCTGAATGTCCCTCATCATACCGTGCCACCAAAAACGTCAGGCCAAAACTGCTTGGTCCAATGGGCTCCCGGGTGCCCCGCTAAGCGGGAAGAGTGTCCCCACTGGAGGACCTGTGACCTAACCCTAGACGGGACAAACAAACAGCCAGGAGGCTCCCCCCCAGGACCGGGATTGGTCTTCAAAGCCTCCTGATCTACCGCCTCAATCTCCCATTGAATGGGTGCCACAATCTGAGCAGCCGGAATAACTGGCTCCGGGTGGGATCGTGATCAGAGCGGTTGTAAATCTGTGACAAGGCGTCAGGCTTAATGTTTTTAGAGCCAGGGTGGTAGGTTAGCGTAAAATTAAAGCAGTTAAAGAACAACGACCACTGCGCCTGCCGGGAATTACATCGCTTGGTTTACTGAATATACTGGAGATTTTTATGGTCTGTCCATACCATAAAAGGGTGTTCAGCTCCCTCCAACCAGTGGCGCCACTCTTCAAGTGCCAACTTGACCGCCAATAACTCCCGGTCACCAATGGTGTAATTCCATTCCATGGTGGACAAAGACCAGGAGAAGTATGCGCATGGGTGTAGCTTATTGTCCCAAAGGGGGCGCTGGGACAAAATAGCACCCACCCCAACCTCCGAAGCATCCACCTCCACCACAAATGGGAGGGAGGGATCGGGCAAAACCAGAATGGGCTCTGAGCTAAAACGTTTCTTTAATTCCTGAAAGGCAGCCTCAGCTGCTGGAGACCAAAAAAATGCTGAGGAGGTATTTTTTCTGGTGAGCGCAATAATGGGAGCAGCAACCGCGCTAAAATTACGGATAAACCTCCTATAAAAGTTAGCAAAGCCCAAGAAGCGTTGGACCTCCTTAACACTTTGAGGGGCAGGCCAATTCTTGACCGCAGCCACCTTGTCCGGGTCCATATGGTCCAACCCCTTGGAAACAATGAAGCCAAGGAACAAGACAGTTTGGGCGTGAAAAGTGCATTTCTCAGCCTTGATGAAAAGCTTGGCTTTAAGGAGGCCTCAAGCACTTGTCTGATGTGTTGTTTATGCTCCGAGAGAGTTGAAGAAAAAATCAGAATATCATCAAGATAGACAAAGACAAATTTCTCCAACATCTCCCGGAGAACGTCATTGACGAGTGCCTGGAATACAGATGGGGCGTTAACCAATCTGAACGGCATGACCAAATATTCGTAGTGCCCGTCATGCGTATTAAATGCTATTTTCCACTTGTCCCCTTCCTGGGTCCGGACCAGATTATAAGCATTGCGGAGGTCTAACTTAGTAAAATGTTCTGGAGGAAGTCGTAATACATGCCCATACCAACGGATGTGACGCTGGGCAGCAAGACAGGATGCGGGAGGCTGGTGGGTGTGCTCCCGTATGATGGTATTGGTGATGTGGTGATACCATTCGACGTTCTCGATTGTCCTGAGAGCCCTGCTGTCAAAGCCATCTATCCTTTTGGCCAGGGTGGTGGTCAAAGGCCAGGATTCAGCTCTGTATAGAACAGAGATGATGGCTGCATTGTAAATGCGTAGTTTTGTCTCATGCAAGACAGAGCGGTGTCGCCAGAGGGGTCTCCAGAGAGACTGCATGGCGGCAGCTGCAAGGCTATGCCTGCGGTCAATCTCCAGATTGAGCTTGCCATTGTTGGTGATTGTGGAGCCCAGGTAGGTGAAGGAGCAGACAAACTCCACAGCATCAGAGCCAACATACAGAGGGGGAGGATCTGGTCCATCACCGACATACATCAATTTAGTCTTCTGCCAGCTCACCTGGAGGCCAAGTTTTGTTGCCTCAGAATTGTAGATGGTGAGGGCACTGCTGAGGTCTTGTAGGGAGGAGCTGAACAGGGTGGTGTCGTCAGCATACTCCAGGTCGATCAGATGGTAGTTGCCAAGCCACACACCCGAGACCTCCTTGCAAACCTGTGTCATAAGGTGGTCTACGACACAATTAAAAGTTTGGTCCTCTCATTCAATCCCATAACTGCCGGCTGGAAAAGACTGCGTGGCAGACCCCACAATAGATGGCTGGATATAATTAAGGAGGACCTACACCATCTGGGGATTAACATGGAGGCTGCGGAAGACCTTGCCGAAGACCGCCCCTATTGGCGTAGCCTTGTGAAACTGATCAGCTCCACGCACAGCGACGTCCCTGTTGAGGAAGACCAGGCCTTCGCAATGCAAGAGCTATGATGATGATGATGAACTTAGTAAAAAACGACGGCTCCTGCAGACGCTCAAAGGCAGAGTTCATCAACGGAAGGGGATATCGGTTCTTGACGGTGATATTATTGAGACCCCTGTAATCAATTCTGGGTCTCAATCCGCCATCTTTTTTGCCCACGAAAAAGAACCCCGCACCCGCAGGAGAGGTAGACAGCCGAATGGATCCGTTAACTAGAGCCTCCTGAATATACTCTCGCATAGCTTTACGCTCAGGCCCTGACAGCGAGTATAACGAACCCCTAGGGGGAGTAGTACCAGAGTAGAGATTAATCTCGCAATCATACGCGCGGTGAGGAGATTAAGTTGAGGCCCTTTGCTTGCTAAAAACCTCGGCGAGATCAGCATAATCATTGGGAACATTAGAAGGCAAATCAAAGTTCAGGGTGGCCCCCAAATCCTCACCCTGTTCAGAACCTGACGTCTCAGTGACTGATTCAGAATCAAAAAAATCCTCTGAAAGGTAATCGTCCTCTGGCTGTCACCAATCAAATTGAGGATCCCATTCCAACTCCTCCTCTGCCCCTTTTTCTAGTTTAGGAGGGTAAGGTGAGACAACCTTCTCACACTCGCTCCAGGCATCAGTCTGCCCCATAGCTTGATGTCCGGGAAAACAAGTCACATTCTCCCTACAATGGGACCTACAATCGGTACCCCAGTGGACGAAAGGATTATTCTGTTTTCCCCAAGTGATGCAAGGCCTATGCTCCCGTAGCCAAGAATGCTCTAAAACAATGGGAAAAGCAGGGGAACTGATAATAAAAAACCAAACCTTCTCAGAATGACCACCAAAAGAAATGAACATATTTAGCGGCTCAGAAACTTCGATTATAAATCCCATTCCCAGTGGGCGACCGTCCAAAGTTCAAACAGAGCGGGGCTGTGAAAGAGGACAGGTAGGAATGGAGTGCCTCCTAGCCCACTCAACATCCATAAAACAATTCACGGCGCCCGAATCCACGAAAGCTCTAATAATAACTCTCTTGCTCCCCACAGTCAGTTCAACAGGGATTAGTGTTCGGAATGGAAATTGTGTCTGCCCCTCTAGCGCCCCCCATACCGCTAGAGGGATTTCCTGTTTCCCTGAAGCTTCGGGAAACGTGGACGGGTATGACCCGATTTATTCCAATTAAAGCAGATTATTCTTCTGCGAGCAGGTTTATGAGTCCGACTCTCAAACGAGCTATCAACCTGCATGGCCTCAACCGGAGTGGAATTTTCAGTGGGTGGAATAGGAACCCTACACTTGCCAGTAGGAGCCTTGGCCCTGTTGCCAGCAAGCGGCAATCTGTTTAGTTTCTCCCTGTTACGTTCGCGGATGCGATTGTCAATTCGCACCGCGGGGCGAACCAAAGAATCAAAAGTCGAACAGGGCTCCAATGTAGCCAACGCGTCTTTTACCTTCTCAGTGAGGGCATGAATAAACACAGTCATAAGAGGAGCTTCCGGCCAGCCTGTCTCTGTCGCCAGGGAGCAAAATAAAATTGAAAACTCCGCGACACTTTCAGAGCCCTGTTTCAGATGCATCAAACGCATAGCCGCGTCCTGACCACACACATCCTGATCAAATACTGGCACCATTTCCTTAACAAGAGCCTCCACAGAATTCAAGACTGGTGAATTAGATCTAATAAGCGGGCCGACCCAAGTGAGTGCTGTGTCAGTCAACAGGGATAAAATAAATGCAACCCGAGAATCCTCATTAATAAACCGTGAAGGCTGAGCCTTAAAAAATATCTCACATTGGGCGATGAAATCTTTACATTTTCCGGCCTCACCGCTATATCTTTGGAGCAATTGCAACTATGGTTCTCGGGGAAGGTGTATGGATGGTGCTTGTGCAACATTTTGTGAAATTTGTGTAGACCGGGATCTAATACTCTCGGTCAAACTTAACAGAACGCTCTCTTGTTTCTGCAAAGAATTCTCCTGAAGGCGGAGTCTCTCAGCCAACTTAGCCTGCTGGTTGCCAAGGCTTGAGAGCCCTTCGCCAAAGCCAGAAAGCATAGCTTGCTGGCTGGTAACAACCTTTTCAATAGCGGCCACTGCTGAAGTCTCCATGTTGGCTAGAGTGTACTGTAATGGCTGGTTATTCGAGACGCCAAATGCTGTGGCCGGAAAGAAAGGAAGCACAGCAATAAGACAAACACAGAAACCAGACAGAACAGGAAAGAGGGGCTTGGGCTTCCGAAGGACATATATCTCGTCCGTGAGAAATAAGGAAGCAAAGCGAGCTAGACCGAACGAACAAAGGAAAGATCTCGGAAACCGAGATCAATCGATAAAGCACCCAAACGGTACATGAACAGAGAAAGGGAGAGAGAGAATCAGAGGAAAAAACTCCCTAGAAAACTAACTAACACTTTCCTTTTTTGCAACTAATTCCTAACAAATTCTCTAGCTAGAGAACCTACGGGCTACAGAGCAAACGTAACACTGACACTCTAGCAAAGGCGGCGAGGCGGAACTTGGGCTTAAATAGAGTCCGGGCGCCGCCCACAATTAATGCCAGCTGGCCAAAGAATCCGATGTGGGCAAAACGATATCGTCCCGGACGAGAGCAACAAAGAAAGCTCCCAAACAAACGCCAACCTCCAAAACCATGACATAAATAGGCTGTTCATGCTCAAAAACGCTCCAATGTGGCTGAATAAAAGCAACACTGCAAAGAAGAGTGGGCTAAAATTTTTCCATGGCAATGTGAAAGACTCATTGCCAGTTATCGCAAACGTTTGATTGCAGTTGTTGCCGCTGAGGGTGGCACAACCAGTTTTAGGATTTAGGGGGCAATTACTTTTTCACATAGGGCCATGTTGGTTTGGATAGCTTTTCCCCCTTAATAAATGAAATCATCATTTAAAAATAGCATTTTGTATTTACTTGGGTTGTCTTTGTCTAATATTAAAATTTGTTTGATAATCTGAAACATTTAAGTGTGACAGATATGCGAAAAAATAAGAAATCAGACAGGGGGCAAATATTTTTTCACTGCACTGTATAACTTGAAACAGCATAACACATGAAAATAATTTATTTTAATGAATTTCGCACTATATTACGGGTTATTAGCAAGCATTGGATAAAAAGCATTATACACTGAATTGCATGTACTGTTGCAATACTGTTAAACAACAACTATCAACATAATCTTTTGCTGTTATGTGCCATCATAATACTTCCTGAACTGTAACTGCAACTTGATCTTGGCTATGCTGAGTGAATGACAGATGAGATGACATTTCCTGTATTCTGGCATCTTTTAAAATGTTTTTGATAATTATCTGGGTATAGTAAAATCCCCAATTATGTAAAGTCATCCAGGAGACATGGTAGGCCCCAGTCAGATTAGAATATTGTAGATATTAAAACTTAAATAAATCAATTTCATGACTAATGCATTACCATTTTAGTTCTTAACATTCATTGAGTATTTAAACTTGAGGATCTCTTTATGATTGCATGCTTCTGTAAAATGAATTTCTGATGTTGATGTAATAAATCAACAAGTGAGGAAAATGACTGTAATGAAAGCAACATCTTCAATAAGATGCATCTTCAAATAATTTCTACTATTATGAATGGCCAGTGTTTCAAAGCGGGATTATGTTATATTGATGGTGCGCTGCCACCAAGAAGCTCTCCACTTCAATATAACTACCACCTGCCACCTTTCATGAAAAGCACAAGTCATCAGTCTCATACTGTAGGTTTGAGGAGTGATTGATAAAATTCACCTAGTTTGCAGGTTAACATTAGCTTTGTGGCACAAGCCTATGATGCACGTTTTGGTCCAAAAACACTGATTTAAATTACTTACAATGTAGTAATACAAAATAGAACCCCATAATATTTTGGGACAGGCTTATTTGACTCATATAAATCTCTTGGCGCTTGCCACTTTTTAATCTCGCCTCTTCCTGCTGAATACAAGTGATGAAATAACCCTTATATGATGCACCTTGCCTGAATATTCCAACTGATTTCCATAAAATTCTGATAAGCTTGTCTGCATCACTCTATTCTGTCAAATCCTTTTGACTCACCTCAGTGATGGAGGTCGCTCCCCAATCCCTCCCCCTGTGCTCTGGCCCTGACTCAGTCCGTGCTGTGCCTCAGAAATAATTTTGTGTCCCCGTTTTAAAATTGTTCTGGCAAATAAAAACGTGAAAACAGTGGACGTTGACAATGCAACGGTTTCCGCAAAGGATGTTTGTATTGCGTTTCTAGGTCTGTTGAAGGATACTGCATTAATGTTACTAGCCAGCTAGCTTGTTACGGACGTAGATTAAAATCGCATGGAAAAAGCTAGATTTTCACATAGCTCCGCCGCAACCTTGCTCCTATCGGCAGACGATTTCTCCTGGGCGTAGTATGTTAGTGAATCCGCAAATAATAATACTGTTGTTGGTATCACCGCTGAAAAACTTATAACATACCGTGGATTCACTAACACACTATGCCCGGGAGAAATTGTCTCCCCCTCCTATCAGTTAGCTTGCTAACCAAGCTAGCTAATGCCTTAACATAAAATTACTAACGATCCAGTCGAAATCTTACAACTTACACACACTGCTCACAACATTTACGCTAGCAACATTTTGAATGCAGCTCATACCAACTACAAAAAAAATCCCTCAAAATGATAAGTGCCGCTTGAATTGCAGTCCCCTCTGGACAGCTCTATTTTGTTTGCGTTGTTTTGGTTAATTTTTTTTGAGACAATGGTTAGTTTATAATGCCTAAAACTTGCTCCCTGAAATGTTGTGAGCAGTGTAGTTTCTCCACTCACAGTCAATGGTTTCTGCTTTCTAAGTTGGCCTCAGTGCTTTTGGGAAACTGTTAAGTTCGCAGAAGGACACCAATAGCGAGTCTTGAATCCAGTGAATGAGTTTAATTGAACAGAAAACCAAACAAACGCGGCACGTGGGCCAACAGAAACACCACAAACTGAACAGAATAATGCGGGAAAAGGAAGGCACGAAGGGGTGTCTCGAAAACACAGACCTCGAAAACGCAGACCGCAGACCTCGAAAACACACACCTCGAAAACGCAGACCTCAAAAACATTTCATTATAAATCTGCTCTCATATCAATACTATTACTTTCTGCTGGCTGCCGGACATGGAGTATTTTGTATTTCACGTCCGACAGTCTTGATCGTGCATGGAATATTTAAATCACAATGTCAATGGTCATGGAATTGATTTGCTCACTGACTACAAGCACTATTTTATCTCTGGTGTGGAAATAAAGCCTGAATCTGTTCGATCCATCTGACTAATTTCAAAAAGAGACCGAATAGACTGTTGTCTATCTTCAACGGAAGAAAACAGATGAATAAAAAGACCAAGAAAAGTGGATAGCTATCAATTTGCATTTTATAAAGGTCGAACACAAACATTGCTACTTTTATACGACTAATAATTGCTGGAATACTCGAAAAATTAGAACTTTTATGACTGTGGGACATGCAGTATTTTAGGATCTCTGTCTGACAGTCGCTAAATTTGTCATTAATGCACTAAGTCCCGCTCCGATGTCGACTTATCTATATTGAGCAGAGCTTAAACAGAAACATTGGTTGAAATTCTCGGTACTCATCTTGAAGAACTGAGCTGTCTTATCAAAACATTCACATTTAATATCTAAAAGATTCAGTAGAATTGAAGAAATTAAAAACAATAATCGACTGTCGGACACGGAGTTATATTAAAACCCTGTCCGACTTTCGGACACGTAGACACTACGATATATTTTTGGAGAACGCTAATATCCAAGTCACTATTTTTCATGAACACAAGCTTTATGGCATAATGGTGTTCTCCTGTTTATAATTAAGTGAAGCTTGCTGACTTCGCAAACCACTCGTTCAGAAAATGAGTACTATGAAAAAAAAATGAACAAGGAATTTCAAAGTGTCAAAGTGACCGGCAGCCAGTCAAGATTTTAAATAAAAGACATGACAGGCAATAGAAACGTTTTTATAGTTTAGCCTAAAAAGCACTCCTATTAGCCTGAATAGCACTTCGGTTAGCCTGAATAGCTCTGAATAGCCTGCTTAAGGTTAGCTTTCAATAATGGTAAGAGTAAGACGATACAGACTTAAATTTACTATTGTTTATGTGTTATCACTGGCCATTAAATTGTAATAAATAAATAAGATACATACTTAAAAATTTCTGAGGCGAAAACGAGACACATATATTCATATTTCAATATTTTGAGGTCTGTGTTTTCGAGGTCTGCGGTCTGCGTTTTCGAGGTCTGTGTTTTCGAGACACCGGGGCACGAAGCCAACAAAAAACTAAACTTAGAAAGCTGAAAAAAATAAGAAATACTGCAGGCTTAAGGGGGCACAAGGCCAACAGAAAACTACACTCCAAGAGCTGAATTATAGGGTAGTATAAGGGAGATACAATGACTGGGCGTGAAAAGCATGGCATGGCTACAGGCAAGGAAATACACATGAAACAACTAGCATGAAGACACAACGGACCGACTGCCAACTGGAATGCCTCCACAGAATATAAAGGGACCATAGAGATATATAATAGAACCAGAGAGAACGAGGAAGTACCCTTTGCTTCAGCCAGTTAGCATGTTAGCTTCCTGCTTCCGCATTTCCCAATGATGCAATTTTGTGGCCAAAGACGCTGAAGCTCCATGGACACCAATTGAAAAGTGCGCATTTTTTTTCTTGCCAAATAAAGCAAAAACAAAAGAAAATGTATTTGGTAATCCTTCATTATTTTGCTCTTTGTCTGACGCAACTGTTCGATGTTTTCTAGAGGGCCTGTAAAATAAGAGCTGATACTTAGAGCTTGATGACAGCAGATACAGAACAGCCAGCCCCTGAACAGAGTTGTAATGTCAAATGTTGCAACATCCCTACCTGGGCAGCCTACAACTCACTCCTGTCTTCTAAAAAACCTCTGACAGAGATTAGTGTCCTGCCTTTAATAGCTGCACCTGCCCACGAATGGCAAACACTGGTCACAGTCCTGAAACAGACAGAACAAATTAATTGCATTGTGAAGGGACCTGACAGGAAGACCTGGATATGGCCTTGGATGAACGAGCCAAGCAGCTTGAGATGACTAGGGATGATTGCAAGGGCAAGTGGGTGCTGAGACTTGGTGAGATGCACACAGTGATGGCTGCATTGCATGCGGTTGGAAATGCCATTGAAGATAGCGGGCTTGACGAGGCTTGGAATGAAGCTGATATTTATGGCCCTGCCACAACAAGGCAGATCCTAGAAGCAAAGCACATGAAAAGAGCCCTGGAAGCACACATGATAACAATCCAAGTCCTGTATAATCTTTATGTGGAAGAATTCTTTCAGGAACATCCTGATCTGAAGGGTCCGTGTGCAGAGGCAGCACAGCAGCTTGACCGAAGTTGTGTTCAACAACTGCAACAAGAGATGTTGAAGGAGCAGCAAAACATGATAGCAACATTTGAATCGCAAAGGATTCTGGCAGTGATGGCCGAGTTTGATAAGAAAAAGGAAGCACAGATTCCACTCTTCAAGTTTGTGAGAGGCTACATGACGATGGTATTGCTCATATATACATTTATTTGTGCTATCCGGGATGGTCTTTGGGAGCTGCATCTGTCATCTCTTGATGCTCTGTGCAAGTACTTCTTTGCTTATGATAAGCAGAAGTATGCCAGGCTTGTTCCACTCTGCAGAAATGGCAGCCCTGCAGGTCACAGATCCAGATATATACCAAGAATTCATCAATGGAAACTTCACCATCAACAAGAACTGGATCCCATTCTGTGCCATTGGGGTAGATCATGCTCTTGAACACATCAATCGCATCATGAAGGTCACTGGAGGACTCGTGGGCATTAGACAGAATGCCAGTGCCCGTGATCGATTTTCCTGACAGCTCCAGAACTGAGTTGGCTCGCAGAAGAAGCTCATGTGATGGCTGGCTCACCAACATCTGCACGCAAAGAACACCATGACTTGTCACTAGCTGTCTGGGCAAGGCAGGAAGAGAACATTGCTCGACTAAAGACTGTGCTCAGATCCTCCTTGAATCCCATGAAATATGAGGGTGAAGATCTGATCAACATCATCACAAAGGTTGTGATGCCAGTTGAAGTTCAGAAAGATGTGTGCAACCAACAGGACATTGAGCAGCAGAAGTATGCCAAGTTTGCAGAGGAGCGCATCAACACAAATGAGGTCAGTGAATGGAGCAAAATGAGTAAGGTGCAACTGAAGACATGGAAAAGCGTAAGAAAGACAGTGAAGCACAAACTGGCTGATCAGGTAGTAGAGTTCAAGGATGACAGGTCACTATTTGCTCGCATGTTGATTGTTGCTTGCTCACGGCCTGAGATCGACCCCAAGGGGAGCATTGGCCAGCATGAGTTCACATCCCTCCCTTGAGCCTTGTTTACAGTGAGTGGTGAACTTCTACCATGCACAAACAAAAGCTAGCTGATGGCTATACTCGAGGAGCAGCCAAACAAGACTGATGGTGACCTGCAGCCAGAGGATGTCACCAGTGACACTGCTCCATTACCACTGAAGAAGGTGACAGTCATTGATTGGATGGCAGTGGTACAGTCAATGGGAAAGCCACCTTGGGTCAAAACATGTGCCCAATGGGCTGACCACTTCACAGCCACACTGGACAGCAAATGTAGTGACTATGATGAGGTCCCTGTAGTCTTTGATCGCTATGATATTCCTACTTCACTGAAGGAGACCACAAGAGAAAGACGAATGGGTGGAAAGCTGCCTATTGTTTATCATGTCACTGACAACACACCAGTCAGTAAAGTGTCTACAAAGCAGTTCTTGTCCAGTACTGCAACCAAGGATGAACTGACGGTTTATCTTGCAAAGAAAGCTTTCCACTATTATGAGGGTAAGCCCAAGGTCTTCATAGTAACTTCACAACAGCAGGCCTTCTCAAACTTGATGGATGATCAACATCTCTGGAGCTCCCAAGAAGAAGCTGACACAAGGCTTATTCTGCACAGTCTGGATGCCACTCGAAGAGTAGCAACAGAACTTTACATTCAGTCACCCAACACTGATGTGCTCGTTCTTGCAATCCACCATTACCATCAGCTCTGCAAGAACACATACTTTGTCACTGGTGTGGGGAACAAGAAGCGAGTAATCCCACTGGGACCAATAGTTAATGCACTTGGTGCAGCAAAGGCTGAAGCCTTGCCAGGATTTCATGCCTTCTCTGGGGCTGACATAACTGGTCGATTTGCTGGCAAGGGGAAACTGACTTGTTGGCAAACCCTGAGCAAATGCTCCATGGAGGTGGTATCTGCATTTGCTGTCCTGGGAACATCTCAAGAGCTGGGAGTTGATACTCAGCATGCCATTGAGGCATTTGTTTGCCAGCTATACGAGCCTGGTACCACTGTGGCGAATGTTGGTGATCTTCGGTGGAAAGTTTTCACTAAGAAACAACTGGAAGCTCAAAAGCTACCTCCGACACAAGGAGCCTTACTTGAAGCAATTGCCGGAGCGCATTATCAAGCCATGGTGTGGTTTCAGGATAACATTCCTTACCCTCAGCTACCACCAGCAACCACTTGTGGATGGAAGGAAGATGGGGATAGGCTAGTGCCAATTCCAACAAGGGATCCTCCAGCTCCAGCCACAGTAACTCATTTCATCAAATGTGGATGCAAAAAGACCAGCTGCAGGTCCCATTGCTCCTGTAGGTCACAGGGTCTCAACTGCTCCGAGATGTGTATGTGTGGAGCTGATGAAGAGATGTGCAGTTATGTTAGCCAGGTACTCTTGGGAATTGATGAAGATGAAGAAGATGTAGATCATTTCATGTAACTAAGAAGACAAACACTAACTGAATATTAATGTTCTGGCCGATTAACCACTTGAAGGCGGGCAGATCCAACTGAATTTCAATAGTGTGTTAGCAGATGAAGATAACAGGTGAAAACAATGTTTTAGGAATGACATTGTCACTTTTTGTTCACTTTAGAAGTAAAAAAAAAAAATTCTGTTTGTTGAAAGGATTATTACTGTATTATCATTATGCAATGTTCTGGCAATATTTTGGTGTTTGACGTGTATAGTAGTTTTTATGTTATTTTTTGTGTAATGAATGAAGATATATGAAGTAAAATATGTTTAAGCAATGATAAAATCATTTTTTTCCAACTTTGAAAGTGAAGAATGTTCAGTTTATTAAAGGAGTGTTTTGATTTTCATCATTATGTTTTTTTTTTGGGGGGGGTAACACAATCAAACTATTTAGTGCAATTTGGACAAAATTTAAATTTAAGAGAAACATGTAAAGAAATTCCCAAAAAAAATGGCGACATTTTTCTCCAAGTTGAATCCATCCAGAAGACTGTCGCTCCAATGTCCAAAAATTAACATTTGACACCCACAGGAATACATTGGCTCCCCCACTGCCAGTCTATATCTCAGAATTACTCCAGCCATACTTGCCTAGCCGACGTCTGAGGTCGACCGACCAGTTGCTACTGGCGGTGCCTTGGACCAGGTTAAAAACCAAGGGTGACAGAGCCTTTTGGGGCAGTGGCTCTCCCCCAGGACCTGAGAGCATCGTCCTCTGAACTTCTGTTCAAAAAACTTTTAAAAACACACTTTTTCAGGCAGGCTTTCGGCCATACGTAGACAATGTTCATAATTTTTTCCCTGCTTTCAGTGTTGCTGTCTTATTGTGCCTCACTGGGAACTTTCTGTGCGTTTTATTTTACTTACGCTTTCTCATCATCAATTTTACCTCCGTGAAGTACTCTATACACTCGTGCTGTGAACTGTGAACTTTCTGTATGTTTATATTTTATTTATGTTTTTTTATTTGCTCATTTTACCACTGTGAAGCACTCTGTGTATTTGTGCTGTGGAGAGCGCTATATAAATAAAGTTTACTTACTTACTAATCTGCCAACACCAGCGCCACACCAATGTCCAACGGATCGAGATGCCCAACCTCTCTGTGGGACAGAAGGTGTGGATGTCGACCCGTGACATCAAGATGTGGCTGCCCTCCAAGAAGCTAAATCTCAGACACATTGGCCCCTTTGAGACTGTGCAGCAAGTCACCCTTATTGCGAAAACGTTGAAACTGCCAGCTTATGATAAGATCCACCCTACGTTTCATGTCTCTCTACTTAAACCTTATGTGTCTCCCGTGTCTCCAGGGCCGGGTGTGGGAATAAAACCCCCGTTCTCGCTCCTGAGTGAGGAAGGTCCCATCAACACCGTCCGTGAGATCTTGGACTCCCGGCGCCGCAGGGGCCAGCTCGAGTACCTCGTGGACAGGGAGGGATATGGGCCCAAGGATCGATCTTGGGTGCCTGGGGATGACATCCTAGATCCAGCCATGCTCCTAGAGTTCCACTGGCGGCACCCAGATTGCTACGCTCCATGAGGTCAGGGTCACCCGTGGCGCCAGGAACAACACCCCTCAAGAGCGGCCCCTAGAGGGGGGTAGTGTCACATGCACACCCGCCTCCCTTTCACCCATGTATTCATTGCATACACCTATTCTCATTGTTTTCCTGCTTTATTTAACCTCCTCCACCCTGAGCCTCTGGCACAGAAAATGCTCGAAAATGACATGCCCAAAACTGAAATGCGTATATCTCCGCCACTACTAGTTCTATTTGAATAATCTTGGTATCAAAATGAAGGTAACGCCGTTGGAAGCAATGCATGTGCTTCATGATCGTTTAATTTGTGTAAATGAAATAAGATCATTTGAAATTTCATTAAAACAATTTAAATGATCATGAAACACATGCGTTGCTTCCAACCCGAGTAAACAAAAGTGCGAGAGGTCCAGAGTCATAATCGGATTCCAATTTCTAGCGGGGAAATCCCATGTTATAATAGTAAACGCACGCGAAACTGATAAACCTCCATGCTCAAGTACTTCAATTCCGCCAGAGAATCTCTTACATATGCGTTGATTGAATAATTGCTGACTACAGCAGCGGAACATAAATATGCCATTAAAACTCATCCTGAATGCGTGAGAGTTGACAGGTATGTGTTTTTCATGAAAACTGGCCACACCTGAAAATGTTGAGAGTTTTCGGGGTTTCTGCAATGGTCATTTAAATGAATGACTGAAAACAGGTCATGACCAATCATTATTTTTAAGGGATGGTTTCAGCTTCCCCTATCGCCAGGTCACCAGCCGCCACTGGTGGAAAGAATTTCGCTGGAAAACTGTCACTCGTTTTTTTATTACTCCCATGCTAAAGGAATATTAAGAAAATGGAAACTCACAGTGTTGGAGGAATTGTGGATGTCAAGCTACGCACCATTAAAAGAATTACTGGAAAGAAATACATCAAGCAGTACTAACTACAGTGGCGGTTCTAGAACCGGGAATTGGGGGGGCACAGACACGTCCCTTTATGACAATTAGTCCTGGCTAGTTCTCAATCATTTTTCTTTACTGACGCGTTTTCCAATTATCGTAATTGGCAACTGAAGACACGGTTTCTCTTTATATGTGATCGAACAGCCATGAAATCATGGGCTAAGTTCAGTACAGAAAACGCTTCAGTAAAGGAAAATGATTGAGAACTAGCCAGGACTAATTCGTCATAAAGGAACCTGTCTGTGCCCCCCCAATTCCTGGTTCTAGAACCGCAACTGACTAACTATCTTTCAGACCTTCTGTGGGCTCCAAAATTACTGGCATCCCAAACTGGCAGTGCCCAAAAAATTAACCAAACAAAATAGATATCAATATAATTATAGAGAAAGAAATTATACCAACATGTGTGATGTACTTTATTAATGTTTTGATGGAAACACCCAAAATCATAATCATTTAATACAAAACAAACTGCAGCAATATCCAGGTTTCATAATTATTGGCACCCTTCATTTAGTACTAAGTGCAACCACATCTGGAAAGGATAACAGCACACAGACTTTTCCTGTAATTTTTGACCAGTTTAAGGCACACATTTGGGGGGATATTGGACCATTCCTCTCAGCAGATCTTTTAAGATCCCTCACATTCTTGGGTTTGTGTTTATAAACTGCCCTCTTCAACTCCGCTCACAGGGTTTCAATTGGACTGATGTCTGACAACTGAGATGGCCAGATTTGGTTATTGGGAAAAGTTTGGCTCATGCTGGGCTTGTTTGAGAGCACGGGGTTCAACAACAATGGGGAGAATCAGCGATATAATGCAGATGAGGGATAGCAATATGCACACCATCTGTTTGTTTGTTCCAGTGAGGTGTCTTGGCTTCTGATGTTTTCGTTTACATTAATCAAGCAGTCATGATGATTATAGCAATCTTGTTGTCGTGACCCATTTTCTATGACTTATATTTTGCAATTTCTTTCAAATTCAAGCCAAAGCCTTCGGCAGCGTTTGAGTTCAGGTGGATAGTAAGTCTGTATATTTAGTCTATTCAGTTAGTGGCTAAGGACTGGGCTAAGGATTCTACTCATGCAAGGCCGGATTATCCATATAATGACTGGTGTACCTAAACTGGGGCATCATGCTGGGAGGGGCATCACATGATTCACGAATCCTCAGTTTTTTACTTTTTTATTTTAATCGGAGGAGATGCATATGCATATTATGAACAAATTCCAACCTAACTGTTGATATGAAAAGAGAATATTTTTAAAAAAAGAATACAAATAAAAAACTGTGATGTGGAACTGCCCTGCCAAAGTCACAGAAAGGCCAAACTGGTCCCAGATCAGTGTTGCAAGCTGAGCTAGAATCCCGCCACTTAGAAACTGAATGGGCACTGATCTCGAATCAGTTGTTGATCACAACGATGTGCCTTCGTTCTGACATCACATGCTACAACACACTGAGCAGCGGGGGAAGCTACCGAGGGGTTGTGCTAATTGGAAAATAGAAGAAAAAAAGTACGAAAAATATCCACGCTACCGAATGTACCAGAAATATCTTGCTTTTTCAACATTACTCGCGGCAAAGAAGCTGTCAGTAGAGAGGCAACTGTTCCGCCCGTCAATTCCGTTCCTCCAGCGCTAGCAGCAAGCGCTTACGTTACAAAAGTTGGCAATGTACGTTAGAGGCTAATGCTAATGAGGCAGTGCAGCAGTGCATAACATTAGCTGACGTTAACGGCAGCCTGTCGCAGGCGGACTGACGACAACAGCTGAACTCGGGGACGGAGAACGTTAGCATGATTGCAGGAGCAGACAATAGTGAGTTCACTGCACGAAGCCTTTCCCTTTTTAAAACCCTCTGCCATAGAATTTCAGTTCTTAGTATTTAGTAAATGTAAATGTGTGGTCTTTGTTGCCATAAATTTCAATACCAAAGTTAAGTGCCATTTTAGTGACTGGATGGAAAGTACTCATAATTAAGATTTGGTTGTCACACTGTCCTTGAAGGCACCGTTATTATTATCACCATTGGCAATCTTCTTTTGAAGGCTTGTTCAGCTGGTGCTTTAGCTGTCATTATTGCTGTATGCCAGTTAAGTTGTTAATAAATGAAACGCTAGTATTATCAAAGAGAAGAGTGGTCCATTGCTGCGTTCTATAAGCCATGTTAAGTAACTTTTTTGCGGTGGGGGGGGCATTTCATGATTGGTCACACTGGGGCATAGCACTGTGTTAATTCGGCCCTGCACTCATGCAAAGAGTTACGGCACTGTTCCAGATTTATTGTCCCAAATTTACATGCTTATCTCTTCAGAACCTTATTCTAATTTTCTTTCTCTCTTTCCAAATGATTTGCAGCAATGTTACTCCTGAATTTGCCCTTGCAGTACATCGATCGCCACAGAACCCTTCCAGTGAAGCGTTACAGTCCAGCCTACAGACCTGGACTGGGCCACTTAGAAGTCAGCCATCAACTGATGCTTTGAGCCAGCATCATGACACATGATCAAAATGATAAAGATAAAAGTACATGTGAGAAAATGTGAATTTTTGTAACAATACAGTACGTGAAGGTAAGATGATCTCATCAACTTTAGTTTTGAGAGAAAAAAAAGCTAAATTTAGGGCAATTGAGCCCAAAAACCAGGCCTAAATGTGATGCTATTTATTTGAAAATACAAATGCAGTTCAACCCAACATCTACAGTTAAAGTCTACATCCACCTTACCCCAGCTCTTACTTTAGCTTTCTGGAGCAAAGCAAGAATTCTGTGCCTGATTTCTTTAGTTGACAGAAAATATACAATAGGGTTCAGACAGGCGGGGATACATGAAGCCAAAGCCGCGTTCACCATTTTGAGGTTTGGATCAGCGTTGAATAAGAAAAGGCCAATGATATACACTGATATGGATGGCCCGTAAAAAATCGCCACAAGAATGAAATGTTCAGTGCAAGTTGCAAGTGCTTTGTACCGGCTTTCCACATTCTTCATTCTGAGTACAGCTCTTAAAATACAGACGTATGAAAAAACAATCACACTAAGTGGAACAAACGAGGTCAGTATACTCACTGAAGTGGCAGCTGCCCACTGGAGTGTATAATCATTGCACGCTAAATAGAACACGGCCGCGTACTCACAGACATAATTGGTTACAGTGAGAGAATCACAGAAAGAGAGTTTGTTCAAAATCAAAGCAAAAAAACATCATGATGCTTTCACTAAACACCCAAATTGTGATTAATATACCAATCATTCTCATGGGAGTGTTGATAGAACTATGCCTCAGTGGGAAACATATTACAATTAACCGGTCATAGGCAAGAACACCGAGGGAAAATGACTCTAATATTATAGAACTGTAATACACGAAAATCTGCGCTAAACATCCATTATAGGACATAAACGTGTCTCCTGTCAGAACTGTGTTAATTGTTGTAGGAATAAAGGATGTAATGCAAATAATGTCAACAACCCCTAAATTAGCCACTGCAATGTACTTTGGAGTGTGTAAGCGATTATCTGTCCATATTATGACAATGATAAATGCATTGAATAAAACTGTTACAATGTAAACAAAGCCAAGGAAAATTATAAACAACTCAGCAAACTTTAAAGTTGTGAATCCAATAACGTAAAATCCTAATGGTCTAATGAAGGAGTCATTTGTGATTGAAGTGTTGAGAATTCCCATTGCATGTGTGCGGCATTCAGGATGTCTGACTGCTATTTCCTTTGGGCCTTGAGAAAGAAAGATTAATGGGAATTAAGGATACAGCCATCTGACAATACATCTGAATGTTCTACAGCCTTCCAGTTGGATATTCAGACTCTAATAGTTATAGTTTGAAAGGCAACAACACGTTGAAAACTTTGTTATTCATTTGAATAAACTCTGTGAGCCAAAACATTTTGACCACATGCCCAAAATGTTGTCGATCCTCTGCGTACCATAAAAACAGCTCTGTCAAATTCACATCCACATGAGTTCCCAGACCCAGGGTTGCCCAGAAGAACCAGAGCATCACACTCCCTCCACCAGCTTATTCTCTTCCCACAGTGCATTCTGGTGCCATCCCTTTCCCAGGTAAATGCCACACACGTTCACTGCCAAAGTAAATGATGTCAATGTAAACGCAACTTTTCGGACCAGTCAACTTTCTTCCACTGCTCCAAGGTCAATTTCCGATGTTTGCATGCTCATTGCAGGGACTTTCATCAACGGACAAGGAATAGAATGGATGCTTAGACTGGTATTTAGCTGCAAAGCCCCATATGCAGCAGGGTGTCATGCACTAAGCATTGAAAGACATTCGTTCCAAAACCATTATTTCAAATTTTCTGTCACCAGTTCTGGACCTTTCTCAGAACACTATTGGTAGGCATTCATTGCCGACCTGGAGTACCCCATAAGCTCTGCTTCTTTTGCCCGAAAGAATTTGGCCCTTATTAAATTTATTCAAGTCTCATTTCTCCCACATCCATCAAACTGACTTTACAAAAAGTGACTTTTCGCTAACCGTTCAAGGTCTGTTCACAGACTTGGAAGAGCCACGTTGTTGCAAGATCGTTAATGTTATTTGTTTCATCTGCGAGTGGTCCTAATATTTTGGCAGATTAGGGAATGCGTATAATGTGTGCATATTTGATTTTCTTTGATAATAAAACCTTGTGACAATAAATTACTACTTTAAAAAAAGAACCAGTGGCATAGCCAGTGGGGGGGTGAAGACATGTCCCTTTTTGACTGCAATTAGTAGTTCTCAATCATTTTCCTTTATTGACGCGTTTTCCAATTATCGTAATTGGCAACCGAAGACACGGTTTCTCTCCATATGCGATCTTACAGCGATTAAATCATGGGCTAAATTCAGTACAGTTGCGGAACAAGAACAGAGAATTGGGGTACACAAAACTTCCGTTTAAAACTATTATTAGTCTTGACCTGTTCTCAGTCATTTTCATAATTAACAGAAGGTTCACTCCGAGAGCACTCCACACTTAACAGGTGCTGCTTGTTCTCCCCGATTAGGTAAGACAGATGAATAATTGAGAACTACTAACTGCAGTCAAAAAGGGACGTGTCTTTGCGCCCCCGCTGGTTATGCCACTGAGAACATTTTAAAAGTTTTTAAAACTTCAAAAAATAACTTTTTAAAAATTCATTTTAAAGGCTTTAAAAATTTTTGCTGTAAAAAAACACAACATTTCAAAGCAACTTTGCGACATTCAAGTTAGTGAAGTACTGAATGATGAGGAGTATAAATAGAAAAGATGAAAAGCAAAGAGGGGAAAAAAGGTTAAAGGATTTTTCCGTCTTTCCTTTTGACAAACATTTTCCATTTTTAAAAACTTTTTTAAAAATAAAAAAAATTTTAAAGTAGTAATTTATTGTCACAAATCTTATAATTAAATGTATACCATAATGTCTTATACAGATATTTGATTTAAAATCCAATATTTAACATCAAAATCAAGCTATTTGTACAGCCCCATTTCCAGAAAAGTTGGCATGCTGTGTAAAATGTAAATAAACACAGAATGCTAGAATGTGCAAATCATTTAAACTCTATATTTCATTGAAAATAGTAAGAAGGCAACATATCAAATGAAATTGCTATTGTTTTTTCGAAAATAACGTGCTCATTTTGAATTTGATGCCAGCAACAAGTTTAAAAAAAATTGAAAGAGGGGCAAAAAACACAGGAAAAGTAGTCTAATGCCTGAAAGCACAACAGGTGGAAAATCTCACAGCTAACTGGGTTAATTTACAACAGGTCAGTAACAGGAATGGGTCTAAACACAGCATCCCAGAGAGACCGCATCTTTCTGAAGTAAAAACGCTAAGGGCTTCACCATTCTTTGACAGACCGGATGAGTAAACAGTTTAACAATTTAAGAACAACGTATCTCAAAGTAAAATTGCAAAGAATTTGGGCATCTAATCAACTACGGTAAATTAAATCATTAAAAGATTCAGAGAATCTGGAGAAATCTCTGTACACAAAGCACAAGGCCAAAAACCAATACTGAATGGCTGTGATCTCCAGGCCCTCAGGCAGCACTGCATTTAAAACAGACAGGATTCTGTCCTGCAAATCGATGCATGGGCTCAGGAACACTTCTGAAACCACTGTCAGTGAACACAATTTATCACTTTATCCACAAATGCAAGTTAATGCTTCACCATGTGAGGACAAAACCACATATAAACAAGATCCAGAAACACTACCACTTTCTCTGGACCAAAGTTCATTTAAGATGGACGGAGCTGAAATGGAAAGCTGTCCTGTGGTCTCACCAGTCAAAATCTTAAATTATTTTTGATAATCATGAACGCTGCATCCTTCAGGCTAAAGAGGAGCGGGAACATCCAGCATGTTATTAGTGCTCAGTTCAAAAGCCAGCATTTATGATGGTATGGGAGTACAATAGTGCACGTGACATGGGTAACTTGCACATCTATATAGACATAATTCATGCTGAATGATACATACAGCTTCTAGACAATGTCCTTTTAAGGGAAGGCCTTCAGAAAGATAATGCCAAACCAGATTCTGCTCATTTTACAACAATATGGCTCCATAGTAAAATAATCTGGGGGCTAAACTGGCCTGCCTGCAGTCCAGACCTGTTACCCGGTGAAAATTTGGCACAAAATGAGACTAAAAATTTGGCAAAGGAAACTATAAAGTGTAGGGCAGCAGAAAACCAATATCAATCAAGAATTGGAAAACATTTTGCTTTCAAAACTGTAGCTGTTGGTTTCCTCAGTTCCTACATGCTTACAGTGTGTTGTGAAAAGAAGCAATGATGCAATGCAGTGGTAAACCCAGCCCCTGTCCCAACTTTTTTGAAACTTGTTGCTGTAATAAGAATCAAAATGAGCCAGTGTTTCTCAGATAACAAGAAAATTTCTCAGTTTCTACCTTTGATATGTTTTCTTTGCACTATTTTCAATTAAATATAGGGTTTAAACAATTTGCATTGCATTATGTTTTAATTTACATTTTACACAGCGCCCCAACTGTTCTGGAAATGGGGTTGGAATTCATGACAGCAATGTGAGTGATAAACTGTGTAGCTCATTAAAAACAAAAACAATCATTAGCGTTATCTCCATTAATGGAAAAAAATGAAAAGAGAATTTTTACTTCAAGAAACACTCATATCGCATTCTACACCAAAATAACTCAGCCTATAAATTAGCTGGCACTACCACGGAACTCCATGCGGTAAAATTGTCCTAATTCATATTTAAAACATGCTAGAATATTGCGCTAAATAGCGATGGTAATTTCCCATCCATTTAATTAATTCGGACCCTAATTGCAGCATTTCCTCCATGTATATTCCATGAATTAATAAGTATTTGTTGGTGGGCTATTTATTTTGAGTCTGTATTCACATTTTTTTTTTTTTGGGTGCGGGATGAAGTCGGCGAACCGCATGGGCTCCAGTCACCTTGGAAAACGTTTTAGCTTCTTCAATTCTAGCAATTCTCATTAGGAAAGAAAAACGCTCTGATGTTGCAGTCACGTCTCATTTCCGATGTTTTATGGGATAGTCCGGTGGCCGAGTCAATTCCGGTCTCGCGGAGCTGAAGAAAGTTACTTTAGCGTGCGCGGTTACGGATACTTGGTCGCACGAGACTGAGCGTTTCCGTTGTATTAAGAAGCTTGCAGCTGGGGAACGGTCCTTTTCTCGAAGTTGCGAGAAGGGCCCTCCATGGCGATATTCAGGTGATTGATATAATTTCTAGCATTTTTTTTTTTTTGCCGTCAACAATCACAGATGACGTGTTTCTTAAACTTCCTAGAGTACCATTTCTCCCGCATGTTTTAGATCTCTCCCCGTTAGCACGGATGATTTTAATCATTCGCTCACAATCAAGCATCTTCACGGATAACAAGCTGATCATTTGACTCACCTGTGCTGGAGCAAGCAGAGCTCTAAAACATGCGGGAGGAGTTGCACTCCTGGAGAGGTCTGAAAAGCGCAGATGTACGAGTAGATGATAAGATTGCTATTGTTCAAAGTTATTATGCCCATGCAATAGACCTAAGCACGAGCAAGCTGCGCACCGGAAGTGTGGTAGTCTCGGAATCGCAAGAAATTTTGGCGGAAAAGTTAGATCCGGCTATTTATTTGTGTATTGACGATTGCTCGAATTGCAAGAGTATTTAGGCATGCCCTCAGTCTGGTGTCAACGATACTTTAAAAGTTCCTGTATTAAATGAATTAGCCGGCAGTGTCACCTCCAAGAAGTCAATAGTAAGCCCGTGGAAACATTAAAACTCTTCAGCAGTTTCAGCCTAAGCTCCGATAAATGGTGCGATTCCCAGCGCATCAGTGCCGAACCCGTGAGACAAATGTGCTTTTCCACTCATGCCTCTGATTTTATCTGCAGGCGTGCGTCTGCCTGTAGGTGGGAACTCGCCAGCGCGCACGTTTGTGAGTGTGTGTCCGCCTACTTGGAAATTCCTCTGAGACGATAATTCTAATGAGCGATTCTCCTCCATTTATTACTGAATGTTTAATGCTCAGCATTCCCATAGAGACAATGCAGTTTCTTTCCAGTGCATTATGACAGGTTGTGGACCATTCCACTATCTATGTATTTTTTTTATTTTATTTTATTGAACATCAATACACAACATATGGCACATTCGTGATAATATCTCTTGTATAATAGCATTCTCTGCTGCAGTGGCTGTGTAACATCAATACAATACAAATGACAGGCATTTGTGAGAGAAAGAATTTAAAATAAATAAATAAGAAAAATATACAACATAAACCATATATAAAATAATATATGGGGGTCAGCCATACTGGGGGTCTTATTCCAGTGGGAATCATGTGTTAAAAACTGATTTTAATGCAGAGAAATGATCTTTAAGGAACCATCATCTTCTGATTCATTTTTTGTCTCCATTATCTTTTCACCATCATATACTGTTTGAGATAAAGATGTTTCTTGTTTATAGTTTAAAAGTCCTTCATCCATCCAATTGATATTGGGATTTGACCATTTAAATAGTTTTCTGCACATGCTGACTATTAATTGGCCCGGTATGGTTCTTAGGGGCTCAAATTTCCTAAAACACTCAAAATGTTTAGTAAAAATCAGTTTTTTTCCTGTTTTCAGTATCAGTTTTAATTGATGACCAGGTGAATGGTTGTAGTTTAATGTTTTTTGTTTTAATTTGACTTTGAATCATCAGCCAAAATCCTGTGCAGGTTCACACTGAAAGAAAACATGCTCTGTAGTTTGGGTGTCTTTTTGTTTTTGCAAAAACCACAATACTTGTTTTCCCAGTTAAATCTTTGAAGCAGGAAGTGATATGAAGGATATATATCATTTAAATTTTTTAATTCCACTTCCTTGGTTTTTGGTAAAATAGATTTCCATATTTTCTCTTCTGTTGGTTTGGGTAGTAATGTTCTGATCAGGGACGTCACCAGGATTTAAAGACAGGGAGAAGCATGCCTGTGAGTTACAACATTATTGCCCTTGCAAAGTGAATGTATAGTATGTGTATTTTCACGTTTTCAAATTGCATGAACCAAGCCTTAAAATTCACGTTGCGGACACTAAAGATTTTCTATTACGATGCTTTAAAATATGCGCATTATAACACATCCATTGGTGTTTCCCAGCATCAGTCTGAAGTAGAAGATGGGAATAAATGCTTTTGGTGGAAGAGAATACGAAATTATGAGATTTTCACATATATTATTACATGAAATGAATTTTTATGAAAAGTCATACAAATGGCTGCTTTCGCTTTAATGCCCAAAGCTTAGTTCATAGGAACAATTTGCTTCATTCAAGCTGCAAAACAAAGTATGGAAATATGAACGTTTTAAATTGAATGGATATTGTATCAACATGAATTTAAAGTTTTGTCTGTATTCAAGAGAAATATATCTATAACTTGAAACAGCATAACACATGAAAAAAATTCATTTTAATGAATTTCACACTACATTACAGGTTATTAACAGCATAGGATAAAAAGTGTTATACAATCAATTGCATTTACTGTTGCAATACAGTTAAACAACAACTATTAGCATAATTTTTTGCTGTTATGTGCAATCATAATACTTCCTGCACTGCAATTGCATCTTGATCTTGGTTATGCTGAGTGGATGACAGATGAGATGACATTTTCTGTATTCTGGCATCTTGCATATTATAGTGGACTTGGTCTATCTTTTGGCTTTTTAAATATCCCTTGCAGCGCTAGAAATTCAGGCCTTTTTATGAAACGCGCAATTGCGCGTACGCGCCTTTGCGCGCCTAAAATTGCATTTTAGGTGCGCAAATAAATGCACGCCTATCCATCAAAAAACGTTCAATTTTTGCGCGTCTAGCGATCCGGCCTGCGGCGCCATCTAGACAGCATATCCAAACTCTTTCGCATAACGCGCAAAGGCTCACGAGAAACAAGTGTGTGGACACGCGAGACTTCAACCAATGAAACTGCGCGCTGCATCAACCACTTAAGATTTAAAAAAAAAAAAACCCACCAAAGATGGCGAAGCGGGATGGGTATATCGCCCAGCTTTCCACCTATAGAACGTGGGATGTCGAAACCAAGGGCATAAAACCCGTTAAAATTGTCAGAAAGGACGGGCAGGAGTGGGTAAAGGAAATAAGCTTACTCTTATCTATCGTACGAAAGTTTTCATTGCTGAGTTTTGGTTGTTTTGACGGTGAATTTTGGTGTGATCAATCGGTCATTCCTGCTAATTAATGGTGCCCTGGTTCGTTTCCCAGAAGCGTAGTTGCTAACGTTGGCAACTAACGAAGTTCGTTCATTCACAGTCAATGGTTCCACCCATGGAAGTTAGCATCTGTGATTTCGGGGAACGCAAACCAGATTAGCTCCATTCACATCTCGACTGCAGTTTTTGCTGTGATTTAATTATAATAAATTACTAGGGCTGTCTCCTACTAAAACAAATCTTGGTTGACCAATAGGCGGCCTTTTTTTCCCAGTCGTTCGAAATGATAAAACTCTTCGGAGCCCCCTATTTTCGCTACCCTTTGTGATTCGGCTGTTGCACTTCAAAAGTTGAAGGATGACTACACAATAGACTGATGCCTGTATTTGACCACACCATAAAACTTCGTAGGGTGTTTTTATTTAATAGACCTGATTTATCTCATTTTTCTTGCTAATGAGAATTTAAGTCCCAGTATCGTTTTATTGTTAGCTGTAACAATCGTGAAGTCGAAATTTCTCATGGACTCTGATAGTCTCTCTCAAATGGACACAAAATGGAAATGACATTAAATTATGAATTGGGCTGAATAAGAGTTATTTTGTTTTCATTTCTGCTATTAAGTCTTTACGAATTAATTTGTTGGGTTTTTAATTCGAGCTTGCGGAGAACAGCTACGCTACAGACCATTCCAACGGACTACAGCAAGGGATACCTTGTTTTTCCTCATTCATTGAAACCGCAATACCAAATACACCTGTAGAAGTTCACTTTGAGTCGAACAGTCGTAAGTATATATTATTAATGACTAATCTAAGAAATTACTGAAGAATTAAATTGGATAAAGCAAATTCACATAATGGCTTAAATCGTAACTTTTGAAATGTAATGCTGAGTGAACGGAAACGGCGTTCAGTATAAACCGTGCAGAACATGCCATACATTAGTGTTGGATATATTGCTTCTGGAGGCCAGATGTATTTGCTTTTAGTTTATGGTAGGATTTGCTCATTTATTTTTCTCTGTCCTATGTTCTTATATGTTTATTTATACGTATATATGTGTGTATATGTGTGTGTATATATATATATATATATATATATATGTGTGTGTGTATGTATATGTGTGTATATATGTATATATGTGTGTATGTGTATGTATGTATGTGTATATGTATATATATGTGTGTGTGTATATGTATATATATATATATATATGTATGTGTATATATATATATACATATATATGTGTGTGTGTGTATATATATATATATATTTTTTTTAATTAATTTTTATTATGTTTTATTCCAGTTTAAAACTTGTTATTCCTTTAATCTGAAATGGTTGTTTTTGACTTTTGTGTATTTTATGTGTGCTGTTTGTCTTTAACCTTCCATTGTAATTGTTTTATTGTAATCGGGGCTCCCCTGCAAAAGAGACCTCTGTCTCAGTGGGACTTCCCTGCAATAAAGGTTATTGATTGATTGATTGATATCTTTTAAAATGTTTTTGATAATTATCTGGGTAAAGTAAAATCCCCAATTATGTAAAGTCATCCAGGAGACATGGTAGGCCTCAGTCAGATTAGAATATTGAAGATATTAAAACTTAAACATACATTAATCAATTTCATGACTAATGCATTGTCATTTTAATTATTAACACTCATTGCGTATTTAAACTTGAGGATCTCCTTATGGTTGCATGCTTCTGTAAAATGAATTTCTGATGTTGATGTAATAAATCAACAAGTGAGGGAAATGACTGTATTGAAAGCGACATCTTCAATAAGCAGCATCTTCAAATAATTTTTACTATTATGAATGGCCAGTGTTTCAAAGCAGGGTTATGTTATATTGATGTTACGCTGCCACCGAGAAGCTCTCCACGTCAATATAACCCTATATAAGTTTAGTGAGGTCAAACTTATCTGATAGTGATTTTAGTTGTTTTCGATTGGTTCCCAGATCACTTTGGCTTGTTTCAAAGTGTGATTTAACTTGATGTGTCTTATTTTTTTGAATACAGGATTCCTAATGCCAATCTCCCTCCCAGACTCGCCTGGTGCTTGGTCAGCCTCGATAGTACTGGCTGTCGACTTGGGATGGACGCTATTGTTAGCCCTCAGCTGCACGGTCGCTAGTCCTTGGCACAGCCCCGCTGGGTTAGTCGTTACTGCGCTGGTGGCGTAAGGGTGGTGGGCACTGTTGTTAGTCTTCAGCTGCTGGGCTGCTACTCCTCGGTACGACCCCACCGAGATAGCCACTGCTGCACTGTTTGCATCGGGATGCTGGACGGGATGGTCGATGCTGTTGTAAGCCTTCAGTTGCTGAGCTGCTAGCCCTCTGCACGGCCCCACTGGGTCAACCGCTGCTGCACTGGTGGCGTCGGGATGATGGACGCTGTTGTTAGCTTTCAGCTGCTGGGCCACTAGTCCTCGGCCTGGCCCTGCTGAGTTTGCCCCTGTTGCGCTACTGATGTCGGGATGGTGGATACAGTTGTTGGTCTTCAGCTGCTGGGCCGTTTGCCCTCGGCACGGCTCTGCTGAGTTAGCCGAAGCTGGCACTGAGAAAAACACGCCAGCTGTGGGAGTTGGTAATTCTAGTTGGCGGCATCAAGGGGTTGTGGGCCAGGGTTTACTTCTACGTCACCAGCCAGTAGTGCTATGATTGTTAAATAAAATATTGTTAAATAATTTTTATTTAATATTTTTAAATAATAATAATAATTTTAAAATAATATTGTTACGAATGTACATTAAAACTGCATGAAAAAGCTAAATTTCCACGTAGCTCCGCAGCAACCTTGCTCCTATCGGCAGACGATTTTTCCTGGGCGTAGTATGTTAGTGAATCCGCAAATAATAATACTGTTGTTGGTATCACCGCTGACAAACTTATAACATACCAAGGATTCACTAACACTCTACACCCGGGAGAAATAGTCTCCCCCTCCTATCAGTTAGCTTGCTAACCAAGCTAGCTAATGCCTTAACATAAAATTACTAGCGATCCAGTCGAACTTCCATACACTGCTCACAACATTTACGCTGGCAACATTTTGAATGCAGCTCATACCAACTACAAAAAACAATCCCTCAAAATGATAAGTGCCGCTTGAATTGCAGTCCCCTCTGGACAGCTCTATTTTTTTGCATTGTTTTGGTTAAATTGTTTTTTAGACAATGGTTAGTCTATAATGCCTAAAACTTGCTCCCCAAAATGTTGTGAGCAGTGTAGTTTCTCCACTCACAGTCAATGGTTCCTGCTTTCTAAGTTGGCCTCAGTGCTTTTGGGAAACATTAGAAAGATTGTACGTTGCTTGCCTCATTTTTGATTTTGAGTTTCAACGAGCTAAGTTTGTTAAACAGTAACATGACGCGTTCCGTCAGACTTGGGAAGCGGATTCAGAGCTAAGTATCAACGGAACTTTCACCAAAAAAAAGCTTTAACTACCCAGATAGCAAAAAATTGTCGGCCCAGATGCGGGCAGATTACGGGTTCTAACTCCATTTTAATCGGCCCAATTCCGTATGGCCATAATCTGCCCAGAATCAGATTGAATGACTGCCCGATTCTGGCGCAGCTACCTTCCTGCCATCACAGCCATCAATTTGCCATTACTCACCCAATATCTTACATGACAAATATCGTCGGCCTGCTGATAAAACCTTGTATCTTCAAAATGATAATCTTTACAGGAGAGCTTAAAAAATGTTTAATTTTGCCTGTAAGAATGCAGTTGAGCTGTGTTCGGGTAGGATGACTATTTTTCTTCCAAGAATGTATTTTGTATTTTGCAATGTTTATGTTATTATCCTGGACATATGAGTTTTTGTTTCTTATCAAATTTGGAGATACAAGGTTTTATCGGCAGGCCGACGATATTCATTGTCTACACAGAAATGTTTCCCAAAATCACTTCAATGCAAAACCTTCTCTTAAGTTTAAACACAAGATTAAAATATAAAACTTATTTCTATTACCCGTTTTCAAGCAAAAAAAGCACTGCTACGGGTGTAAAAAGTTTTTATTCATTTCTACATTTGCCTGTGGGATAAGATTTCACTCACCCCAAGGACAAATCTAGAAATGAGTCAATTCTTGCATCGGGGGCAGAACTTTTTCCTCATGGAAAGAAGATCATTGAATAAAATTTTGAGTCTATATACAAGATTGAAATGTCCCATAAGGTTTTGTTTTTACAGGGTTCTTTCTTCATGTATTTTACAAGCTGAAATCCTGAAAACCGCAATACTGAGTATAGTAGTCATAGAAGTACTTGAAGTTGCACTGGTAATGATAAAAGGGTTTGAAGCACATGGCAGGAATTTAAATTAGGTTCAAAGTCATTTATTTATTTATAGTATTCATAGAATGACTCCTAAAATCCATCTATCCATCCATCCATTTTCTTCCGCTTATCCGGGGCCGGGTCGCGGGGGTAACAGATTGAGTAGAGAAGCCCAGGCAGCCCCCTCCTCCCCAGCCACTTCCTCCAACTCTACCCGGGGGACCCCAAGCCGTTCCCAGGCCAGCCGGGAGATATAATCCCTCCAGCATGTCCTGGGTCTATCTCAGGGCTCCTCCCAGTTGGACATGCCTGGAAAACCTCTCAGGGGAGGCGTCCAGGAGGCATCCGGACTAGATTCCCAAACCACCTTAACTGACTCCTCTCGACACGGAGGAGCAGCGGTTCTACTCTGAGCATCTCCCGGAAGTCCGAGCTCCTCACCCTATCTCTAAGGGTCAGCCCAGCCAGCCTACGGAGAAAGCTCATTTCGGCCGCTTGTATGCGCAATCTTATTCTTTCGGTCACTACCCAAAGCTCGTGACCATAGGTGAGGGTTGGAACGTAGATCGACTAGTAAATCGAGAGCTTCGCTTTTATGCTCAGCTTCTTCTTCTTCACCACAATGGACCAGTACAACGCCCGCTTCACTGCAGATGCTGCAGCGATCCGTCTGTCAATCTCACGCTCCATCCTACCCTCACTCGTGAAACAGACCCCAAAATACTTGAACTCCTCCACTTGGGGTAACAACTGACCCCCACTTGAAGGGGACAATCCACCTTTTTCCAGGAGAGAACCATGGCCTCAGATTTGGAGGTGCTGATCCTTATTTCGACCGCTTCACACTCAGCTGCGAACTGCTCCAGTGCGCGTTAGAGGTCACAGCATGATGAAGCTAACAGGACCACATTATCTGCAAACAGCAGAGATGTAATCCTGAGGCCACTAAACTGGACACCCTCCAAACCTCGGCTGCGCCTTGATATCCTGTCCAAGAAAATCATGAACAGAATAGGTGATAAGGCACACCCTTGGTGGAGTCCAACACCAACTGGAAACGAGTCCGACTTAGTGCCGAGAATGCGGACAAAACATTAGCCACGACTTTGGTTGTACAGGGATCGAATGGCTCAAATTAATGGCCCTGGAGCCCCATACTCCCACCGCACCCCCCACAGGATACCTCGTGGGACACGGTCATAAGCCTTCTCCAAGTCCACTAAACACATGTAGACGGATGGGCAAACTCCCGTGACCCCTCCAGTATCCATGCAAGGGCAAAAAGTTGGTCCACTGTTCCACGGCTGAACGGAACCTGCATTGCTTCGACAATAGCACAGAGCCTCCTTTCCAGCACCCTGGCATAGACATTTCTTGGGAGGCTGAGCAGCGTGATCCTCCTACAGTTGGAACACACCCTCGGGTCCCCTTTTTTAAAAATGGGAACCATCACCCCAGTCTGCCAGTCCATGGGTACTGTACCCGACATCCATGCGATGCGTAGCAGGCGTGTCAACCATGACAGCCCACCAACCATCTTGGGCCTTCAGCATCTCAGGACGAATCTCGTCCATCCCTGATGATTTGCCACTGTGGAGCTTTTCGACCACCTCAGTGACTTCCAGCGGAGAAATGGGTAACAACTCGCCTGAGTCCTCCATCCCTGCCTCCTCAATGAAGAGCAAGTCTGCCAGATTCAGGAGTCCCTCAAAGTGCTCCTTCCACTGCCAGACGATATCCTCAGTCAAGGTCAGCAGTTCACCATTCCTGTTGAAAACAGCCTGGGCGAAGCCCTGCCTCCCCTTCCTGAGTCGTCTGACGGTTTGCCAGTACCTCTTTGAGGCCACCCGAAAGTTCATCTCCATAGTCTCCCCGAACTCCTCCCAAACCCAAGTTTTTGCTGAAGCAATTACCACGGCTGCAGTCCTTCTAGCCTGCCGGTACCGGTCTGCCGAGTTGGGGGTCCTCTGGGCCAGCCAAGGCCGAAAGGCCACCTTCTTCGGCTTGATGGCCTCAATCACCGCTGGAGTCCACCAACGGGTTCTTGGGTTGCCACCACGACTGGCATCGACAACCTTCAGGCCACAGCTCACAGCAGCCGCTTCCACAATGGAGACTTTGAACAGGGTCCACTCGGACTCCATGTCCCCAGCCTCCCTCGGGATATGGGAAAAGCTCTACCGGAGGTAAGAGTTGAAAATTGTCCGGATGGGGTCCTCTACCAAACGTTCCTAGTCCACCCTCACAACACTTTTAGGCTTCCCAGGTCTGTCTGGCAGTCTTCCCCGCCATCTGATCCAACTCACCACCAGATGGTGATCAGTTGACAGCTCTGCCCCTCTCTTCACCCGAGTGTCGAAGACATACGGCCCCAAATCTGATGACACGATTACAAAATCGATCATCAACCTTTGGCTAAGGATGCTCCAGTACCAAGTACATTTATGAACACCCTTATGCTCGAACATGGTGTTTGTTTTGGGTAATCCATGACTAGCACAGAAATCCAATAACAAAACACCACTCAGATTCAGATCAGGAAGGCCGTTCCTCCCAATCACTCCCCTCCAAGTCTCTCCGTCATTGCCCACATGAGCGTTGAAGTCTCCCAACAGAACTATGGAATCCCTAGTAGGAGCCTTTTCCAGGACCCCACCCAGGGACGCCAAGAAGGCTGGATACTCTAAACTGCTGTTTGGTGCATAAGCACAAACAACAGTCAGAGCATTCCCCTCCGCAACCCGCAAACGAATTGCAGAGACCCTCTCTTCACTAGGATGGACTCCAACACGAAGGCACTCAGCCGAGGGGACAATAGTATCCCCACGCTTGCTCGCCGCCTCTCACCTTGGGAAACTCCAGAAAAGGAGAGAGTCCAACGCCTATCAAGGAGCTTAGTTCCAGAGCCAGAGATGTGTGTAGAGGTGAGTCCGACTATATCTAACCTGTACTGCTCAACCTCCTGCCCAAGCTCCGGCTCCTTTCCCACCAGTGAGGTGACGTTCCATGTCCCAAGAGCCAGATTCCATGACCTGGGCCCAGAACGCAAGGGCCCTCGCCCCCGTCTGCCACCCGATCTACAATGCACCCGTCCCCTACTCCTCTCCTCTCAGGTGGTGGGCCCATGTGGAGGCAGCTCCCCGTCGCCTCTCCGGGCTGAGCCCGACCGGGTCCCGGGAAAAACCCGGCCACCAGGCGGTCGCCTGCATACTCCCCTCCCAGGCCTGGCTCCAGGAGGGGGCCCTGGTGTCCCTAATCTGGGCAAGGTTCTTATTTCCAAAGGGGAACTTTCAATAGGAGACTAGTGACTAGTTTTAAAAATCTATAATTTTTTATTGTAAGATAAAATATAATTTCACAGTTACTCTTCCAAGAAAAGGACATGCATTGTTTTGCAGTTTACCCTACCTCAGAAAATAAAACAGGATTCTCTTTAAAGCTGGAGTTTGCAATTTTTTAAAAAATAAATTTTTGCCATATTTATTAAAACTGTTACTATGACCTGACAGTGGGATGTGAGTCAGATGATCTTTGAGAAAATCAGAGTCATCTGACTCCATCTAGTGCTTCTAATTCCTTCTGCAAGATTTCACCGCGACTGGGACAAAACAACCAATCAGAGCCAGGAGGAGTGACTGACGATGTCAATCATTTCACGTGCACATGCAGCGGGCCGCCCCCTCCCTTGCACTTTTAACCTGTGTCTACATCTGGCCTCTGGAGTTTTACCTAAGCAATGGCGGAAAATCCACCTCCGGCAAAGAAAAATTACCAATCCCTCCGTTACCAGCAACTGCTTATACCAGCAAGACAGGAAAACAAAAGTAGACTGAAGAATAAAAAAAAGTTAAAAAGAGAGAATCGGACAGACCACGAGATAAAACAAGGGTCAATATCGATATAGCTTTCCTGAGGTAGAGGGAGCTGAGAGATCTGAAAGGACTCAAAACCGATGCCGAGTTAGCCACCTTTCTACTCGACAGGTTACCCCTTTAATTACCCCTTTTTGATTTATAATTGATTGATTTTATTTACAAGAATAGCTTCATATGTAAGATGTCAATGGTTACAGTAACACTTAGTTGAGAATATCTCATGTTGCACACGTTTCAGTCGTGGTTAACGTTCGCTTGTTTCCAGTGCTAAGGCTAGCTCAGTGGCTAGCTGTGTTTTATACTTAATATGCTGTAACTCTATTTCTAATATAGGCATGGGCAACGCTTTGCATAAACTCTAATGGAATGCGTAACAGCTGAACTGGGGCGGTAAACGAGCCTCAGAAAACTTATTAAAAAATGATTTAAATACCATTTTCATACAAAAAGAACACCATGGTTTGAATAAAAGCAACCTTTTCAATAGGATACCCTCATTTCATACATGAACTCTGCGTATTACGGCCAATAACGCGATTTGAACAGAGCTATTATTCGCCCGTTGGATGAATGCGTGACCTCAATTTGCCCGTGTTTACAAACTTTTCAAGTGCACGGCGTGGCAAAAATATCCATTTTGGAGGTAGATTTCAAATAGCCCGGCTTCGTGATATCCCAGCTACGGCCCTGATTGAATTACAGCCATCTAATTTGAGAAATTACGAGTCTGTTCGTCCAGTCTAGACCTCCAGGGGATGTGAAATTAGTTCGACAGAAGTTGTTGAAGTTCGTCATGAGTTGCCGTGACTTCCTCTCAACAATAGCAAGAAAGGTGAGTGTATTTTTACTGTCAACCTACATAGTTAGTTGACAGAATATCCTGTGACCCTATTTGTGAAGTTTCAGTAAAATATACCAAGGAATAAACCAGCGCTTAGGCGTTCAAAGCCTACCAGTGTTCTGACAAATTTTGCTACCTATGCCACCTCGCGAACACCGGGTCACAAGATTCATTCACTTATACCCTTCAATTCGAGACTGCGAGGATGGAAATCTGAATGATCAATTAGGAAAAATTCTCGGCTCTCGGCAATTCTGTATATCGTTTAAACATTTAGTTAATCGGATTATGAAAGAAGACTGAAAATAAGCCCCGCTTTTAGTTTGGGTGTAAAAGTTCAGATTTAAAGGAGAATACATTGTATATTGATTAAGTATTGAACTCTGCATAACTCGAACTGTTTTAATATTTGTTGATGACATTGCTTCGGCTTCCTGGAAGCAAGTACGCGCAAATCTGCTGTCTAGTGAGCATTTCAGGTTCGATATACTGAGCTGGGTTTCGGAAATTTAAAAAAAATAAATCATTCTGCCGAATAGTCTTACTAAACGAAAGTTAATCGCCTGATTGCTAATCAAAAAGGGAGGTTTCTGCCTCACCAAACTAACCTCCGACTGCACGTCACTGTGTTTTACTATGAATTATTCACAGTAGCTCATTGAAACTATCATGGGAGGAGGGTACATAAACATAGTAACAGTGCAAAGTTTTTTTTTTTTTTTTTTAAATCACTACGGGTTATTGAAAAGGAACGTTTACCTCAGAAAAATAAAAGCAGTGGGCCATATTTACAAAATTAAAACTGTTTTTAGTGGGAGGGCAAACAACTGCCGCATCAGCTTTAATTTCACTGCATTTTATATAGTAATGGGCGAGTAGCGTTAATGTTTGCCCTCCCACCGATAGTTTTGACATTTTTGCAGGCCATTGATCCAAAAAAAAAACTTCACAGGCAACCCATTCATACCATTTTTTAATATCAATGCAAAACCTAATGTTGAACATAATTGGGTGAAATTCAATGCATTTTCCATTAATAAGGAAAAACAAGGGGCGCTGCTGTAAAAAGAAAAGGGGTAGATGACTTTAGCATCAATTATTTCTGTTAGGGTCCCTAATGGATAATTTGGCCTGGTTTATTTCTGAATAGACTGTACTTTAGAAAATGCCCTCAGGCTTCACCCCCAATTTTCACAATGGGTTTTGTTGAAAAATGCCTAAATCAGCCATTTTGGGACCCTTTTATTTTCAAGAGACCCTTTCCTGTAAAGGCGTTGGACTTGTGGCAAACTCTTCGTCTGTGTCTTCTGTACTTACCAGCAAAATCATTAGAAAATAATAAAAACTTTGTTCTCAGCAACTCAAGAAATGTTGTCATTTTATTCATTTGTATTGCCCATGCCTATCTAATATGCCCAGGTAGTCGTATTGGAGTGCACCACAAATTATGAAGTGTTGTCCTGATAAATTCTGCGCTCAAGTTGCGCGAGAAATTGAATTTATTTGCGAGGCAATAAGCCAGGACAATACGTTCCATATTCTGAATATAGTCACGGCTAAAGAGCGATGTTAGGCACGTAGCACAGCGGAGTGACGAGGATGGCTAAAATAAATGTAGCGAGGTCAGCAGAAATTTTTGATTCTTTGCATTCACATTGCTATCCTTACAATGCCATATCAATTATGCAAATGTTGCCAACAGCTCGTCGCAGTAGAGGAATACTTTGTCTTTTGTTCTACCAAGTAGTCTGACCAACTGTTGATAATCGATGTAAACTTCATGATGTTGCAGTCATTATGGATTGAAAGGAGGCGTTCCTGAATCCTTTGGTACTGCCGACGCCCCGCCAGTGATACTAGGATACTTTGATCCACGATTGCTAAAGCAAATCACCAAATATCTGTCTTTCAGGTATATCAGCATAGGTCAACATTCAACTATTTTTCCCTCATGCTAATATATATATTTTTTTTTTTTTTTTGTACTGCTATGTATACACTTTCATAACCACAGTATGAAACAATGGTGTATTGTTTCCACTGTGTTCTCAGGACAACTGTCAACGTAAGTTTTAAAATTATTACCAGAAAAATCAACATCAGGGGCCTCATTTATAAAACATTGCGTAGGATCCATACTAAGTGTACGTGCGCCCAAAAGCTGAAAATGACAAGCGCCAAAAAATAATCTGATTTGTAAAACCGTACATACGCACACCTGCAAGAAATTTTCCCTTCATAAATCAGTTCTGGAGGATTGCGCAGGTGGATTCACCTCACATCCCGCCCTCTACACACATTTTCACACACATAAATCACAACCTTTGCATGGCAAGTGCTTTCAAGCCCCGTTTTGTGCATAAGCAAGCTTTATAAATGAGGCCCCAGGGCTATTTCTAATGAATCTGAACTCTCATGAAGTTCTGTCAAAATGTGAACTGAAAGAAGTGTTATCAGTCTTTTTGTTGTGTATGAACTGCAGTTATGTGTGTAAAATGTGTAATTGTGACATTCTTTCTAAAGGACAATCACTGCCACAGGCGTACAGTGACACAGTACAGCCTGCAAAGCCTGACCTGTGAGCCAACGCTGGACCCCTGGACGCACGAGTTTGATACAATTTACTGAAAATAAAATCCATGTATATTATTCTGTTTATATTTACAATTTTGGAATAACAAAGTCAATAAATAAGAGTTATACAACATTGGTTGATATTTGCGAATCATGTAAGTTGATAGGAAATGTTTGATTTCTAAGCTGTAATGGTAAAGGAAAAAAAACTTTTATCTTTCATATTTTTATTCATAACATTCATTTTAATTCATACCAAATTACAAAGTGTATTTTGAAATGTGCACACTCCTGAGAGTAGATTTAAATTAAAAAAGAAAGGTGCGTAAGAGTAACAGGAAAATACTTCAGTGTGTAAAAAAGTGCACGCATACTGCAGTGCCTCAAGCAAGTATACAGTACACATTAGTACTATAGCACAGTGCAACAACGAAAAAGGCTTTTTCAACGCAGAATTTGAAGCCTGCTGTGTCAGAAGCCTACATCGCGTCCTTCAGGATCAGGGTAGCGATCTCGGATTTTCCAAACAACACAGCTTGGAATGACCACCCTGTTCCTAGGTCCCTAAGCCCCATATTGCCACACTACATACTGGCAGTTGGCTGCGTGGCGGAATTGTCTGTTGCTCTCTCCAGGGTCCGGTAGATCATCTGCTGCCCGAATGTCATTCCAGATCCATCTGGCCAGGTGTAGGATCCCCCCTCCTGTAAGATCAAGGTGTCCATGTGTGGGAGCTATGAAATGCAATTTTAAGGTTGCTGTCCACAGCACTTCCGCTCTATGAATGTTGTCATATGTCTGCAGTTATGGCAGACACACCAGTCTGGCAGATTTGAAGCTGAAGGGCCTGATGGAGGAGGATCGGCAGATGTCACATGGAGGATGTCGTGCATGGCACTGGGGTCACGTCTCAGGAAGCGCTTTATCAGATGACGTGACTGCTCTAAGCCCAGTCTGTCAACTCTGTCCTGTAAAGCAATTGACCGTACAGATGATTAGATTGTGTGTGGGTGAGCCTTGAGGACAGGAGCCCCCTTGGCTGGAGGGGGGATGGGTGTTAGGCCTAACACTTAGCCCCCCTTCCAGCCAAGGGGACTCCTGTCCTCGAGACTCCGCTCTAACACCAGCATTATTACACGCGAGGGTGTGCTTGACCGTCATTATTGTCATGACAGTGATGTGGCCAACAGTTGTGTCCAGCAACCTAATTTGGGGTTTACTGATTTCCTCAGTGTATAATTTGATTAGTTTCAAATGTTATATCACTTGAAATTACTTGCAGTATTGCAATGAACACACAATCTTCAAGGGTATTTTATTCTTCATTGCATGAATGGATGCTTCTATGTAACATTTGGCTAAGGAGAGTAACAACTCTGAACATGAAAACCACCTGATTAAAACATTCACAGCTTGTTAAAATCCTGAGATTGCAATTGTGGTAGGAACAAAAACCAGCATACACAGTGGGCCCCCAGGACCAACGTTGAGAACCACTGTTCTAGACAATACATCGTGATTTTACAAAACTGAATAAATACCACACACAGCAACACAAACTGCTTTGCTGGCTCAATCATGTTCTAACTGCAATATTCACTGGAAAAAAATATTTTTTTCATAGGGTCAGGGATGTGATTTTTCCGCTAATTCGCGGAATTCTCTTTTTTTTTTAAATCTCCAAAAATAAAAAAATTAAAACTTCGATTTTTCAGTCATGAAAATCCGATTTCGTATCTACAGAATTCCGACTTTTAGTACTTCCGTAACTGAATTGACCTTATGCACGATGCGTTCTTCAGAACTTCCGTTTTCAAATTAGCCAGCTAAGGCACTTCTGGTCAAATGTCATGCTGTGTGGGTGTGGGCGGTGCCGCGGCGGCAAGTTTCAACACTGCGGAAAACAAACGACGGAGATATTGCGGATATTCGAGACGACAGATAGCTTGTAGTACAGTATAGTAATAATAATTAATAGTCAGTATACTTGTATTTTGTGTGGCCCACTAGGCTAGTGGAGCGAGGATGAAGCAGTCTAGTAGCCTAAGTTTCAGCGGCGTGAGTGGTCGACGGCTGAACACTGCTGCATTCCTTTATGCACCTCGTCGAGACAAATGCTGTTCACCGCTGGGAGTTTGCGCGGTTGGCTCAGTGTTTATCAGTATCCCCCCCTGCGAAGTGTGAGCGGGTGCTCGTTTTAGCTTTTTGACCCACCTTCGCCAGCTCCCATTAACGGAAGTATGGCCAGTCAAACCATAACATTGCATTACGTAACCTTACCGACAAACCTGATGGACCTTTATTTTCCTACCTCACTCTCGCACATTTTGATATGAAACATTATCACCCTACATTTTGACTTCGGTGAATGCTGAATTAATTGGTTACTATGGCCAGCATACACAGGGGTTATCAGTGCTAATGCAGCTGGGCGTCTAGCTCCAAAGCTAAATCATGGTTATTTCATCAGCTGCCCAGCAATATTTAGCAATATTAGCGAACGATACCACTACGACACGCAACTTCTCTATCGCGTCGTATAATTAAAGGTGTTTCAGGACCTCGACGGAAGCCCTTCCTCTTAGTTTCACTTTTGTTTTTTTCGTGTAAATGGAGCGTCACTGGACATCGAATCTAGCCGAACGTGGCTGGTTAGTGGCACTGTTTTCCGTTGCCATTTGGCTTATTAATTAGGTTAATATGTAATGCATAATATGTAATGCATATTTCCAGGAGTTCCATCAGGATTGTGTTTTTAGTCAGTAATTGGAAGCTGAAAATACAGAACTCATGGATGATGATTGGATAAAGAAAAAAGATTTATTGGTGGTGTGTATCCACAGTGATTATTTTCTTATTTGTTCATTTTAACTATTACACAGTACATTTAGGGAAGTCTAAATTCATAAAATCACATGAACATGTGACTTTGTGATATGATTTTGGTGTTGACTAAGAAGTCAATGATTTTATTGATATATTGGCTATATTTAATGAATGTTATTTTACTTTTATCTGAGTGCAATAGTGGCAGATTAAATTCTTTTAAAGCTTGGAGCTTGTGACTAATTTTGACTTGACCAAGAAATCAAAGATTGCATGTTTCTTGGCTTGAATATACAGTGGATAATAATTCTGTTTTTTATTATTTTATTGAATTCTTAGTACACTTATGGCAGTAAAAATGACTAAAACCCAGGAGCTTTGGGGGGCTTCGCCCCCTTTGTCCCCCCACCAGGGCGCTGCCTTGGACCCAGCTGGGGGCTCCTGGCTAAATTTTCAGATAATTTCACTTCACCCAAATCACATCCAAAGTTTTAAAACAACATTCTGCACAAAGAAGTTAGCCAAAAAAGAACAAAAAAAAAAAGAAGGACCTGGATATTTGACCTTCAAATCATTGTCATTGTCACTAAATGAAGGTTCACACACATTTATAAGACTTCATATGTCTGTAATACAATCCTAAGAAAATCTAAACCTCTGAAGCGGTTTTGGAAATACAGTTGTACAAGTAATTGAAAATTTAACGTCACTGGTGAACTTTAAAGGTCACAGAAGGTCAGGTTGAGGTCACCAAATAGATTTCTTGTGAAACTATATGTCTATCATACAAACCTTAGCTCTGTGACCATTTTGGTGATACAAGTCATTGTAATTTCACTATGTCAAGTGTGACCTTTGAATATCACTGAATGAAAGTTCATATGTGACTTCATAGATGTCAGTAACACAAAGCTAGGCCCTATTTGTGACCAGTTTAGTGATACAAGCCATTGAATTTTCACTATGTCACATTTGACCTTTGATGGTCAATATAAAGGTCACCAAATGTAAGTTCCTAATCCTATATGACTTCCCATGTGTCTCTAATACAAAACTGGCTCCATCTGTGACTGTTTTGGTGAAACAAGTCTTTGAAATTTAACAATTTGAAGTTTGACCTTTGAAAGTCACCACATCAAGTTTAAGGCCACTGAGTGAAAGTTCATATATAGCTTCCTATAAGTGCTCAATACACATATATTTTCTATCTTCAACATTTCCAAGAAGGCTTTGAAAATTGTAACATTTTGCTTAACCTTGAGTTTGACCTTTCAAGGTCATCTGTGGTCAACTTTAACACTGCCAAAATTCAGGTCATTTATGACTTCCTATATGTCAGTACTATGAACTTAATCTCTATCCGCAACCATTTAGCTTCCACGGGCCATTTGCCTATTCTTTGTAAGACACAATGATAAAGTACTGCTCCCCCACTAGACCCAGTTCAGTCAAAATGGTGCTAGCACTGTACATTGAGGGTACAAAGGTGAGTTGATTGCTCAATTTAGAAAAAAAATTATCTGGCAGTTTTTGAGAAATAATTTTTGAAATTTCAAGTACTATCTTTTTTCGAGGCCAAAATTTCAAGGACACATAAAAAGAACAAAAACGATTCAATCAAAAATCCAAGGAAAAAAAAACCAGGTGGAGATATAGTCTGGCAAATTTACACGAAAATTTATCGGGCCAAAGAAAAAGACAGAAAATGTTCTGGATGACGTACCACAAATGCCAAACCACGACAGCCCTGTCCCACCTGTGCAGTTGTTGTCGCTGAGGGTGGCACAACCAGTTATTATGATTTAGGGGCAATTACTTTTTCACATAGGGCCAGGTAGGTTTGAATAGCTTTTACCCCTTCATAAATGAAATCATCATTTAAAAACTGCATTTTGTATTTACTCGGGTTGTCTTTGTCTGATATTAAAATTAGTTTGATGATCTGAAACATTTAAGTGTGACAAATATGCAAAAAAAACAAAAAAAAAAGAAGGACCAAGGGTCCTGCAGCTTACCAGCAAGCAATCTTATAGTAATGATACAACTCATGAAATTTTCATGTGATATTTGACCTTCAAATCATTGTCATTGTCACTAAATGAAGGTTCACACACATTTATAAGACTTCATATGTCTGTAATACAATCCTAAGAAAATCTAAACATCTGAAGCGGTTTTGGTAATACAGTTGTACAAGTAATTGAAAATTTTACGTCAATTGTGAACTTTAAAGGTCACAGAAGGTCAGGTTGAGGTCACCAAATAGATTTCTTGTAAAACTATATGTCTATCATACAAACCTTAGCTCTGTGACCATTTTGGTGATACAAGTCATTGTAATTTCACTATGTCAAGTGTGACCTTTGAATATCACTGAGTGAAAGTTCATATGTGACTTCAGAGATGTCAGTAACACAAAGCTAGGCCCTATTTGTGACCAGTTTAGTGATACAAGCCATTGAATTTTCACTATGTCACATTTGACCTTTGATGGTCAATATAAAGGTCACCAAATGTAAGTTCCTAATCCTATATGACTTCCCATGTGTCTCTAATACAAAACTGGCTCCATCTGTGACCGTTTTGGTGAAACAAGTCTTTGAAATTTAACAATTTTGAAGTTTGACCTTTGAAAGTCACCACATCAAGTTTAAGGCCACTGAGTGAAAGTTCATATATAACTTCCTATAAGTGCTCAATACACATATATTTTCTATCTTCAACATTTCCAAGAAGGCTTTGAAAATTGTAACATTTTGCTTAACCTTGAGTTTGACCTTTCAAGGTCATCTGTGGTCAACTTTAACACTGCCAAAATTCAGGTCATTTATGACTTCCTATATGTCAGTACTACGAACTTAATCTCTATCCGCAACCATTTAGCTTCCACGGGCCATTTGCCTATTCTTTGTAAGACACAATGATAAAGTACTGCTCCCCCACTAGACCCAGTTCAGGGCCATTCTCAGTCACGTGTGTGACCAAAAATGTAACAAATAGTAGAAAAAATCTCCTCCAATTACAAAAAGCATTGGAGGTTCATGATTTGGACCTTGTATAAGAGTACTACTTATCCAAGTCTATCAAGTAAAAAAAATGTTATTTGTTACATTAACTTTAACTACTTAAGGTCAGAGGTCAAACGACTGGTCACTGTGTGACTTCACACGAAACAGGTTTTTCATAACTCTATTTGACTTCAAAAACTCTGTGGTTGAAAAATCTAGAATTTTCACAGTTTTGGGGTATGGAGAATAGCAAGGAATAAATTTGATACCTTTCATTAATTTTCAAAATTTCTTTATTTGATGACATCTGGTCAGTGTGACATTTTGGTTCACTTCTCAAAGAATGGCCCTTCAGAAAAAAAAATTATACATTGAGGGTACAAAGGTGAGTTGATTGCTCAATTTAGAAAAAAAAATTATTGGCAGTTTTTGAGAAATAATTTTTGAAATTTCAAGTACTATCTTTTTTCAAGGCCAAAATTTCAAGGACACATAAAAAGAACAAAAACGATTCAATCAAAAATCCAAGGAAAAAAAAACCAGGTGGAGATATAGTCTATGGCAAATTTACACGAAAATTTATCGGGCCAAAGAAAAAGACAAAAAATGTTCTGGATGACGTAGCACAAACGCCAAACCCACGACAACCCTGTCCCACCTGTGCAGTTGTTGTTGCTGAGGGTGGCACAACCAGTTATTAGGATTTAGGGGCAATTACTTTTTCACAGAGGGCCAGGTAGGTTTGAATAGCTTTTACCCCTTCATAAATGAAATCATCATTTAAAAACTGCATTTTGTATTTACTCGGGTTGTCTTTGTCTGATATTAAAATTAGTTTGATGATCTGAAACATTTAAGTGTGACAAATAAAAAAAAAAAAAAAAAAAAAAAATCAGGAAGGGGGCAAACACTTTTTCACTGCACTATATATATACTTATTTTTGTAACCAGTCATGATTAATTTTGCTTGCTAACTGACCTGTGACAGCATCAGGTGGCAATTTCGCTGGTGTCGCTGCTATTGCCTCACTTGCAGGCGGCTGGTTAGCTGGCATTGTTCCCGCCAAAGTTGCCGATTGCGGCTCATTAGCAGCCCCCAGATTTTCGGTCGCAACTGCTGATGTGTTTTCAGTCTCGTCGTCCCTGCTTGAAGCTTTAAAATATCCCGTCAGTCTAGGGATTTTTTTTCAAAAGCTGTAACTCCCGTTGCAGCTTCTCCCGTTGATTTTTCCGTTTCTGCGCTCCGCTGTCGCATCTTTTACCGGACAATTTTTTTTTGTTTGTTTTTTGCTACTTTATTCTTCGTTTCAGATTTTAAACTCTGGCTATCCGAATATTTCAAGTGCAACAACTCATTCATTTTATTGGACAATAAAGCCAAGCACACGCATCATCCATTAACCAATCACAATGGCTTTTATTTATTAAAGATATTTTAATATCCCCGCCCAGTTTAAGATCCTTTATACACAAATACACAAAGCAATCCGAGCGCATTACAAACATTACTAGTGTTTCTCCCGATGGATTTTATGATCCTGAGCTTTGTCAGCTTGCTATGGAGGTAGTTACACGAAAACCATAGTTATCCTTGAACTGTCAGCTTGTTTTTCACGTAGGTCTATGCGGCTAGCTTGCTTCTAAAGTCTATCAGATAGCTTGCTAACAAAACTAGCTAGCGAGTTCATAAAATTATTCGCGATCCAGTCGAAACTCGATTAAACCAATACAGTAATGCAAACGATGTTTGCTTTGTGTTTCTTGCTCCAATGAAGGATGCTGCATTAACGTTACTAGCCAGCTAGCTAGCTTCCTACAGAGCTACATGGATACAGCATCGTTTACTGTGGGTACACAAAGAGCTGCCGATTCTATTCATTTTCAATGGACCCCGGACGCTTTGCAGCATTAGCAGCGGTAAACGCCGGTGTCCATTGAAAATGAATAGAATCGGCAGCATTTGCAGCTCTTGGTGTGTACCCACAGTTAGTAGCTGTTTTTCATAGCTTTGTTTCATCAGTGCTTATGCTTGCAAAGTTTGTTCTGTAGTTTTGGCTTAGAAGGGTACTGCGCTAACGTTACTCACCAGCCAGCTGACATAATTTTTTTTGGACAAACCCAGATAGCAAGCACCTCTGCTCCGGATCTGCGCCGGCTCTGTGCCAACTCTAGCTGATCCGGCACAGAGCTGGCGCAGATCCGGAGTGGAGGTGCTTGCTGTCTGGGAAATGCGTCGTTAATTATGGTAAAAATTAGCATATGATAAAACGTTCAACTATTCCACCTGTCTTGAAGCATGAGGCAAGCTACTCGGCTCGGCTGTAACGGGGCTGGGCTGTTTGTCCGCTGTCTGCCTGGACTCACAGCTGAGCGGCGGGTTGTAAACGTTGGCCGGGTCTGGTGGTGAGCCAGCAGGCTCGGCTGTAAAGGGATTGGTGGCCTGACCGCGCCGTCTGCTTGGACTCGGAGCTAACCGAGGGGTTAGCGGTGGCCGGCCAGGGTGAAGAGCTCACTGCCGATGCATCTGCAGCGACGTTAGATTCTACCTTTGCTACCTGCTGGTACAGTGATGTTATTGTTGGTAGCTTGGCCCTCTCCTGTTCGGCTTTCGCTCCCATTTTGTTTAATTTTAATAGCACTTGGGTATTTGCGCTTCATGTTACTTCCTGCTTTGTTTTGGGTGCTGCCCAACCAGCCAATGAGCATTGGCAAAGATGATGAACAGCTGGCAAGCCCTATCGCAGATGAAAAAAAAAAAAATATTGAACGATACTCATGTGGCAGACATGGACTGTATATAAAAAATTATATATTAATTATATATACAGTCTATGGGCGCGTAGCAACATCGAACGGACGGGGCCCCGCCCTCTGCGCCCTGCTCCCATTGACGGAAACCCAAGTAGATAGAAAATGTAAAGGGGGAAAAATCAAGTAGGAAAATCAAGTAGGGCCCCCTGAACTGCGGGGGCGGCCGCTACCCCAGTGGCGTTGTGAGTTATAACAGTAGTTGTGTTTGCTATTCATATTCATTTGCACACAGCTGCATACAAATATTTGTATACAGCTGTGAGTGCTAACAATACTTGCGTTTGCTGTTTACATTCATTTGCATAATATCAGACGTTTTCTTACCGGTAAATGAGACGTGAGGTAGGCTAGTTGGGTAAAAAAAAACGACGTATTGAAATGCTGGTGTTCTCTGCTCCACTGACGATTCAGGCATAGGACGCTGCATCCAGGTAGCGGGAAAGACTCAAGGCCTCGTGCATGTGAATCAGGGGGCGTGGCTTTGGTCAGAGACTTGAGGGGAGGGGGTGGGTTTAGAGGTGAGGCTACATTCAAATCTTGCTAGCTGTTCCAAGATTGCATACTCTAGCTTTAATTTGTGAAATATAGGATAAAATATATTTTGTGGTTTTTTATATGTTTAAATATGTTGGGTGTTTTAAAATATGCATTTGTAGAATCTGGAAATATAAGTGACAAATGGCTGATAAGCTCGGTCCAGAGCCAGGCCAAATGGCAATAGAACTGTAGACATTGCATATTTCATTTTACAAAAAGATTGTTCCATTTCTAGGGTAGGGGTTAGGCCCCTAACCTTGGAAATAACAGGCGGCGGCCGGGACTGCAAAGTTCGAGGGCACGTTAAATCGGAACTATAGTGCAGGGAGTAAACTGAAGGCCTCCGTGTTCAGTGAAGTATGAATTGACATACTGCCGTGGTACCGTCTAGTCGGCGTGTTGTCGCTTTTTAAGTGTGTGGGCATCACGTAGTACGTGGGCGACAGCCCACACCTAAAGCAGAGGGACGATAGTACGACCTCTGTGAACAGGCAAGGCTGGTGAAAACGGTCAAAGTTTCTATACCCATAGCTAAGTGGGGTAGGGGTCAGACCGTCGGCTCCCACCTGGGTGGCTGATAACCACTACGGATTCGGGATCGCTATCGACTGGGTCACCGCCGGTCGGGTCGCCAGATGGCAGTAAGTCCCTTTTGTTGGATAGCGCGGCGCTCAATGTACAGTCAGGCCACCACAAACCAAAAGCGAATGCGTCAGTAGGCAGTGGTGCTTCTGTGATCGGTGAGCTTTGAAAAGAAGACGCCGGAAGCAGAAGACGGAGTTCTGAACCTGGGGAGCCTGGGCAAAGATCTCTGTGGGAAGGATCTAGCCTAGAACTGCGCCCTGGGAGGGGAGGTTCGAAGGATCAAAGTGAAACCCGTAAAATTCGTCTGTGCCTTTGGGTTAGGTTCTGAGCGGCACCTCTGTAAGATCTGCAAACGCTGATGCGTGGGGGAGCCCAGCGACTGTATGTGACAAATGGCTGATAAGCTTAGTCCAGAGCCATGCCAGATAGCAATAAAGCTTTTGTGGACTTCCTCCCCAAAATGCTTGCTAAGGTGTTAACAGTCTTACTGTTCCTCTGTAGGGGGGGGGTTGTTAGAGGGCTCTGGCTGACACAATGCCCCTGAGTCATATTACTGGTCTAAGTCTTAAGCTGAAGTCCAGTTATATTAATTTGTTTCAAATAATCCAAACCACTGGGAAGTGCATAATGTGCTTATATGTTAAATCATGTTCTTATATATCCAAATAGCACTTATATACTTATAACCCAATTAAACTATATATTAATTCATCTGAAGACTTTTTCATGACAACTGCATCATATTAGTACATATTCATATCATGTTTGGTCTTGTTATTCTCGGGGGAATCTAAGGAGTTGAATGGAGTATGTTTCATTCCCATTGAAATTATGGTTCGTTCTCTTTTGGAAACTCCTGAGAATTTGGTCAGAATACTCTCTGGTAATCACCCTATTCTCCTCTCTCTGCTGAAGTGTTTTATTACCCAAAAAACCGGATTCAACCCCCCCTTCCAAGTGTTTATGGCCATGCCGCCTGGATCAAAGGCGTGATTTGGCTTAAAGCAAAGAGAAACAATCCATTCTGGGAAGATCGTATCCGATCTTAACGTTAGTGCGTGAGTATTTTTTCAATGATGTAACATCGTAATTGAACTTGCGCACATTAGTGCGTGTATCCTTTTCCTCCAGGTATGACTTTATTCTCCTCTTCTAAATTATGTGTAACTTGTAATTGGCTTAGTATTGATTTGTATGATTTAAGCTTTTGCCTACCTGGTGAATAAATCATTGCTATTCCTTTGCTTGCGTGGTCTCCAGGACTCCTAATCCTTTTGTCCTTTCTAGCCACGTAACGACCCGGTAAGGGGTAAGTCCTTATCATTCCAGACTAGCTAGCTGATGTTTTAAAGGATGTGATGGGCTTTAAGTTGGATTCAAGATTACGGTCTACTCATATAAAAAGGGTTTATGTAGTATCGGTCCTGGGATTTTGACCTTAAGGGCTTTCTTGAGCTTATAAACCGGTACCTGGCCGATCCCCTTAAGGGCCCTGTGGTGCGCATTATGTAGCATCGGTCCTGGGGATTGAAGGGTTTTCTTGAGTTTATAAGCCGGTGCCTGGCCGATTTAAGGGGGCCCTGTGGTGTGCATAAATCTGGGTTCATGATATGTTTATGCCAAAGTTGCTACTATCATGGTAATTTCTTCCATCCTCTAGAGCTCTCACCGAACTAAGATCCGGCAACTGAGCTATTCTGGGGGGCGTCAGTTGAGTAACTGGGTTTTCACGGAAGAGTCTGGCGGCGTAGCTGCCCCGAGATTCACGCATGTGTCCCTAAACTATAAATTCTAATTCTAAGTTGAGTCAGATATTTAACGAGGGTATAACTAAATTTGGTATTCTAAATTTATTATGGAGTCAGATTAATTATAACCGTTGTGCTTTTTGTGCCCCGTTGTTCGAACGAGAAAATATATCCATTTTATTGTGATTCGCACCAGCCAGGACGTCGCGCGATATAATACTAGCCAAAAAGAACACGTTGAACCTTTGCCCTATGCCGTTGGTTATTGTTTTGTGGGTTTTACACATTCATTGCATAGTTTGTGTTTTGCAGTTGCACTCAACCTCAGAAATATTGGGTTTTGTTTGAGAAATAAATAAAGGAATCTTTTTTTCAGTCATAATTTGTCTGCAAGCTCATTCTGTTGAGAAAATCAAGAGAAAATCATATTTTTAACCCAGAAACGGAAATTGTGTCAAATCATAAGGCCTGTGTACCATTACATCCCTAAAAAAAAATAAAGTCAGCGTTATACTCGCGGATCCACTATTAACGGGTAGCGACAGCAAATCAGAAATGTTTCTGGCTGAGAGGAACTGCATTGTTAAATTGATCAATTTGATTTGCTCTTCGTAACTCATGTTATATTGACGTTAACTAGCTCGGTAGCTAGCTAGCTATCAGATAAACAAGGGTGCGATGTTGGCTAATGGTAGGGTAGTAGCAATTAATATGTAATGTTGCATCATAACAAATGACATAACACTAGCATAAAAACCTGCAGTTTGTTTCTCCTAGATCAGTGGTTCTCAATGTTTTTTGGACAAACGCCCCCCCTACAACATACTGACCATTGGCTCACTCGGTTAAGGCACCGCATTGCCTCGGTGTCCCTAATCCGGGAAAGGTCCGTATTTCCGTAAGGGAGCTCTTCATAGGAGACTAGGGAATCTCTTTTCGTCAGACCCTTCCCTTGTGACCAATTTGCCATGGGAGACCCTACCAGGAGCTAAGCTCCAGACAACACAGCTCCCAAGCTCCCAGGGGCACGCAAACCCCTCCACCACGATTCACGGAGGAGACACCTAAAAAACTAGTAAATTTAATTTTTAATCACATTTAATTTCAAATGAAATGGCAATCAAGAAACAAACCATGCATGCTTTTCCTCCAGTTTTTTCCCCCCGAATCTTCTCCCCCAATCCCAATCATTCCCAAGCTGAAGCCATCACTTCACATACTGCTGCCACCAGTGAATCCATCTTTACAAACAGCACCCAGAGAAAAGGCAGGAGAGAGAGAGAGATTTGACTTTGATTTTCAAGTCAAGTTTCAGTTAAACTGTCACATTAACCATTTACAGAACATCATAGTAATCCCACAAAATTTAGTGTGTTTCAGGAACCTCGATTCCTTTCTATTTTGTGTTGCTTCGTGTGTGCCTCCCTGCAGTGCAGAATGCATAATAAATGCAACCAAGTCCATCCTTGCACCTGAGTCCAGTCCTCAACTTCCTGTCCTCCGCGCACATCACCGGTGTGTGGAGTAAAACCCGTGCAGGATGCCAATAGTTGCGGCACACATGTTTTGGAGAATAATATTTCATGTCAAAATTTTCTTTCACTCAATGATTGACTTCAATGAAAAGCAAAGACTTTTGTCAATAGTTTGGAATAACAAGAGGAAAAACAGCTGAGATATTTTATTCATAACCTGTTTTGCTCATGTTCAGTAAGGGTGCCAATAATTGCTGAGGGCACAGTACACGGCCAAAGAATGCTCCTAAAACTCTAATAATTTCAGCATATCCCATGTTTTAATGGGAAAATGCTCCATTTGGACCAAGGATTAATTCTGAATATCAAAAGAAATATGCGGTTCACATGACATGTATCAAATTTTGAATGCTGACATATTTCAAATGATGGTGGAAATTTTGTGTGCATATAATCGCACTCATTGTTCAAAATGGATATTGCCCTTTTTGTTAAACACAGAAATGCACTAAAGGAAAAGGCTGATTAAGACTGACTCCTTTTCTGAGTCAGGTGCTCATGTGAGCGGCGTTACAGAGATGCATGTGGGCTCGCTGCGTCTTTGCTTTGGAGGCCAACATTCAATCTGCCCACTGGCACTGATTTTGACTGAGGGATGAGTATGGTCAATTTGAACAGTGTAGATTAGTTTTTCTTTTGTGTATCATTGATGAAATAAAGAGAATTAAAGTCATATTCTTAATATTTTTGAAAAACAAAATGTTTTAACAGATACTTAAAAGTTTGAAGTTATTGTGTAATACTATGGTTTGTCAGTGCTGGTGAATTTACCATCGTGGAGGAGAAAGGAGTGATGCTACTGTGTTCATTTTAAACCCAATATTATTGCCATAATGTGATGAAGAGAATTAAGGAATCCATGGTGTTCCTTTTAATTTGGCCTGTTGTGGAGACTGCAGTGGGAGGTCGGAGGTGGGGGTTGCGGTGCTCACATCTCCCCCTAGAACACCCACACTTTTAAAATCACTGCTCCACACCTGCCCCCCCTTTTTAAGGGATCATATTCAATCATCTTCAATCAAGACATAAATGCAAAATTCAACAAAAAATAAATAACTAAATCTTAATAAGAGTAAAAAAAAAAAAAAAACATTTTTAACAGACTCTAAAAAGTCATAATACGATGTTATGTCAATGCAAGGACACTGGAAGTAGGGGTGCTGAGGGGGCTGCAGCCCCCTAGTGGCGCGGGGATGTTCATGCAAAGAAAAGCCAAAAGCCAAAAAAAAAAAAAAAAACTTTTTTTTCACAGAACTAATAATAATTTTGTGTTGTTTACTAGTCCATTGAAAGCAAATATTTTGTTTTACATTCACAAAATGAAACCTTGTCTAATAATTAAAAACAACACAGGATGACGTAGTTAGAACTAGATTTTGAGCACCATGGAATAGCGTTGGAATGTCAGACAGTGAGGTATCGTGTGCGAATCAACCAGAATGAGTCAGAAAAGAATTTCAGATTTCTTCAAAGTGTGTGTGTGCGCGCGCGCGTGTGTGTGTGTGTGTGTGTGAGAGAGAGACAGAGAGAGAGAGTGTCTGAGAGAAAGAATTTGCTGTTTAAAAATCAGTTCCTTGTTGTACTTGAAATGTGATGTTTGAATTCTATTTGATCAGTACCATGCGTACCCCGTTAAATAGGCTTTATCAAAAACAAAAAACAAAACAGACTTTAGAAGTAATGCAATGTGTGTGTGTGTGTGTGTGTGTGTGTGTGTGTGTGAGAGAGAGGGGGAGTGAGAGAGACAGAGAGAGGACTTTGCATTATAAAATGTTTACAGAATGTAAGTAAAACTGCCTACTCTTGTTCTTGTTGACCTATTTGTTGGTCATACTGCCTGTGTTGACACAAATTCTTGAGAAAAGTAATTTTAATTAAAGAAAGGCGGGATAAGAAATAAATAAATTTAATAAGAAATAAACTTTGCTTTCTGAATATGATTCAATATAGCCTAGCACATCACATTCATGAGTTTAACATCAAGTTCATGTCATGTTGGCCATAGGATGTAGGGCAGGCTATGATCTATGCTAATCTGAGGTTCAGAGACCTCTGCCCAATGCAATAGATTGGTTATGATGGCATTTCTTTGCAAGACAGACCCAAATGACATGGCTATGGGTAAAATAATTTAGTTTAACATTCAATCCAAGACTTTGCCTTTTTTTTTTTTTTTTTTTTGGTCATTTCACAATGTCATTTCACGTCACAGGGCCGTTTCTCAGCCCCCCCAACTCAATATGACTTCCAGCGTCCCTGAATGCACTGGAAAGAAACTGCATTGTCTCTATGGGAATGCTGAGCATTAAACATTCAGTAATAAATGGAGGAGAATCGCTCATTAGAATTATCGTCTCAGAGGAATTCCCAAGTAGGCGGACACACACTCACAAACGTGCGCGCTGGCGAGTTCCCACCTACAGGCAGACGCACGCCTGCAGATAAAATCAGAGGCACGAGTGGAAAAGCACATTTGTCTCACGGGTTCGGCACTGATGCGCTGGGAATCGCACCATTTATCGGAGCTTAGGCTGAAACTGCTGAAGAGTTTTAATGTTTCCACGGGCTTACTATTGACTTCTTGGAGGTGATACTGCCGGCTAATTTATTTAATACTTGAACTTTTAAAGTATAGTAGACACCAGACTGAGGGCATGTCTAAATACTCTTGCAATTCGAGCAATTATCAATACACAAATAAATAGCCGAAATAAATAGCCGGATCTAGCTTTTCCGTCGAAATTTCTTGCGTTTCCGAGACTACAACACTTTCGGTGCGCAGCTTGCTCGTGCTTAGGTCTATTGTATGGGCATAATAACTTTGAACAATAGCATTCTTATCATCTATTCGAACATCAGCGCTTTTCAGACCTTTCCAGGAGTGCAACTCCTCCCGCATGTTTTGAACAATAGCAATCTTATCATCTACTTGTACATCCGCGCTTTTCAGACCTCTCCAGGAGTGCATGTTTTAGAGCTCTGCTTGCTCCAGCACAGGTGAGTCAAACGATCAGCTTGTTACCCGTGGAGATGCTTGATAATGAGCGAATGATTAAAATCACCCATTCTTGCTGGGAGAGATCTAAAACATGCGGGAGACGTGGTACGCCAGGAAGTTTAAGAAGCACGTCATCTGTGATTGTCGACGGCAAAAAAAAAAAAATTCGGCCAGAAATCATATCAATCACTGCAACATCAGGGCGTTTTTCTTGCCTAATGACAATTGCTCGAATTGAAGAAGCTAAAACGTTTTCCAAGGTGACTGGAGCCCAAGTGGTTCGCCTACTTCATCCTGCACCCGAAAAAAATGTGAATACAGACTCAAAATAAATAGCCCACCAACAAATACTTATTAATTCGGGGAATATACATGGAGGAAATGCTGCAATTAGAGCATTAATTAAATGGATGGAAAATTTCCATCGCTATTTAGCACAATATACTTGCAAATTTTAAAAATGAATTAGGGGAGAACTGGGACGAAAGTAACATTTTTCACATGGACGTCATTTTAAAAGATAACGTTACAGACCGATAAAAATTTTCGGAGCGATGAACTACTTTCGTGTGTGCTCTGTCAATATCAGGTGCTAAATCATCCCTATATATTGACTTCGGCATAGTGACGTCGAACGGAAGTTGCGCATTGCTGCTTTCGACCCCTCCAGTCGGGAAGAAAGTGGCACACAGGCCGGACAAAAGTAACCTGATTAATTTAACTGGAATCTTTTAAATTACTGTTGTTAAAACAGAAACAAAAACAGACATTTGTTTTAAACATTTTAATTTGCTTCAAATGTTTCAAAAGTAAACGTGAACATGTTTATGGGTGCAATTGGGCTATTTATAAAAATTATGAAATTACTTTACTCATTATCACAGTTGTGACAGATATAATGAGCTGCACCCTCAGTGCATGCTTCATGTGACCACAGCAGACAAAAGATGCACCGCACCCACACTTCTCCTGGCAAAGATGAGGCAAATGTCTCCCCACAAACAAGACATTCCTCATCATTGCCCTGAGAAATTCTGGTTGCAGTGTGTCCACGAAACAACGTTTTCTTTGGGCTTTTTGAAGAGGACTGTTTTTTCTGGCCCCTCTGCCGACTCTCATCCTCCAAAGCAGCTTTTACTGGGGTGTCGGTCAGTATTGCTGTTGACCTGCAACATTCAATGAGATGATAGTCAGAATCAGCTTGTTTTTCTACAAGCAAGAAAATCAAGACAAGTTAAAAACGACACTCTGCTCACCTCTTTCTGCCTCTTCTTTTATTTTCTTTCCTCAAGCCAGCCTTTGGATATAGGCGAACCTTTTCTGGGCTGAACCTCTGTATTGGCGTGCCACTAGATGTTCCTGGAACCACAAGCATACCTGGATAGATAATATTTCCAAAAAAAAATGCTTGGCAAGGCTCAACATGCACATTTAAAAGACACACACAGACACAAACTCTCACCATCTACAGGAATGGCAGACTCATGGGGATGCAGCTCAAATGGGCTCTGGCTAGGTTGGTGGTGTCTTAAGGGAGCGGGCGCTGGTGATGGAGCGGACATTGGTGATGATGGTGATGGAGCTGGTGATGGTGATGAAGAGCGGATGGATTGGTGATGAAGAGGGCGCTGGTGATGGAGCTGGCACTGGTGATGGAGGGCAGGTGATGGTGGATGGTGATGGAGCTGGCGCTGGTGATGAAGAGGGCGCTGGTGATGGTGATGGACATGGAGTGATGAAGAGGGCGCTGGTGATGGAGCTGACATTGGTGATGAAGAGGGCGCTGGTGATGGAGCTGGTGATGGTGATGAAGATGGCGGACATTGGTGATGGAGCTGGCGCTGGTGATGGATGAGGATGAAGAGGGCGCTGGTGATGAAGAGGGCGCTGGTGATGGATGGAGCTGGTGATGGATGGTGATGAAGAGGGCGCTGGTGATGGATTGGTGATGAAGAGGGCGCTGGTGATGGAGCTGGCGCTGGTGATGGTGATGGAGCTGGTGATGGAGCTGGCACTGGGGATGGAGCTGGTGCTGGTGCAGGACGGTCGGTCACAAAAGCTGGAGCAAAGTCTGTCTCACTGAAAATATCTGGATTCAAGGGCCAGATACACTCGAACCCAGATGAAATGCTGCTTGCTGTCGCAGCTTGAGGCAGAGCTTTAGCCACAAGATTCGGGATGTTGGAGATGGTCAAAGTTCTTCCAGGGTTCATTCGCATCCAATTGTCTGCTGCACTGTTAATGTAGTGCTTCAGAGGACCAAAAACGCTTCGGTCTAGCGGCTGAAGACGGTGGGAGCAGTGGGGGGGAAAAGACAGGAGTACAATGCCGTGTGACTTGCAAAAGTCAATGGCTACCACAGAGAGGTGTGATGGATGATTGTCTAAGAGTAGCAGCAACTTTGACTTCGGGGTCACACGGATGTGTCTTGCAAAATGCTGTAAAAATGCCAAGAAACCTGTCTCCTGCATCCACCCCGACCCATTGGCAGAACCAATGCAGCCAAGGGGGCCATCCCAGATGAAGTGGTCATGGAACTTCTTCCTTGGGAAGATAAAGTAAGGGGGAACAAAGTTGCCTTGTGCGTTGGCAGCAAAGGCAACAGTCACCAATGTCCCTCTTTCCCCAGTGGTCACAGCACCCACCTGGCGCTGCCCCTTGGTGGCAATGATTTTGTCTGGCACTTGAACCGTTGTGGTACCTGAAATAATAAATGAAATGAATTATTGCTGTTGCAAATCACTGTTGCTTTTTAATTTATCGAAATATAAATTTTTACCTGTTTCATCCATGTTCCAGATGTCCTTTGCTTCAAAATTATAGCGGGTGAGGACAGTCTTTAGGTTGTTAAAAAACGCTGTCACGTTGATCTTGTTGAAGCTGGTGGAACGGGACATGCTGGTGGCTTGAGGTCGACGGATGGACAGGGTTTTGTTGCGCTCGAGGAAGGAGGTGAGCCAGTCCTTCCCTGCCATCTGGTTTTTCTCCCATGAACATGGAGTTTTGAGGCCAATATTTTCGGCCAGCTCATATGCAAACTTTTGCACCTAAAACAGCATGAAAAAAGAGGTTAGTTCCCAGATAGCAAGCACCTCCGCTCCAGATCTGCCCCGGCTCTGTGCCGACTCCAGCTGATCCGGCTCAGAGCCGGGGCAGATCCAGAGCGGAGGTGCTTGCTATCTTAGGCAAATGGCGGTAGTGGTGTTGCTCTGTCTGCAGTGTTACTCCAACCTCTTTAGGACTCAGGCCAAAATATATATCAGCTGCTCTCTTTATATATGCCTGCAGTCTCTTCTCCTGTTCCGCTGTGAAGACTTTGTTGTGAGCCCTGTACCCTGGGGCTCTGGCCTGCTGCCCTCCTGCCTCTGCCCTCCTCTTGCAGTACCTGAACAGGGTGACATGACAAACGCCATGCACCTCTGCTGCCCTCCTTATACTATCACCTCTTTGGACATCAAAAAAGGCCCTTTTGTAAACCTGCTGCTCAACCTTTCCTCTCTGGGTAGTTCTGACCCTAACTCTTGGCATTTTCTGCCGGTAAAATATAACACACACATTTTTTAATGAGCTTTAAAACAGAAAATTTGGCTGCATTAGTAGAGAGGGACGAACGTAACCGTTGGTACTTCGGTCCCGCACCTCTGCTGCCCTCCTTATACTCTCGACTCTTTGGACATCAAAAAAGGCCTTTTCTTAAACCTGCTGCTCAACCTTTCCTCTCTGGGTAGTTCTGACCCTAACTCTTGGCATTTTCTGTCGTTAAAATATAACTCATACATTTTAGTGAGCTTTAAAACACAAAATGAGGCCGCATTAGCAGAGAGGACGAACGTAACCGTTGGTACTTCGGTCCCGCACCTCTGCTGCCCTCCTTATACTCTCGACTCTTTGGACATCAAAAAAGGCCTTTTCTTAAACCTGCTGGTCAACCTTTCCTCTCTGGTTAGTTCTGACCCTAACCCTTGGCATTTTCTGCCGGTAAAATATAACACACACATTTTTTAATGAGCTTTAAAACAGAAAATTTGGCTGTATTAGCAGAGAGGGACGAACGTAACCGTTGCTACTACCGCCCCGACAATGACTCCTGACATTTGAACCAGGATTGCTTCTAAAGTGGAAAAAGTCTGACATTTCAAACTTCAGGATATGTTACAAAACTAAATGAAACATGACACATGGAGCGATAAAGACAATCTTTAAATCAAAAAAGTTTACCATTTGTCTGAATTTACTCACCGCTGTGGAAAAGGGTCTTCCCGGTCTCGTTTCGCGGGGAAGCGTCGAAACCTCAAGATTTTTCCCGGGTCTGGAGAGTGTCGCGAGCTGCACGTGCTGACCTAATTTGACTCATCAAAGTGCGGATGGCTGTGAGTAAATTGCTGTATTACTTTTGTCCCACGTTACTTTCGCACCAGCTGTCCCCTAAGACTATTTTACCACATGGAGTTCCCTGACTCTGGTAGTGCCAACTAATTTATAGGCTGAGTTATTTTGGTGTAAAATGTGATATGAGTAATGCTTGAAGTAAAAATTCTCTTCTCATTTGTTTCCATTAATGGAGATAAAGCAAAAGCTTGTTTTTTTTTTTTTTTTTTTGGAAATGAGCTACACAGTTTTTCACTCACATTGCTGTCATGAATTCCAACCCCATTTCCAGAACAGTTTGGGCGCTGTGTAAAATGTAAATAAAAACATAATGCAATGCAAATCATTTAAACCCTATATTTAATTAAAAATAGTGCAAAGATAACATATCTAAGGTAGAAACTGAGAAATTTTCTTGTTATGTGAACAACACTGGCTCATTTTGATTCTTATTACAGCAACGCGTTTCAAAAAAGTTGGGACAGGGACAGGGTTTACCACTGTATTGCATCATTGCTTCTTTTCACAACACTCTGTAAGCATGTAGGAACTGAGGAAACCAACTGCTATAGTTTTGAAAGCAAAATGTTTTCCAATTCTTGATTTATATTGGTTTTCAGCTGCCCTACACTTTATTCGCCTCCTTTGCCAAATTTTTAGTCTCATGTTGCGCCAAATTTTCACCGGGTGACAGGTCTGGACTGCAGGCAGGCCAGTTTAGCCCCCAGATTATTTTACTATGGAGCCATATTGTTGTAATAAGAGCAGAATCTGGTTTGGCATTGTCTTTCTGAAGACCTTCCCTTAAAAGGACTTTGTCTAGAACCTGTATGTATCATTCATTATGAATTATGTCTATATAGATGTGCAAGTTACCCATGTCACGTGCACTATTGTACTCCCATACCATCATGAATGCTGGCTTTTGAACTGAGCACTAATAACATGCTGGATGTTCCCTCTCCTCTTTAGCCTGAAGGATGCAGCGTTCATGATTACCAAAAATAATTTAAGATTTTGACTGGTGAGAACACAGGACAGCTTTGCATTTCAGCTCCGTCCATCTTAAATGGACTTTGGCCCAGAGAAAGCGGTAGTGTTTCAGGATCTTGTTTATATGTGGTTTTGACTTCACATGGTGAAGCATTAACTTGCATCTGTGGATAAAGCGATAAATTGTGTTCACTGACAGTGGTTTCAGAAGTGTTCCTGAGCCCATGCATCGATTTGCAGGGCAGAATCTCCTCTGTTTTAAATGCAGTGCTGCCTGAGGGCCTGGAGATCACAGCCATTCAGTATTGGTTTTTGGCCTTGTGCTTTGTGTACAGAGATTTCTTCAGATTCTCTGAGTCTTTTAATGATATTATTTACCGTAGTTAAATAATTAATTAGAGCCCCAAATTCTTTGCAATTTTACTTTGAGGCACGTTGTTCTTAAATTGTTAAATTGTTTACTCATCCGGTCTGTCAAAGAGTGGTGAAGCCCTTGGCATCATTACTTCAGAAAGATGCGGTCTCTCTGGGATGCTGTTTTTATACCCATTCCTGTTACTGACCTGTTGTAAATTAACCCAGTTAGCTGTGAGATTTTCCACCTGTTGTGCTTTCAGGCATCAGACTACTTTTCCTGTTTTTTGCCCCTCTCTCAATTTTTTTGAAACTTGTTGCTGGCATCAAATTCAAAATGAGCACGTTATTTAAAAAAAAACGATAGCAATTTCATTTGATATGTTGCCTTCGTACTATTTTCAATGAAATATAGGGTTTAAATGATTTGCACATTCTAGCCTTCTGTGTTTACATTTTACACAGCAGCCAACTTTTCTGGAAATGGGGCCGTGCAAATAGCTTGATTTTGATGTTAAATATTGGATTTTAAATTAAATATCTGTATCAGACATTTTGGTATACATTTAATTATAAGATCTTGTGACAATAAATGACTACTTTCAAAAAAAAAAAATTTAAGTTTTTAAAAATTGAAAATGTTTGCAAAAAGGAAAGACGGAAAATCCCCTCTGACCTTTTTTCCCCTCTTTGCTTTTCATCTCTTCTATTTACACTCCTCATCATTCAGTACTTCACTAACTTGAGAATGACACGAAGTTGCTTTGAAATGTTGCGTGTTTTTACAGCAATAAAAAAAGCCTTTACAATGAATTTTTAAAAAGTTTAAGTTGTTAAAACATTAAAAATTTTTCATCTTTTTAAAACTTTTAAAATGTTTTTTTCAGGAATAATTTATTGTCACAAGGTTTTATTATCAAATAAATCAAATATGCACACATTAAGTGCGATTATTCCCTAATGTGCCAAAATATTAGGACCACTCGCAGATGAAACAAATAACATTAACGATCTTGCAACAACGTCTCTTTTCCAAGTCTGTAAACAGACCTTGAACGGTTAGCGAACAGTCAGTTCCTGTAAAGTCAGTGAGATGGATTTGGGAGAAATTTAATGGGGGCCCAATTCTTGCGGGCAGATGATTGGTTCAGAGCATCTCTGAAGCAGCAAAGCTCATTGGGTACTCTGGGTCATCAGTGAATGCCTGCCAACAACATTTTGATGTTTAATTCACTACTTTCCCCGTTTTGTTTTATTGCTTTTATCTACATGTATTTTTACCTGTTTGTGAAGCACTTTGTGCTGTATTGCTTGAAAGGTGCTATATAAATAAATTCATTATTTATTGACAGTGTTCTGAGAAGGTTCCAGAACTGGCAGCAGGGTGTTGGGCCTCAGAGACTCATTGACGCACGAGGGCGATGCAGGCTGGCGGGAAAACTTACAAACGGCGTATTATGGCATAAATCAGAAAATTTGAAATGATGGTTATGGGACTAATGTCTTTCATAGTGCATGATACCCTGCTGCGTATGGAGCTTTGTAGCTACATACCAGTCCAAGCATCCATTCTATTCATCCTCCGTTGTTGAAAGTCCCTGCAATGAGTATGCAAACATCGGAAATTGACCTTTGGAGCAATGGAAGAAAGCTGACTGGTCGGAAAAGTCGCATTTACTTCGACATCATATACTTTGGCTCGGTACATGTGTGGCATTTACCTGGAAAAGGGATGGATTCAGAATGCACTGTGGGAAGAGGATAAGCTGGTGGAGGGAGTGTGATGCTCTGGGAATGGTTCTTCTGGGAAACCCTGGGCCTGGGAACTCATGTGGATGTGAATTTGACAGAGCTGTTTTTATGGCAAACAGGTGATCAACAACATATTAGGCAGGTGGTCTAAATGCTTAAGCTCGCAGAGTTTATTCAAATGAGTAACACAGGAAGTTTTCAACGTGTTGTTGCCTTTCAAACTATAACTATTAGAGTCTGAATATGAAGGCTGCTGAACAGTCAGATGTATTGTCAGATGGCTGTATCCTTGATTCTCATTAATCTTTCTTTCTCTAGGTCCAAAGGAAATAGCAGTCAGACATTCTGAATGCTGTACGCATGCAATGGGAATTCTCGACACTTCGATCGCAAATGACTCCATCATTAGACCAGCAGGATTTTACATTATTGGATTCACAACTTTAGAGTTTGCTGAATTGTTTATAATTTTCCTTGGCTTAATTTACATTGTAACAATTTTATTCAATGCAATTATTATTGTCATTATATGCATAGATAATCGCTTACATACTCCAAAGTATATTGCAGTGGCCAATTTAGGGGTTGTAGACCTTATAGGCAGTACATCTTTTATTCCTACCTCAATTAATACAGTTCTAACTGGAGACACGTTTATGTCCTATAATGGATGTTTAGCACAGATTGTCATTTATTACAGTGCTATATTTTTAGAGTCATTTTCCCTCAGTGTTCTTGCCTATGACAGGTTAATTGTGATATGTTTCCCACTGAGGCATAGTTCTATCAACACTCCCATGAGAATGATTGGTATTTTAATCTCAGTTTGGGTGTTTACTGAAATTGTCATGTTGGTTTTGGTTTTACTCTTGATAAAACTCTCTTTTTGTGATTCTCTCACTGTAACCAATTATGTCTGCGGGTATTCGGCCGTGTTTTATCTTGCGTGCAACGATTATACACAACAATGGGCAGCTGGGTCTTATTTGAGTATACTGATCTTTTTTGGTCCACTTAGTTTAATAGTTTTGTCATACGGCTGTATTTTAAGAGCTGTACTCAGAATGAAGAACGTGGAGAGCCGGTACAAAGCACTTGCAACTTGCACTGAACATTTCATTCTTGTGGCAGTTTTTTACGGGCCAAAAATATCTATATATATCATTGAACTTTTTATATTCCGCATTGATCCAAACGTTGAAATGGTGAACCTGGCTTTGGCCACATGTATTCCCTGCTGTCTGAACCCTATAGCGTATTCTCTGGCAACTAAAGAAATCAGGGGCAGAATTCTCACTATGCTCCAGAGAGCTAAAGCAACAGCTGGGGTAAGATGAATGTAGACTTTAACTGTGGATGTTGGGGTGAAATGTATTTGCATTTTCAAATAAATAGCATCACATTTAGGCCTGGTTTTTGGACTCAATTGCCCTAAATTTAGCATTTTTTTCCTCTCAAAACTGAAGTTGATTAAATCATCTTACCTACACATTCTGTACTGTTACAAAAATTCAAATTTTCTTATGTATGCACTTTTATCTTTATTATTTTGATCATGTGTCATGATGCTGGCTCAAAGCATCAATTGTTGGCTGGCTTCTAGGTGGCCCAATTGCAGGTCTGTAGGCTGGACTGTAACGCTTCACTGGAAGGGTTCTGTGGCTATCGATGTACTGCAAGGGCAAATTCAGGAGTAACGTTGCTGCAAATCATTTGGAAAAAGCGAAAGAAAATTAGAATAAGGTTCTGAAGAGATAAGCATGTAAATTGGGGACAATAAATCTGGAATAGTGCCGTAACTCTTTGCATGAGTGAAATCCTTAGCCCAGTCCTTAGCCACTAACTGGATAGACTTAATGAACAGACTTACTATCCACCTGAACTCAAACGCTGCCAAGGCTGTGGCTTGAATTTGAAAGAAATTGCAAAATATAAGTCATAGAAAATGGGTCATGACAACAAGATTGCTATAATTATCATGACTGCTTGATGAATGTAAATGAAACCATCAGAAGCCGAGACACCTCACTGCAACAAACAGACAGATGGTGTGCGTATTACTATCTCTCATCTGCATTATATCACTGATTCTTCCCATCGTTGCTGAACCCCGTGCTCTCAAACAAGCCCAGGATGAGCCAAACTTTTCCCGATAACTAAATCACTCTATTGATTTGGCCATCGCAGTCGTCAGACCTCAGTCCAATTGAAACCCTGTGAGCAGAGTTGAAGAGGGCAGTTTATAAACACAAACTCAAGAATGTGAGGGATCTTAAAAGGATCTGCTGAGAATAATGGTCCAATATCCCCCCAAATGTGTGCCTTAAACTGGTCAAAAATTACAGGAAAAGTCTCTGTGCTGTTATCCTTTCCAGATGTGGTTGCACTTAGTACTAAATGAAAAGTGCCAATAATTATGAAACCTGGATTTTGCTGCAGTTTGTTTTGTATTAAATGATTATGATTTTGGGTGTGTCCATCAAAACATTAATAAAGTACATCACACATGTTGGTATAATTTTTTTCTCTAGAATTATATTGATATCTATTTTGTTAACTGTTTGTGCATTGCCAGTCTGGGGTGCCAGTAATTTTGGAGCCCACAGAAGGTGTTAAAGATAGTTAGTACTGCTTGATGTATTTCTCTCCAGTAATGCTTTTAATGGTGCGCAGCTTGACATCCACAATTCCTCCAACACTGTGAGTTTCCTTTTTCTTAATATTCCTTTGAAGCGGGAGTAATAAAAAAAATGAGTGACAGTTTTCCAGCAAAATAATTTCCACCAGTGGCTGCTGGTGAACTGGCGATAGGGGGAGCTCAAACCATCCCTTAAAAGTAATGATTGGTAATGACATGTTTTCAATTATTCATTGAAATTACCATTACAGAAACTCCCAAAACTCTAATCATTATTAGGTGTGGCCAGGTTTCATGAAAAACGCACACCTGTCAACTCTCACGCATTCGGCGTGAGTTTTAGGGCATATTTACGTTCCGCTGCTGTAGTCAGCAATTATTCAATCAACGCATATGTAAGGTATTTTCACGCTGAATTGAAGTCCTTGTGCATGGAGGTTTATCAGTTTCGCGTGCGTCACGGTGGATTTCACCACTAGTAATTGGAAACCGATTATGACTCCGGACTTCTCACACTTTTGTTTACTCAGGGGTTGAAAGCAATGCATGTGTTTCATGATCATTTAAATTGTTTAAATGACATAAGAGCCTATATAGCCTTTAAAATTCGGTCAAATCAAAAACCCATTACATGTATGATGAACTCTTGGCAGAATATCGTACAGTAAAAATTTGAGCATCTTAGCTCGTAGAATAAGGGAGCTAGAGCTGTTTGAAATTTAGCAGAAAAAGCCACCTGTTGGCCAAACCAAGAATGGCAGCGCGCCCAAAATCGAACTAGGGCTAGATCTTGGGCCCATATACATGCATATAAAATATGAAAAGGATCCAGGGAAAACTGAAAGCTGTATTGCGCTGAAACGACATAACGCATGCACGCACGCACACACGCACAACAGGCCACCACTAATGACCCTAAGTACAGCATAAGCCCCTTGGGCCTGTCGACCAAGCAGGCTAAAAAAACACTTTTTTCATGGTAACAGACAGACAACCAAAAAGTAAGATTTTCCAAAATTCAACCCCATAATATTTAATTTTTTTTTTCAATTTATGAGAAAAATATAATTAGGGATGTTTAGTTTGATATATTAACATAATAAAAAATCAAGGATAACCATGATTCCCTCAATTCTTTTGACATAGGAAAGAAAATGCATCAAGTCAAAATTTTCTTCCAAAAATTAAATTTTTTTTTTTTATGCGTCCCTTCCTATTAAGCCTTGCTATTTTTTTTTTTTTTTTTTTTTGGGTACAGATGTGGCAAAAATAAAATCAGTTCTGGAAACTAGAGGTAATAACCTTTCTAAAAATATAAGGTATGAAGAGTTCAGAAGAAATTTATTTTTCATGACAGATGATAACAGGCCCTTGACCAGGCCCATATGTCAAATTGTAAATGAAACTCAATCTGGCTTTTGTTGTGGAAGATGTAGCTATTCATAACAACATAAGATTGGTTCTCAATTTAATTGATTACAGTCATATTTTCCTTGATAGTGGTTATGTTTTATTTCTGGATTTTTACAAAGCCTTGACTCAATAGAACATGCCTTCATATTAGAAATGCAAAAGTATTTTGGTTTTGGGAACAGATTTGTAAACCTAATTAATATGTTATGCAGGGACATAAACAGTCATGTGGCTTTAGAACATGGCACTTGCCCAAGAGTCAATGTCAAGAGGGGTGTAGTCATTGATAAAAGGAAACGTCATTTAAAAAAGTACTTTGCAAATGAGTTACCTGTACATGAAATCCTGGCAGTCAATTTAGATTGATTGAACAGCCATCCAGCCAATTGCAGCCATTTGGTCAATCCTCCAGGCCAGTGAAGAGCAAATGGTTGAAAAATGCCGTTATGTGCGTGCATTTAGAAACGGGGCTTTTGTCACTTGCAAGGAAAAATGGCAATTTTCGGTGTTGATGGTGTAGCTATAATGTTTTTTGTAACCCACAAAAACCTCTTTTCTGTAAGAGGTTACAGAAACTGGTGCTACTATCTCTTTCTCTTTCCTGTTTCTGCCTCAGCTTCTTTTTTATTCTAAGAACAGCAGAATTGGAGCAGTATGGAGTTGTGTAATGAGTATGGTTATGACTCTTTGCATACTGTGATAGTCAAAGGAGTCAGAACAGGCATTACTCTGGAAGAAGTTGCAAAAACATTTAAATTTCTAGATGATGTTGAACAGATTGCTTTCATTAAGAATGCCTTAAACAGTATCCTCTGTCAGTTTAGTTGTGATGTCACTCCAATGCTGCTGCAGAATGAACACTCCACTGAAGACGGTTCTCGCTGGAAGGTGGTCCAAGTAAGCCAACACCAACCAGAACCGGAAAGTGGGAGTCAACCTGGTGAGGAGTTAGTGCCCCTTAGTTATGCCCTTGGTGATATAACTGTCAATTTTAGAGAACAGATCACTGAATTAGCCAATGCTTATGGCGTCAATCCTGTAGTGGCAGGACAGAGTGCAGGAGGCCAAATCAGAAAGGTTTGTAAAGTGGGTCCTGCAACGTCTACCCCTGCCTTGTTTTGTGCTAAAACAAGGTTTTCTAATTTAGCTCTGCATTCTAATTGTACTAATGAACAGGTAGCAAACCCCGCTCAGGCTGCCCTTGGGGCTGACTCCTCATTGACCATAACAATAGCAGCTGAGGCCCAACAAGTTATTGTTGAGCACATTGTAAAACATGACTCACCCACATATAACATAACATAACATAACATAACATGAACGGCGAGAACGGGTCGTTCAGCCCAACTAGGCTCGCCAGTTTCTTTATACTATTGTGAATATATCACTTCAGATACTCAATGACTCAATGGTATCTAGCTTTAAGTCAAGCCTGCTCTTGAAAACTCCCAAGGTCTCTGCCTCAACAATATGGTCAGGCAAGCTGTTCCACTTCGAAATTACTCTTTGGGTGAAAAAATATTTCCGGACATCAGTGCTAAATTTACCTTTGGTCAACTTCCATTTGTGACCCCGAGTTCTACTAACAACACTTGGTTGAAGGAATCCTACATAATTCACTTTGTTAATCCCTTTAACATATTTAAAGACCTCAATCAGATCACCCCTTAGTCTCCTTTTCCTAAGACTAAGAGATTAAAGATCTTCAACCTCTTCTCATAGCTTTCATCTTTAATACCGGGAATTAGCTGAGTGGCTCTTCTCTGAACTTTCTCTAGAGCCTCTATATCTTTCTTAAAGTATGGTCCCCAGAACTGTACACAATACTCCAGATGTGGTCTGACGAATGTGTTGTACAAAAGAAGCATCACCTCCTTGGATTTGTACTCAATACTGTTGGCAATGTAACCCAGCATCCGATTAGCTTTTTTAACTGCTACGGCACAATGGCTAGAGCCTGTGAGGGTTTGGTCAACAATCACTCCCAGATCTTTCTCGTGTGGGGCACATTCCAGTTTTAAACCTCCCATGAAGTAATCCCGTCTAATGTTTTTATTACCTACATGTACAACTTCACATTTCGCTACATTAAATTTCATTTGCCACATTTCTGCCCAATTCCGGATTCTATCCAAATCATCCTGAATCACTTTAGTGGACTCTAAACTATTCGCCAAACCTCCCAATTTAGTATCATCTGCAAATTTAACTAATCTGCTCTCAATATTCCTATCAAGGTCATTAATGTAGATGAGGAACAGCAAAGGTCCCAACACCGATCCCTGGGGGACGCCACTCCCCACCATACCTAGCTCAGATGTGATACCACTGACCACCACTCTTTGTGTTCTGTCCTATAACTGGTTTTGAATCCACTCCAGAATACCTCCTGTAACTCCAATGGAGCTCATTTAAAAAATTAGTCTCTTATGCGGTACTGTATCAAATGCTTTCTGAAAATCCAAGTATATGATATCATAAGCCCTGCTCTGGTCATAAGTCTTGGTGGCCTCTTCAAAAAATTCCATAAGGTTTGTCAGGCATGACCTTCCCTTACGGAAACCATGTTGGCTATCCCTCAAGATATTGTTACATTCAAGAAATAAGTCCAGCTCATCTTTTATGATAGATTCTAATATTTTGCATGCAATGCAAGTTAAACTGACTAGCCTGTAATTTCCTGGCTCAGTACAGTCCCCTTTCATATATATTGGTATTATTTTGCCCTGTTTCCAATCGTTTGGTATTTCTCCAGTTTCTAAAGACCGTCTGAAGATAGCGGAGAGCGGCTTAAAGATGATCTCACTAACTTCCCTGAGCACTCTAGGATTTAAGCCATCAGGACTCGCCACCTTATCTGCCTTTAGTTTATGCAACTTGTCTCATACTTCGTTATCCCTAACCTCAATTTCCGCTAAATAATCTTGAGCATTTGACATGCCCTCTGGCCGAATAAAGACCCACTCTGAGGTAAAATTCTCAACAAAGTAACTGTTTAAGGTATCCGCAATATCCTTGTTATTAGGTAGCAGCGATCCATTTTTATTCTTTATGCACTTAACCTGCTCTTTGACTTTCTCTTTTTTTGCTACAGTACTTAAAGAAGCGCTAAGGGTTAGTTTTTGCCCCTTCTGCAATTTGTCTTTCATACAGTCTTCTAGCATTCCTCAGCTCTTTTTTTGACCACAGCCCGCATTTTACAGTATTCAGCCTTAGTGCTCTCATTGTTATCCTTTATGTACATCTTATAAAGATTCTTCTTTTCCCTCAAAATCCTACGAATATTTGTGGTCATCCACTGAGAATTCTGCTTTTTCTGCTTACTTTTGGACACCTTTGGAATGAATTTGCATTGTGAATCAAGTAAAATCCCCTTAAATCTTTCTCACATCTCATTTACGGACTCACAGTCCAGGAGTGTCTCCCATTTTATTTCACTTAGATATGAGCGCATCCTGTCAAAGTTTGCTCGCCTAAAATTGAAAATTTTTGTTTTTGAACACACCTTTTTTTACATCCCATGAAACATCAAAATTAACAGTAGAGTGATCACTTGTCCCAAGTGGCTTCAGTACCTCAACATTGCTAATTCTATCTGGGTCATTACAGAGCACTAAGTCTAAAATTGCCCTCTCTCCTGTAGGTTTATTAACATACTGCACCAAAAAATTATCATTTATAACATCTAGAAATTCTTCCTCCCCCCTACCCTGTCCTTTCACCATTTCCCAATCGATACCAGGATAATTTCAGTCTCCCATAATAATAGTCCCTCCACCTCTACAAGCTTGTGTAATCCTCTTCAAAAGAATTTCATTGACTGTACTGTCCAAAGCTGGTGGTTGATAGCATAGACCTATGTTTAAACCTGTCTCGTGTTTGCCAATGAGCCTGACCCAGATATCTTCACAGGGCGAGGAATGTTCAATTTCGGGAATTTCCTATACATTTATGTTTTCGTTCACATAGAGTGCTACGCCCCCTCCTCGCCTATTACATCTATCCTTCCGAAAAAGCTTATAACCTTCTATATTATATTCATCTCCATCCTCTTCACTAAGCCATATCTCTGTAATCCCAACTATGTCATAGCCCTCACTAATCATAACGGCCTCAAGTTCTGGAAATTTATTTTTTATGCTTCTTGCATTTAAATAAAAACATTTCAGGTTATTACGAATGCTCTTCCCCTTAGATTTCCCATGTGCCTGCTGCTCCAAGCCCCTCACTAAGCTTTGTTGCTTTAAAAGTATATCACCAATAGTGCATGTAACACTGTCAGCTTCCATCAGGGCAGTCTGCATTTCCCTCTGTGTAACACTCACGAACCTCCCTGCCCCCCAAGTCCCTAGTTTAAATAATCCTGTGCTACCCTCAACATACGCTGATCCAGTGCAAAGGTACCCCTCCGGTTCAGGTGTAGCCCGTCAGGCTTGAACAGGTCACCCCTGTCCCAGAAAAAGTTCCGGTGCCCCATAAACCTGAATCCCTCTCTCCTACACCAGGTTTGTAGCCACGTGTTAAACCTCCAGATAAAATTCTGCTTTCCTCTGCTTGCACGTGGTACTAGTAGAATCCCGGAAAAAACTACCGTGGAGGATCTGCTCCTAAGCTTCTCAGCTAATTCCACAAATTTGCCTCGCAGAACCTCAAACCTACCTTTACCTATGTCATTTGTCCCAACATGGACCATGACAACTGGATCCCTCCCAGCTCTGGCCAGGAGCTTGTCCGCACGCTCCAGAAGGTCTCCTACCAGGGCACCAGGTAGGCAACATACTGTACGAGACTCCTTGTCGCGCGAACAGACTAAACTGTCTATTCCTTTCAGTATTGAGTCCCCCACTATCACTAACTCTCTTTTATGAGGGGTAGAGGCCAACAGGGTGCCCTGATGCTCATCAGTCCCCCCACTCTCGGGGTCAGGGGCCAAGTCGAGTTCCTGAAAGGGCTGGAATTGGTTGGACACCTCAAACACTGGAAGAGCTGTCGCTGTACGGTGTGCACGCCCTTTCCTGCGCTGACGTCCTACAGTCACCCAACTTTCTCTCCCTGCCTGCTCTGGGGTCCCCACACCACCCTGCTTTGGCGTACACACTATTTCTCTAAACGAATACTACTTAGTTCCTCTAGGAACTCTACTGATTGCGAACTATGTCGCGCCGCCAACTGGCCCTGAAGATCAAGGATCTTGCTCTCCAGATGCTCAATTAGTTGGCACCGGTGGCAGACAAACGCAGCCTGGAAATCTCTTTCCAAAAGTGTGATCATCCTGCAACCGTCACACAGTTTTGGTCACATTTTGAACCCCCTACCTAATGACTTTGCTCACCCTAGATAAAAGAAAATTACTAATGCCGAGACAGAAGCTCAGGAACCACAATTTATTAATTTATTAACCTGAGAAGCCCTAAGCAGCAGTCACAATAGAAACCGTGGGGAAACTGTGTAAATGGATAATAAGCCTCTTTTACCAGGGGCTTAGTTTCAGCTAACAGAAATGAAATACCAAATTGAGAAATGCTCTATATGTAATAAGCACTCCTAATAAGCCGACTTGAGTTTATCTAGTCCCGGCACTATTAATATACTAACCTAAAAGTATCAAAGGGCTTAGCTGAGAACCCAGATGCTCCTACAGCTCGTGAGTTTTGCCCATTTTCTGGGAATATTCCAAAGCCAACTAATGAGGTGGATTACCAATTATGGCAGCTCCGCGTTAAACAGTTGCTAAATGATAAAAGTATTCCTCAGGGGTAGCAGCGACAGACTGTATTATACAGTTTGCTTCCGCCAGCGTTAACTGTTGCACTTAGGATCGGTCCAAATAAAACCCCTGCTGCTTATGTTCAGGAGCTGGACAATGCTTTCAGCAGTGTGACAAATGGTGAAGAGCTTTATATACAGTTCATAGAAACCCATCAAAATAGTGGGGAAAAAGCTTCCTGACTATTCACGTAGGCTCCAGAGTTTGCTTCATGAGGTCACTGAAAGAAATGGGGTGACAGAGCAGAATGCAGATTCTCAGTTGTTGAAGCAGTTTTTGCGGGGTTGCTGGGATGATCGTCTGATAGCCATTTTACGCCTGAGAGAATACAATGACTCTGTTTATGCGTCAGTCCCGTATTTTAGCTGTAGTGATTTCGCTGCTGCTTTTGCTATGAAAGTTTTACCTCGTCTAGCATCAATATGCAGAGCTGGACAAATTCATGACCGCCACAATTGGGGTGTACTTATTCACTCAACTTTATTTTCCGAAACACACGCACCCACACATATGCCGGTAGATAGCATCCCCTATTGGCGTGGTGGACAACAGTGCATTGGTAAATACATCACACTAGCCTTTTGCTAAAAGTCAGGACGTTGAAAGAGTTAAAAAAGAAAAGGCATTTGGGTAATGGTGTGGCCAGAGTGCATACCAAGACACAGTTGGCAGTTGAGTCGGATACAGTTGATAGTTTTGGTGTTTTTGATGTCTCTGTACAGGATCAACTAGAAGCTAAAATTAGAGGCAGAATTACAACGGGTGTTGGTGGCAAGCACCAACAGACCTCATAGAAGAGACAGGCCTAGGCAGGGTTTGGGATCAGAAGGCGACAGGGGTGTTGTTAACTCTCCTGTTGCATCTGTTGCTAAGAAAGCAAAAAATTTTAAGAGGTTTTGTTCTAATTGTGGAGAGGAATCACACCTGCTTTCTGCTTGTTCTAACCCAAGAAATGCTGTCTTGGTGCAACGGAGACAATGTGAGCGACATGATGGCAGCCAAGTTCAACAGCAGCTGACCCCACAGTCAGATGAGACTTTAAACTTTTAAGCGCTCCTGCTATGGAACGAGCAGGAGCCGAAACTCACCTAAGTTCCACCTCCTCTAATCAATTTACTAGTCAGTGCCATTCTAGTAGAGAATGTGTTTCAGATATTCCTGATGGTTTAATTGGAGAGTCTTGTAATGGAGTAGCTTGGTTGGATGGAGTTCAGTGTCAGTGCTTAATGGACACAGGATCACAAGTGAGCATTTTATCTCAATCTTTCTATTCTGCACATCTTTCACACTTTCACTCAATAATCTACTTCATATTGAGAGGGCTGCAGGGCAAAGGGTTCCTTACCTGGGGTATATTGAAGTGGAAGTTCAGTTTCCTCGGAATGCTTGTGGAACTGGCTGGCGGTTTTGTACTTTAGTGTTAGTGAGTCCTGACCAGCCTTATAATAGTAAAAAGTTCCCCAATTAGTAGGGTCTAATATTTTGCAGGAGCTAAGGCTACACGCGTGACTTTTCGTGGTAAAGTGTCTGTATGTCTAAAACCTGGTGAGCTGAGTGTGTTAAAAGGTATATGTCATATGAGGTCAAGTCATAGTGGTTCTCCAGTTCTTTTGAGTGGTGTGGAGGAAGTCTCTGCTCCAGGTGGATTAGTGGTGTTCAATGAACTAGTGGAGATGAAAGACAGGTCTCATAATGCTGTAAAGGTCACCGTTAAGAATATATCCCAGCATGACATCACTCTTCCTCCCAAGTGTGTTATAGCTGAATGTTCTTTGGTTGATTGGGTGGTACCGATTTCATCTCCTACACACTCTGACTCACAACACGAAGGTCATTCATTCCTGATTTCACCTAAAGAAACAAACAGTATGGCTTGCGAACCGTTTGAACTTGACTTTGGAGACAGCCCTAAAGAGCCAGACTTTAAGAGTTATATAACGAAAATAATATTTGAGGAAGTTCCCAGTGCCTTTTCTAGGCATGACCTTGACATTGGGAGTGTCCCAGGTGTCACTCATAAAATTGAGTTAGAGCCCCATGTTCCTTTTAGGGAGAGGGCAAGGCGAGTTTCCCCGGCAGATTTCAATTACCTTAAGAGTCACTTGCGTCATTTATTAGCAGCAGGTGTAATAGAAGAATCAAATAGCCCTTACGCTTCTCCAGTAGTGTTAGTTAGGAAAAGGAATGGTGATCTTCGAATGGTGGTTGATTATCGTAAGCTTAACAGTCTTACAAGAAAGGATGCGTATCCCTTGCCGTGCATTGAGGAAACTTTTGCTCTGTTGTCTGGATCAAAGTGGTTTAGTGTCCTTGACTTAAAAAGTGGTTTTTAACAGTTGGATCTTGAGCCCTCTGACAGACATAAGACAGCCTTTAATACTCCTTTTGGTAACTGGCAGTTTAGGAAGCTTCCATAGGGTCTAACTAATGCACCTGCGTCTTTTCAGCGGACCATGGAAAGGGTCATGGAGGGGATAAACCTTCAAGAGGTGATAGCTTTTCTTGATGACCTCATTATATTTTCTCCAATCCTGGAGCAACATAAGGAGAGGCTCATGAAAGTCCTCCAGCGTATTTCTGAGTGTGGTCTTAAGCGGTCCCCTTCTAAATGTAAATTCTTTCAGTCCTCTATAAAATATTTAGGTCATGTGATTTCTGCTCAGGGTATTCAGCCAGATCCAGACAAAATCTCTGCTATTAGAGAGTGGCCACGTCCTCAAACTGTTCGCAAACTCAAGTCATTATTAGGTTTTCCTGGTTATTACAGGGGTTTTGTCTGTGACTATTCACTTGTTGTTGGGCCTTTAAACAAATTGCTGAAGGGTGATTTTTCTTCCAGAATTAAACATATCAAACATGGTCCCTGTTCTAGGTCGCCACTGTTGAGCGACAGGTGGTCTGATAGGTGTCAGGAGGCTTTTGAGTTGATTATAGAGAAACTGACATCTGCCCCAAATTAGGTTTTGCAGATTGGTGGCTTCCGTACGTGCTCCACACCGACGCCAGCGCAATAGCATTGGGTGAAGTGTTGTATCAAGTCCAGGATGGTCAAACACGTGTTGTTGCCTATGCAAGTCGTGGACTTTCCAAGAGTGAGCAGAATTATCCGGCTCATAAATTTGAATTTCTTGCTCTTAAATGGGAAATCACTGAGAAATTTCATGATTACTTGTATAGTGCAAGTTTCAAAGTATTAACTGATAATAACCCACTAACTTATGTATTGACAAGCGCTAAATTGGATGCCACTAGCCACAGGTGGCTGGCTTCATTGTCCATGTATAATTTTGATGTTCGTTATAAGTCAGGTTTGCGGAACACAGATGCAGATGGTCTCTCACGTCGGCCACATGGTGCCTGTTTTGTTGATGATGAGTCTCAGGAGCAGGATAGGAAAATAGCTAAGATGCTGGAACGGACTACTTTGGCCCCAGGAGAATTTAAGTTCTTTAGTGGCCATGCAATGAGTGCTCTATATGCGTCATGGGGTTCAGGTCTTTGCTGTGTCCGAGGAGGAGGAGAGTAAAGGTCTTCGCTTGCAGCGAATTTTGTCCCAGCAGTAGAGACCCCCCTCTGTTGTGATGGTGCTGTTCCCCCAGAGTTTGAATCTCCTGTGCCATGGCCAGGCCAGCCAGCTCTTCTTGGTTTATCAGTTGAGGACTGGCAGAGGTTACAGAGTGAGGATGAGTGTTTGATGCGTGTCATGAATATTTTGGCTATTGACATTCAGGATGTGGACAGGTCAAAAGAACAGCGTAAGGTGGTGTTGCTACTGCGTGAGAGAGCCAAGCTTTGTTTGATAGAGGGTATTTTGTATCGTAAAGTCCTTAATTGCCAAGGTGATGTGTTCTACCAGCTTGTCATTCCCCGGAGCCAGAGAGAACGGGCTTTTTATGGAGGGCATTATGAAGTGGGCCACATGGGCATGGAGAGAACTTTAGAATTGGCCAGGGCTAGGTTTTATTGGCCTAAAATGATGCAGTATATCGAGACAAAGTGTAGAGCATGTGAGAGGTGCTTGAGGCGAAAGAGCAGGGCACAGAGAGCAGCCGAATTGGTTAACATATAGGTGAGTGGACCCCTGGAGCTGGTATGTATGAATTTTCTTTCATTGGAGCCCGACTAAAGAGATACAAGGAACATACTAGTCATAACCGATCACTTTACAAAGTATGCACAAGCTTACCCAACAAGGGATCAGACGGCGAAAACATTGGCTATGGTTTTGTGGGAGAATTTTATAAGTCATTATGGGTTTCCTCGCAGGTTACACAGTCATCAGGGGGCTAGTTTTGAAGCAGAGGTTGTAGCAGAGTTGTGTAGGCTCTCAGGCATAGAGAAATCTCGCATCACCCCATAACATCCCTGGGGAAATCCAGTAGAGAGGTTTAATCTGACTTTGCTTGATCTCTTGGGGACATTGGAAGACAAAAAGAAAGAGGAATGGAGAAAGTATGTTAAACCACTTGTACATGCTTATAACTGTACTAAGAATGATACAACTGGGGAGGCTCCTTTTCTTCTTATGTTCGGTCGTCAGCCCAGACTCCCAATTGATCTCTGTTTCGGCATTAGTCCTCGAGGCCATGACTCAAAAACGCATTCACATTATGTGCAAGACCTGAAACGTTGGCTCAAACATGCTTATAATTTGGCTTCAAGGAATGCAGAGAAACGCCAGCTCCTGAACAAAAGACGTTGGGGTGCCAAAGTTACTGCTCTGCCTTTGGAATTTGGGGATCGAGTCCTTGTGCGTAATCTAAGTCTTAGAAAAAAGCACAAAGTTTCTGATAGGTGGGAACCAGACATGCATGTTGTAGTCAAACACCTGGATGTTAATATTCCGGTATATGTTGTCACACCTGAGGATGGGGATGGGCGAGAGAGAGTTCTGCATCGAGACATGCTGCTGCCTTGTGGGTTTTTGCCTTTTAATTCAGGGAGAATTGATGAGGCTGTACCTGAGCAAATCCCGCTTTTTCCTGCTGTTGGTGTGGTTGATGAGGATGAGGTCCCGGTGGGTAATTCTCCGGATGTTGATATTGAGAGAGATGAAGCTCATGATTTAAATTTCGAGTCCTCTGAATTATCTCAGTCACAAGAGTGGGAGACCCCATTACAAACCTCTCTAAATCCTGATGCACCCGAGTTTTCATCGGGACAATGCCAATTGGATGACTGTGAGTCTATGTTGAGTCCAGTTTTCCCCCAGGGTAGGCCACGGAGAAGACGGGCCCCTCCAGCTTATCTAAGCGACGACCAGGTTGACTCCCATGTTGGGTGCATGTTTTGATGGTTTCCTTGCCATGACCTTGGTCTTCAGTTCCCTCAACAGATTCTCGACAGGATTGAGGTCGGTGCTCTGGCTTGGCCACTCCAAAACGTTCACTTTGTTGTCCACTAACCATTTCTTGACGGATTTGGCCGTGTGTTTAGGATCATTATCCTGTTGGAAGATCCATTCCTGCCCAAGACCAAGTTTTTTGGCGGATTGCTTGATGCTTTCACTGAGGATCTGGATATACTGGTACTGTTCCATAATGCCATTCACTTTAAAAAGGTTTCCAGGCCCATTCGCTGAAAAGCAACCCCAGGGCATTATACTCCAGCCACCGTGTTTGACTGTTGGGACAGTTTTTCTCGGGTTTAACACTTCACCTTTCTTACGCCACTTAGACTTCTCCAACCCAGACACACAAGAGCTCGTCTAGCCTTTGCAAAAGCTCACCCGGATGAAGAAACAAGCTTCTGGCTGTCAATGTTATGAACGGATGAAACAAAGATGGAGCTGTTTAGGCACAGAGATGGGGCTTTTGTTTGGCGTAAGAGAGGTGAAGAGTTCAACCTGAAAAACACGGTCCCAACTGTTAAACACGGTGGCGGGAGTATAATGCCCTGGGGTTGCTTTTCAGCGAATGGGCCCGGAAACCTTGTTAAAGTGAATGGCATTATGAAACAGGACCAGTATATCCAGATCCTCAGTGAAAACATCAAGCAATCTGGCGAATTACTTGGTCTTGGGCAGGAATGGATCTTCCAACAGGATAATGATCCTAAACTCACGGCCAAATCTGTCAAGACATGGTTAGTGAACAACAAAGTGAACGTTTTGGAGCGGCCAAGCCAGAGCACCGACCTCAATCCTATCAAAAATCTGTGGAGGGAACTGAAGACCAAGGTAATGGCAAAGGAAACCCTTAAACTTTACGGACCTGGAGAAGTTTGCTCAAGAGGAGTGGGCCAAAATCCCTGTGGAAACGTGTAGAAACCTTGTGATCAACCACAGGAAGGGTTTGGAGGCTGAAATCGTGAATAAAGGCTTTGCCATCAATTACTGAGAAAAGGGTATGAATAATTCTGGACATGGCATTTTTCGTAAATTTGTTAAATAAAATACCAAAAAGTATTGTATTTCTCGAAAAATTGTTTGCTGTAATTCTTACAGCCTTATGTAAACTTACTGTGTCATTTGTGCAAGGATAAATTTGATTTGTCAAAAAATAATCTAAATAATTTTTAGTTTTTTATTATTTATTTATTTTTTATTGTGTGTGTATGTATTTTGGGTACTTGTGCACACGTCTCCTGTAGTATCATTGACTACATTATCGCTGTGCACTTCCTTTGTCTCCATGAGGCCTCATTGACTACTAACTATGCTGATATGGATGTATGATTGTGTGTGGACATGTGTTGCCTTGGTGAACCGTTGAACCGAATTGCCCCTTGGGGACAAATAAAGTTGTTTTGAATTTGAATTTGAATTTGAAATATCTTGGAAAAAAACAAAACTTGGTAGGGGTATGAATAATTTTGGGCGCGACTGTATATATAGTGCATTTAGAACGTACAAGTTAGTTCGTTGTACAAGAGAAACCACAGCGAGTAGCCCATTGCTCGCTGTGCAGCGTTTTGATCTCTCTTCCTATATTTATTAGTTTTTCTACATGTTCCTGCCAGGCCGACGGTTTTATCGCCGATGCCGTCTTGTTGTACCGACCTTGCGGAGAGCCTGTGCAGTGTTGGAAGAGCCAGCCAACGGCTCCTGTGTGGTGTGTGTGTGTGCCTGAGCCCAACTGTCATCGCCTGGAATCCGTCGGTGTGGTCTGCGCGCCTGGGTTCTAGAAGCCAACGTCCAACCGCTCCCCTTGGAATCTGTGCGTTTGTGGTGATCGCCCCAGCATCTGAGTGTGCGCCTGCATAGATGGCTGCGAGTCACAGGATAACGCCTGTTCCAGCAAAAGCTACGGTTGCGAGTCTCAGGATAATGCTGGATTGATTACCGGCTGCGAGCCACAGGATAACGCCGGTTTGATTACCGGCTGCGATTCTCAGGATAACGCCGTTTTTGACGGCCTTTGTTCGAGTTACAGTATACGAACACTTAGACTGATTTTACATACATCTTCTAACAGCGCTGAACTTTTTTATTTTACCTGTTCAACTCATATAAAGTTTCATTTTTATTTGTTCATTTGCTACTTTAACTATTCTTTTATTTATCTTGCCACTTTAGGCCTATTAATATTTTCATTGGATCCAAGTGTAATGGGTATGTGAATGGTGAGCTCATAGCTTACTATTGTTTACAAGAATAGTCTATATTTTATTACTGTACATATTGTTGTATTATCTGTCGACTTTATGCATTTTGAATTTTCTTGCACATTCTATTTAGATCTCTTTGCACTTCACCTATTTATCTATTTATTCACTCAGGGATGATTAATTGTTTCATTCTGTATTCATATTCTATGTAATATCTCAGTAAAATTGTAAGAATTTTATTACATTGAAGCAGACTATACTCTGGTCCATTCTTTTTAATTATTTAATTAATTGTAGTGGATTAATGCAGTATATTATTGCAGTAGACCCTGTCAAAACCTTCCCTCTATGAGCCGATCTTAAATTCTGGCACATAGAGGTTACATTTTCATATAAATTTGTTTTGTTGAGTGATGTTTTGGCTAACAATCATTATTGAACATAAAATTTGCCTCAATCCTTCCAAATGCAAGCCAGGTGGCAGGAAAACTAAATGTAAGTTAATAGTAGCTGGCATTATTTAAGTTAGCAAGCTAGATGACATTTTTATAGCTAGTTAGCGAGCAAGTAAAAGTAGGAATGCCGGCCTTTTTTAAGGACATCTCTTGTGACCTTGGTTGACAATGTCCCCTGTCTGAGCGAATTTGTTGGCTAGCAGAATAAAGCAGGTCGGAGTTGGCTAGCTTGATTGTACACTACAGGCCAAAAGTTTGGGGCCACCCTCAGATTTTTAATGGTGCACCAAGTGCAATGTGACCCTTTGTTTTGGGGAAGGAATTTATACAGTATGCCTTTTTGTTACATAAAATTGTTCACGTCCAAGTGACATAAAATCATGAAACACAAAGGCATTGGAACTCAATTATAAAACATTGTGGTCAGTGATCAATCAGTCAAGACAGCTTTAAAATGTGGTCTGAGGTCTGGAATTCATTGGCTTCCTATATTTTATGCACTGAAGTCATTTCATATGCAGTTAATAAGGAAAGAACAGTTGATGAGTGATTTTTTTTTAATCTGAGGGTGGCCCCAAACATTTGGCCTGTAGTGTATTCTAATTCTTGAACCTCGTGCTGTTTAATGTTGATGCCAGCGCTCCCCTATGTGCGACACATTGTTTGTGTGTGCCTCCCTGCAGTGCAGAATGCATAATAAATACAACCAAGTCCATCCTTGCACCGGAGTCCAATCCTCAACTTCCTGTCCTCCGCGCTCATCACCGGTGTGTGGAGTAAAACCCGTGCAGGATGCCAATAGTTGCAGCACACATGTTTTGGAGAGTAATATTTAATGTCAAAATTTTCCCTTACTCAATGATTGACTTCAATGAAATGCTAAGACTTTTGTCAATAGTTTGAAATAACAGGAGGAAAAACAGCTGAGACATTTTATTCATAACATGTTTTGCTCATATTCAGTAAGGGTGCCAACTAATTGCTGAGGGCACAGTACACAGCCAGAGAATGCTCCTAAAACTCAAACAATTTCAGCATATCCCATGTTTTAATGGGAAAATGCTCCATTTGGACCAAGGATTAATTCTGAATATCAAAAGAAATATGCGGTTCACATGATATGTTTCAAATTTTGAATGCTGATATATTTCAAATGATGGTGGAAATTTTGTGTGCATATAATTACACTCATTGTTCAAAATGGATATTGCCCTTTTTGTTAAACACAGAAATGCACTAAAGGAAAAGGCTGATTAAGACTGACTCCTTTTCTGAGTCAGGTGCTCATGTAAGCGGCGTTACAGAGATGCATGTGGGCTCGCTGCGTCTTTGCTTTGGAGGCCAACATTCAATCTGCCCACTGGCGCGGATTTTGACTGAGGGATGAGTCTGGTCGATTTGGACAGTTTAGATTAGTTTTTCTTTTGTGTATCATTGATGAAATAAAGAGAACTAAAGTCATATTCTTTATATTTTTGAAAAAAAAATGTTTTAACAGATACTAAAAAGTCAGAAGTTATTGTGTAATACTACGGTTTGTCAGTGCTGGTGAATTTACCATCGTGGAGGAGAAAGGAGTGATGCTACTGTGTCCATTTTAAACCCAATATTATTTCCATAAGGTGGTGAAGAGAATTAAGGAATCCATGGCGTTCCTTTTAATTTGGCCTGTTGTGGAGACTGCAGTGGGAGGCCGGAGGTGGGGGTTGCAGTGCTCACATCTCACCCCTAGAACACCCACACTTTTAAAATCACTGCTCCACATCTGCCCCCCCTTTTTAAGGGATCATATTCAATCATCTTCACCCAAGACATTTCTTAATAATAAGAAAAAAAAAACATTTTTCACAGACTCTAAAAAGTCTGAATTTATTGCATAATACGATGGTACGTCAATGCAAGGACACTGGAAGTAGGGGTGCTGAGGGGGCTGCAGCCCCCCCTAGTGGCGCGGGGATGTTCATGAAAAGCCAAAAGCCAAAAAAAAAACAAAAACTTTTTTTTTCCACAGAACTAATAATAATTTTATGTTGTTTACTAGCCCATTGAAAGCAAATATTTTGTTTTACATTCACAAAATGAAACCTTGTCTAATAATTTAAAACAACACAGGATGACGTAGTTAGAACTAGATTTTGAGCACCATGGAATAGTGTTGGAATGTTCAGACAGTGAGGTATCGTGTGCGAATCAACCAGAATGAGTCAGAAAAGAATTTCAGATTTCTTCAAAGTGTGTGTAGGTGTGCGTGCGTGTGTGCGTGCGTGCGTGTGTGAGAGAGAGAATTTGCTGTTTAAAAATCAGTTCCTTGTTGTACCTGAAATGTGATGTTTGAATTTTTTTTGATCAGTAGCAAAATCAGCATACCCAAATTAACACTGTAAGATTTGATTTTAACACTTTTGAAGTGTCTATATGGGTCCACACCACAGAGTGTTAATTTAACTCTTTTTGGAGAGTTGGTATCTTAACACTAACCTAGTGTAATTATTAACTCTTTTTGGAGTTAAACTTTAACACTTCTTAACACTAATCAGAGTTAGTATTTCTCAACACTTTTATGAAGTGTTAGATATTGACTCTCTCATGGGGTTGTTTGTTAACTATAGAAGTGTTACACTCATTTTAACACTGTAAGGGGTAAAAATTGCTGAATTACTGAAAAAATGTATTTAGAAAGTAAAATACATTAAAAAAATAATGAGGTTATGTTTAGTGGAAACACATTTATTTAAAACATGCACCGCATGCCAACATTTAAAAACATTTTTTTTTAAAACGTGACAATATGGAACAATGTATGCTCTCTCACTGTCATTAGAATACTGCTTGTCAAAGGGTTTATAATATGTGAGTTGGTCAATACAAATCAAAGAATTTCCATTGTTTTGTTCCTCGAACAGTATGCATGAAAATGTTCATCAAAGTACAGTGTCTCAACAGCACAACCTATTATGAAAGCACGCTGTTCATGTATTACAATATTACAGATTTTCTTGAACACAGGTAGGTCATGGAATATTCCAGTGCATAAAAACAGATCAACCTGGTACTCAGTGCCATAATTTCTGATCCAACTTGTAGTTGAAACATCTGAACATGCCTCTAAATGCAATATCTGACAGAAATTCTCCACCTTTCAAGCTATCAACTGTTTTTATTTTTAAAGGACCAAACTCAAATCTCTTAATAATAATTTTCATAGTAAAATGCCTGTTGATGCTGGTGTTGCTTTACTAGAGATTTTTGAAATTTTTTACAGACTTTGAAAAAATTGTGTTTTGCTTCAAATCGCATACACCATATATGGATAAGAGGGCCAATTTTTTTAATGCATCTTGGGTAATGGATCATTAAGTGGTGTTTGGGAATTAATTTTTTTTTTCAGGGAACAAGGTTTTGAACATGTTATGGTGGTCAGAAATCAAATGTTTTAGATAACATATCATGCCATCAGTAAGGACAGGGGAGAAGACTATATTAACAATCTGTAACAAAAGAAGCACGAAGTTCCAATGATTATTGTCCCGTTCAACCATATCACCAAAGATAAGTGAAGTATTGCGGAGAATGCACAATGACTGAATCGCGTTTAGACCTAAGTGCTTGCTGTTATCATCTAGTTTTAACCCACTGGGTTTGTTTTTACGTTCTAAGTAACCATAATTAAAACTCTCTATCCTGTTTAACAGCATGTTGATAGAGGTGTAACCATTTTTAATCAGGTACTGAAAAAACAGCTTCAGCTCATACTGTACGATACCCTCTAACAAATCATGCATTATATCAACTGCATAATTGTCAGCAACATGAAAATACTGCAGTGAATTGAGCGCACAGGATTTTTTTTACACCATAAATGGAAGGTAGAGCAGGATCTTCACTTAATACATTCCAATGTTCAATATAAAGCTCTTTGGAATGCAGAACGAGTCCAGGATTATTCTCAGTAAATACAGACTGAATTTCTTCCTTATTCGTTAGACAGAACATACACCAATGTGTTGCACTGAAACTTTCAACAAAACCTAACAAGCTATTTAACGCAAGGTTATCTCCTGTCACTTGAATTACAAAGCCAAACAATGGTTTGTCAATAAATGGAAGCTGGACTCTTTTTGTTTCTAAAATTTTCAAATCATCAATTAGAGGTTTAAGTATTTCATCAAAACCATACATCTTTAAATCTTCTGTGTAGAAAAGAGCCGCAAGATGTATATTCATTAGCACAGAGTTCAACTTTGGTGGGAGGTTTTTTAAAGTAAAATAAACACAACCAAGTTTGTGGATCCCCCTTTTAGAACCTAACGGGTTAGCTGTTTCAAAATCATCGTAGTAGAGCAAAATTTGTAGAGCATGCCTGTGTTGTGAGAACAGAGGATGGTTTTGGAAATATAACCCATCATTAATGTCTTTGTACATCCCTGTTTTACTCTGTTTCTCTTGCAAAAAGCACTCTCTTGTCTCATTGTTTTTGAAAATGGACTTCAGTGTACCTAAAATTGGCACATACATGTACTTGTCTGTAACAGGAATCTGACTATAGACACCAGTAGTTCTATCTCTACGTGTATCCAATCTCACACCAAGGACAAATTCTTTCGGCTCAACCATTTCCCATTTTGCATCATAACATTTTTGTCTCTTTGTCTCTGTGTTTAATGTTGAAAAAGGATTATCTAATTGATTTAAACTGTGCTCTATTTTCTTATAAATGTCTGACTCCTTAGTTTCAGGGGAAAATGTTTGGAGAACTGCTTCTCGTGCTAGACTTTGAACATCATTGACAACTTCCTCCATTGAACAAACTATTGTTTGGACCACGCTTTCAGAAAGACCAGAAGCTTCTAAGTGTGCAACAATAGAACTGCACATTCTATCAAGCGAGTTCTGTGTGATAGCAGGAGGACTCGCAACATAGATGCAGAGGTTGTTGGTTGATCACTTGTAAATTCAATCTCAAATTGTCTTTGCATGTCTGCTTCTTGGTTAGTATCAACCTGTTCATCATGGGAATAACTATATACAGTATTAAGGTGCTTTCTGAAGCCACTGTATGCACAAAAAGACGAATGACATCCTTGCTCTCCACATTTTAAATGCGGGTTTTTGGCTGGATATAAACCATGTTGACAAAGAACTGAACAATTTTTGTGGTGCGTTGTACACACAAAACATGTGAACATACTCAGTGAACAGTTTTTTGACAATGCCCTGACCTTTGTGCAGCGGTGGCTCTAATGCTCTCGCAGCAGTCGTGCTCTCAGTTCCTTGACTCGTGGACTGTCCTTTGCGTTTCCAACATCGATGTTGTAGACTGTGGTTTGGATGAAAGTGTAGAAACTGGAAAGAGCTTCATCATAAGAGACGCTGAAAACATAGTGAGCTTTAAATAGCCATCAAAAGCAGCCACCGATGTCAGAGCGTTGCATGGAAGAGCCTTCTGGTCCACAACGATGAAGAACCTTTCAATCTTCTTTTTTTGTTCGCTGATGCCGAGGTGGAAGGGCTGTCTGGCATCAACTTTCTCCAGGAATGTAGTGAGGCTGGCTCCATGCTGTAGTTAGAACGACACAGATGCATATATACAGTATACTTAGTGTAACCTACCAGATTCCCCCTGAGTCCTACATCAACCTCCATCTCACACTTCTTAAAATACAACTGCAGTGCACAAAAATTCTCATTTGGTAGTACAAAAAGCTGATGTTATACACCTTAACAAATCTTACAAGATGGTTGGCTGCCTGTGCTGAGCTCATCTTGGGTGTTTTCCTCTGGCCTCTTGATGTAGGGGGCAGGAGGAGAAGCAGTAAGAGGAGTGCTGACAGATCACTATCCCAGCCTTAGAGACAAAAGGGGTATTTAAGATAAAGAGGAGGGAAAAGAATTAGAAAAACAATATTACTTCTTTCTTAATACAGCTGCCATTTAGCAAAAACAACAGCCTTGTGATAATCCCATTAACAAAGCTGAAATCAGTAAGTTTTTGTTCAAACTGTTTTAAATAGCTGTCAGTGAAACTTCTTCGAAATTTTGAAGCTGCAGTCAATATTCAAATGACCATAGAGATAAATTCATCTCTTCCAGGATTGCTAATTTAGATTTAAATTACTGTTGCGCATTAAAATTATTAAAGCAAGCAAATGAGTGCATTTTGGATACAGAAAAACTGTCCATATTTACTGTAGTCATTCTCTGTCTCAGGGTCAAAAGCTGCCCGCAGCTCATCAGCATAAAGACTGGAGGGAGGACTCTGGCTTTCTGCGATGACTCTGGGTTTGAGTACGAAGGCCACTTCGCAAGAAACTTCCCAGATACTTCGTCCCCAGACATCATGGAAAAATCCTGGTCAATCTTTAAACAAAGGCAAAATGTCAACATACAGATTACTTGCATTTAGAATTATTCAAATTCCAAATATTTAAATCATCATCAGATAATCCATAGATATCCTTACCAATCCAGGTATGTCAAGGAAATGAGGAAACACATCCAGGACTGAAGATGTTGCATCCTGGTCGTGAACCAGCTTCTGTCTGTACTCAAAGGTGGCTCTCATTTTCTCTTTGACCACAGATTTATCTGTTGAGTGTCTGATTATAGAGAGGGGCCTCTCTGCACTCCTCACCCAGGAGCTGTTCACCAACCAAAAGTGATTTCCGTTGGGTTGTTGGACTGTCCTGGAAATCTGGCCTTGAACGCCCACGGTAGCCATCATGGGTGTTGCGTTGGACTGTCTTGAGTCGCCAAGCAAGATAGCCAGTATTTGCCTCAGGATCATAGTAATGTTCCTACTCGCAACACAATCAGAGACAGGAAATATTAAGTAGAAATGTGGGCTTATAACATTAGTATTAAAACAACAGTTTTTGGATTTCAAGACACATTAAAACTTACATATCCATTCTTTGAGTATGGATCCTGGAGATATGGAAAAAGGGTCACAATTCCCAGCGCATAACTTGTCAGGTGCAATCCTCCTTTTGAAACAAAATATTTATTACATTTGTGCCCAATTCATGCGTTTTCCTCAATCATTTGAAGTGATGTCTTACCCATATGATTCTGTCATTTCTGCAACCAGAATGTTGACCATCTGTCTACGTGTTGCATCTGACAGCATCTTAGTTTTGTCATACTCTTTGAAGATTTCTTCACCCTTTGGATTGGACCTCAGAACAGTATCCACATTCTGCAAACAACATTTTTCCCAAACTCAGCTTCACGTTTAAGCAAATTGCGTATTTGGACAGCAAGCTTTGTCCGATTTATGTTAATTTGATGTACTACAGTACACTGGTATGAATTCCATTTAGGGCTGCTCGATTATCCGAATCGCGATTATTTTAAGCGCAATAAAAGTAACTGCCGCTATGAGGCAGACAGACGAGCTTGATTGTTACCTTTTCTATGACACATACCTAATGCGGTCATTTGAAATGCTTCCGGGAAGAAAACTGTGATTTGAAGTCCACTAATCGTTATTTACCTATAATCATGAAGTTCACATGCATAATACTCGTCAGCATAATGATATTCATTACGGACCAATTTGTGGGGAGTTGATTCACCGCAGTTTCCTACACAGGGGCCCCAATCTCTGGTCGACACTCCTGCAGTTTATCAAAAATGCACACTCTTTGCCATCTTGCAAGGCGAATTAAAAATCATTATCTTAAAAGCTACTAAATATTACTATTCTTTCACACATGTGGTATTGACCAGCCATGCCATGGTTTTTATGCATTTGTATGAGTTTCTGTATATGTAACCGTGTTTATGCATGAGTCTATGTTAGCGTGTGTGTCTATGAGTGTGTGTGTGGTGGGGGCGTGTATATGTGTGTGTGTGTGTGTGTTAGTGTATGTTTTCTGCGTGTGTGTGTGTTGGGCAACCCCACCTCCAACTTGTTGTTTATTTTTAATACTTAGCTTCTATTTTGGAGGGGACAGACTGAGGTCTTTGGGGGTGTCCTCGGGTCTACTCTATGTATTATACATTTCTGTATGTGAGTTTTAATGTATTTTTTTTTACCCAAAATAAAATTATCTATCTATTTATCTATAATTACCAGCCAGGTTGGACAGCCTCCATCGCCTTTGCTTAATTATCTCACCTTAAATCAATTCCCGTGTACTTTGCCTAACTTGCAATCAAGCAATTTATTCAGCCAACTGACTAATCAAAACTAAAATGTGGCCAATAATGATTAAGAAGAGATTATGAGAAGCAGACAGACCTAACCAGGCTGCTGTGTTAGATTGAAAGAATGTCAATAATCTGAATTAACAGCAGACCTCTGAATTCCACCTCTCGTAGAATTTTTACATATCATTAAAAAGATTTCTTTAAAATATAAAATCATTTTAAGATGGCCTTGGTTTTTAAGCGTTTCAAAATATGCGCGAAGTGGAAAACATTTTGTGAAGCATATCAAATGTGAAGTGAGAGAAAGGATTGTCGCATGTCGCAAAATAGGCAAATGCAGTAAAGACTTGGCAAACAAGGTCAGGCAAACGCAAATTTGTAGCATTTTTTTTATTTGATCATTGAACAAGATTAATTTGAAATAAAGTTATTCATAGCTCTTGATTTTGGTTACTTCTGAGGGTGTAAATAGCCGACAGTGAAGGTGGAAAACATTTTCTTTAAGCGTATTGAACGAGACATGTAAATTGTTATGGCATTTTGCACAAGGTCTGAAAAATCATCATCCTCCCCATTTACTTTGCTCAACTTGCAATCAAACAGCTGGTTCGCTCAATTAACTAATTAAATTGGTAGACAGTCTGATTTATTTAGATATCATTTTTGTTTGTCTCATTTGAAATTAAAATGACTATGAAACATGACAGATTTGCCTGAACGTGTTTGTAAGATTATTTCTAGTTTTACATTTGGCTGCGCTGCCTGCTATTGCGATAGCAATTTACATGTCATGTTTGATACGCTTAAACAAGATGTTTTCCACCTTCACTGTCGGGTATTCAGACGCTCAAAAGTAACCAAAATCAAGAGCTATGAATGACTTTATTTTAAATTAATCTTGTTCAATTATCAAATAAAAAATGCCACAAATTTGCGGCACTGATTCGCTTGAACGTGTTTGCCTTATATTCGGTGCATTTGACTATTGCGTGCAATGCAAAAATAATTTCTTTCACATTCACATGCTTCACAAAATGTTTTCCACTTCACATATATTTTTAAATGCTTAAAACCAGGGCCATCTTAAAATGATTTTATTAAAAAAAAAAATATTTTTAATAATGCATAAAAATTCTCCGATGAGAAGTGGAATTCAGAGGTCGGCTCTTTATTCAAATCATTGACAATCAATCTAACTCGGTAGCCTGGTTAGGTCTGTCTGCTTCTCATTATCTCTTCTTAATCATTATAGGCTACATTTTGGTTTTGATCAGTCAGTTGGCTGAATAAACGGCTTGATCGCAAGTTAGGCAAAGTACACGGGAATTAATTTAAGGTAAGCTAATTATGCCAAAGCGATGGAGGCTGTCCAACCTCGCTGGTAATTATAGCGGACTTCAAATCACATTTTCCTTCCCGGAAGCATTTCAAATGACCGCATTAGGTATGTGTCATAGAAAAGGTAGTAATCAAGCTTGTCTGTCTGCCTCATAGCAGCAGTTACTTTCATTGCGCTTAATATAATCGTGATTCGGTTCATCGAGCAGCCCTAGTTCCAATTTAATAGTTCATGGCGCTAATCTTGTATTAGATTTTAAGATTATAAATACATTTTTAGATAGTTTCAAGGTTTACCTGTCTTGCTTCATTGCGATCCGGCTCTCTCAGGCCTCTCTTCCTGCTCTTTGCGGATGGGAGGATCACAGTGGAATCCGATGAATTGGAAGAAGCTGGTGATGCTGAGGGGTCTGGCAATGAAGCTGATGATGCTGATGGGTCTGACAATACTGATGAGTGTGATCCATCTTCCACCACATCAATGTTAAAATCTGAAAATTGTTCAAAAGAGGAATTAAAAAATACACACACACACTTTTACGACATCAAATAATTTACAGCCTAAGTTATCAACTTCATGGAGAGCACATCAAACTTATTTAACACCATTTCCTAAAAATAAAGTGGTATTACAAAGTATTAGTTAAATATTAGGAGCAATACAGAGACCAAGGTTGAGTTAGTTATCGCCTTACCTGTTACTGGGCACTGGTGGTATCCAACCTTGAAGTTTCGGGCACCTGACTTTATCAGCTCATCAAATATGTCTGCGTCAACCTCAGTATCTGATCCATCAGTCAAGGCGAGCACACCCTCAGATAAAAGTTGAACCTGCAGACTAAATTTGTCCGTTACTGAGAGAAATCATAAAGAAATTAAATCAAGCTACCATATCAAGCATCTCATTTACTTGTATACTGAGGTATTTGAGTGATATATTCTTTGAGTTTAAAATATACATGCATACAAACCTTCTTGAAGAAACTGAAGGAAATCGAAGTTTTCATTAGTCAGTGGAACTTTGATGTATTTTTGGACTCCTCCACATTCTACCTTTGCCAGCATTTTCTGCAAGCATTTGAATAAATTAATGAGGTTAGCTTTCTGTACAAATTTTCTGGCCAAATGTAATTATAATAAATTAATAGTCTGCTTGAATTTTTATCACATCACCTTTACAACATAAGTATTTCACCATAAGAAATGACAGGAGAAGATATTAATGCATCTTCCGTTATTCCGTCAAGAGAACCTAAGACAAGATACGGAATAGATAACACCTAAAACTTTAGATACAACAAAACTTACTCTTCACAATAAAACTATGTGATGAATAAAAAAACGGACAAAAACTAAATAAAACAAGCAATAAATCAACACAAAATTAAACTTAAAGGGACATTGTGTAACATTTTCAGTTGTTTATTGGCCAAAATCTAAGTCTGCATTCATACATATGTCATCATTGGTGTATTATGACCTCCGCTAATAATCTGACATATTCTTGTAAACGAAGAATTTTAGATCTGTTTTTACATTGGACGGGTAAGCCGGTAGGGAAGCGCCATGACGGTCTGCCATCTTGAAACTACAGCCGCCGGCAAGGGTCCAATAGCACCAAACGCGGATTTATTCCGCGTTTGCCCTGCCAGCCAGCGCAGAGTGGTTGAGACACCGGAGAAGATCAGCAAGAGAGGCTACCGCAGCAAGTTTGAAAATCTGCTCTCCTGCAGCATAATGCAGGACCATGCATATGCAGCAGCACAGGAGACGGAATCCTCATCGCCAAGAAAGCAAAAAAGAGAAATAAAAAGGCAGCGCTACCGGCGCATTCAAAAAAAACGAGGGTTAACATCGGGCTAGCCTTCCCCAGGTGGAAGGAGCTAATGAAAGCGAAAGATTTGGGAAAAGATTGGGAAGTTAAAAAGGTGTATTCAAAAACAAAAATTTTCAATTTTAGGCGAGCAAACTTTGACAGGATGCGCTCATATGTAAGTGAAATAAAATGGGAGACACTCCTGGACTGTGAGTCTGTAACTGAGATGTGGGAAAGATTTTAAGGGGTTTTACTTGATTCACAATGCAAATTCATTAAAAAGGTGTCCAAAAGTAAGCTGAAAAAGCAGAATCCTCAGTGGATGACCGCAGCTATTTGTAGGAGTTTGAGGGAAAAGAGGAATCTCTATAAGATGTACATAGAGGATAACAATGAGATTACTAATACTGTAAAATGTGGGCTGTGGTCAAAAAAGAGCTGAGGAATGCTAGAAGACTGTATGAAAGACAAATTGCAGAGGGGGCAAAAACTAACCCTAAGCACTTCTTTCAGTACTGTAGTAGAAAAAAGGAAAGTCAAAGAGCAGGTTAAGTGCATAAAGAATAAAAATGGATCTATAGAATAACAAGGATATTCGGACACCTTGCGGTTACTTTGTTGAGAATTTTGCCTTAGAGGGTCTTTATTCGCCAGGGCATGTCCAATGCTCAAGATTATTTAGTGGGAAATTGAGGTTAGGGATAACGTAGTATTAGACAAGTTGCATAAACTAAAGGCAGATAAGGGCGGGTCCTGATGGCTTATATCCTAGAGTGCTCAGGGAAGTTCGTGAGATCATCTTTTGCCGCTATCCGCCATCTTTAGAGCGGTCTTTAGAAACTGGAGAAATACCAAATGATTGGAAACAGGGTAATATAATACCAATATATAAGAAAGGGGACCGTACTGAGCCAGGTAATTACAGGCCAGTCAGTTTAACTTGCATTGCATGCAAAATATTGGAATCTATCATAAAAGATGAGCTGGACTTATTTCTTGAACGTAACAATATCTTGAGGGATAGCCAACATGGTGTCCGTAAAGGAAGGTCATGCCTGACAAACCTTCTGGAATTTTTTGAAGAGGCCACCAAGACTTATGACCAGAGCAGGGTTTATGACATCATATATTTGGATTTTCAGAAAGCATTTGACACAGTACCGCATAAGAGACTAATTTTTAAAATGAGCTCCATTGGAGTTACAGGAGGTATTCTGAAGTGGATTCATAACTGGTTGCAGGACAGAACACAAAGAGTGGTGGTCAGTGGTATCTCATCTGAGCTAGGTATGGTGGGGAGTGGCGTCCCCCAGGGATCGGTGTTGGGACCCCTGCTGTTCCTCATCTACATTAATGACCTTGATAGGAATTTTGAGAGCAGATTAGTGAAATTTGCAGATGATACTAAATTGGGAGGTTTGGCAAATAGTTTAGAGTCCACTAAAGTGATTCAGGATGATTTGGACAGAATCCAGAATTGGGCAGAAATGTGGCAAATTTAATGTAGCGAAATGTAAAGTAGTACATGTAGGTAATAAAAACATTAGACGGGATTACTTCATGGGAGGGTTTTAAACTGGAATGTGCTCCACAAGAGAAAGATCTGGGAGTGATTGTTGACCAAACCCTCACAGGCTCTAGCCATTATTAAGTTAAAAAAAAAGCCAATCGGATGCTGGGATACATTGCCAAAAGTATTGAGTTCAAATCCAAGGAGGTGATGCTTCTTTTGTACAACACATTTCAGACCACATCTAGAGTATTGTGTACAGTTCTGGGGACCATACTTTAAGAAAAGACATAGAGGCTTTAGAGAAAGTTCAGAGAAGAGCCACGAAGCTAATTACGGGTATTAAAGATGAAAGCTATGAGAAAAGGCTGAAGATCCTTAATCTCTTTAGTCTTAGGAAAAGGAGACTAAGGGGTGATCTGATTGAGGTCTTTAAAATATGTTAAAGGGATTAACAAAGTGAATTATGTAGGATTCCTTCAACCAAGTGTTGTTAGTAGAACTCGGGGTCACAAATGGAAGCTGGCCAAAGGTAAATTTAGCACTGATATTCGGAAATATTTCTTCACCCAGAGTAATTTCGGTGTGGAACAGCTTGCCTGACCATATTGTTGAGGCAGAGACCTTGGGAGTTTTCAAGAGCAGGCTTGACTTAAAGTTAGATACCATTGAGTCATTGAGTTATCTGAAGTGATATATTCACGACAGTACAAACTGGCGAGCCTAGTTGGGCTGAACGGCCTGTTCTCGCCATTCATGTTATGCTATGTTATGTTAGGGCATGAGTACCATACACAACCTCCACTTTTTTTGGGGTTTTTTGACCAGAATGATTTTAAAAGGGGGCACAAATATTTTTGGGGGGTTCATCGCTGAAGGGGGAGAGAAAACCAAAGGTAGGTAGTATGTGTGTGTGTGTGTGTGTGTGTGTATATATATATATATATATAATATAAAAAAGAAATAATATAAAATTCGTTTATTTTTCTTTCTTTTATTTATTGTTGTCAGTGAGGAGATGTAAATTGAATATCCATTTTGATGTGTTTCATACTGGTGAGTTGGCTGACCCATTGACCCTGGGTAGAATAATTTCAGCAGAACAAACCATTGTTTGTGGCTGAGTTGGGTTAAGGTTAGGGTTAGGGATAGGGGTAGGGATAGCATTCCCTATGAGTTAGGTTAAGGTTAGGGTTAGGGATAGGGGTAGGGATAGCATTCCCTGTGAGTTAGGTTAAGGTTAGGGTTAGGAATAGGGGTAGGGATAGCATTCCCTGTGAGTTAGGTTAAGGATAGGCACAGGGATAGGGGTAGGGATAGCATTCCCTATGAGTTAGGTTAAGGTTAGGGTTAGGGATAGGGGTAGGGATAGAGATAGTTTAGTTCGTTTGGCAAGTGTGAGCACGAGGCTCGGGCACGGTAGGCGAGTACGGTTGGAAGAGGTAGATTTGGGCACGATCCATGCGTTCCAGTATCAAATGTGAAAGCAACCGTACTTCAGCACGGCAGATTACCGTTATGTGTCACGGTTGTCTTGTTCTAAGAAATGCAGCGGCGAAAGGATCTCTCCGTTCAAACGAAGAAATCCAATAGTTTCGAAATGTAGGCAGTAAAACACAATCCACCACTGGGTATACCACGCACAAAAACTCGGAGGTTCTCGGAATAATTTGCGCATTCACGTGCTTCTGACAGAACAATAGATCAGTGTCATGACAAATTAAAGAAAATGTCGCTCTGATAGTAATATCAAAGTGCGCGACGCGGTGCCAAAGGCTTGCAGCTCAAGTTATGAGGCAGATAAATTTTCGTGCTATGAGGCATGGATAACATAATCAGCCAAATACACAAGGGCGAAATGTCTTACCTATAAGGTTCTTTTCTTTCTTAATTATTTATTGTTGTTAACGTCATGTAAATGGGCAGCCTTAAATGCACACGCGTGCGTTTTCTATTCAGAATGGAAATAAAAGGAGTGATGAAATTGGTCATACGCGCGCAGAATGAGTTTCAAGACTATTAAGGGTCGAATAGTAATCAGCGACAAACAAGAAGAAAAATGAGTGATTGCTGGATTGCAAGATGTGTGGAATTTATTGATTGAGTGCCAGCGGTGGCAGATCAAGAGGTCCTTGCCATCCACGCATACGAGCAGCAGCGACGGCTTAGGTTTTTATCTGGCCGAGTACATGTGGCAACGTAAACACATTGGCGTCCACCACTTTACTCAAATTTCATCAGACATCCTGCTACTGTACGCGCCACCTAAGAGTGTGTAACACCGAGACGACATCAATAGAATAATATCATAAAGCCAACTTCGATGTAAGTTCCAAACTTAATGTTGTTGGCGCTAGGCAAGCTTAAGATGGAAACAGAGGTCCAGATGTGAATAAATAAACCCCACAATGACACAAAACGGCTGGGTGTTGAAACAAAAGCCGCGAAACTGAGCGCTGCCCTCGCTGCATGCGCGTGCCTATGTGATATCGCGAACTATGCATCGCTGCGCATGCCCCAGTATTGTCAACAGTGTCATGGCTGCCACCTTTATAAGCTAGTATTTTATATGGTACTCCAGAGAAATTAAAGTGTAAATTATCTTTACTGGAACAACGGTCGACGTTTTTCCCACCGAATACTTCAATTGGCATCTAAACAATAAGGTAAGCCGAAAAAGTTGTGATTTTTTTCTATTTTGCTGGAGGTTGTGTATGGTACTCTTACCGTCCAGATTTAAAAAAAGAAAAAAAGTGTTCTATCGGACAAACGTCACTATATCGATATGGACATAGAGGTAGTAGCCGATCTTCATGAATTTCATTATAATTAGCCTTTTTACTCAATGCAGAGCTGCATATTGTACAGTAGCCAATTAAAAACAAAATTGAGTGACCCCCTGGCTATTATGTGGTGATCTTAAAGAACAGTAAGCATTTATCAGCCCTCACTCCAGTATAACAGGAAAATCAATTTTTTTTAGGTTACAAAGACAGCTAGTGGTCTGAAATTTCCAGAGGACGGTGTGTATGGTAGCCAAGGGATTAATTTTTACCTGAAGGAATTTTGTCAATGGTTTCTGGCAAGGGGGATTTTGTCAATGAGGCAAAGGTGTTTTGAAAGCGACTTTATTTAGAAAATACTCTTGCACGCCAGTTCTGGGAACTGGAAGGCTGTATTGGAGTGAAAATTTAGTGACAAATAGGAAAAAAGATCTGAAATAAGGAAATAGTGAAAAGCAAACTTACTGCAAAAGGGACTGCAACTGTGGTTAGGAACACAGGGAAATTTGGACTCTCCAAAAGTGCGTTGAAACACGCACAAACATAACCAAGCTAAAATCTGTGAAATATTCATTTTTGTTTAAAGAATTATAATATTTGTACCTGCAGTTGCTTTGGCATGTGGCTATGGCTGTTAGGTAATGAGGCTTGGTCACAGCGCTACAGGGGCAGAAGAGAGCAAAGGATCCTTTTCTGACTGACAAAAACTTACATTTTCAGTGCTGTTACTCAATGTGGGTAATACTGTCAGCAATTCTGACTATTTGAGAGAAATATACTGAGTGTCACCTTTCAAACAAAACCACGATTATGCCTGTTGTCTAAGTGGTTCAAGAACAGTAAGCATTTTAGTTTGGAAGGAAATTTGCTCAAAAAAGGGCTGCACTTTAAAGGGTAAATTGGGTAAATGACTGAAAATGGGTCAAGACTAATGGTTTGTTAAGCAAGTAGATTTTTTGAGTTTGCCCTATTTGCTGCTGAGTGTATGCCACAACTTTATATGAGTCACTTTCAGCTAAGGTGTAAAAAAATGTCACACTGAGGTAAAATTATAAATTTCTTAAATCCTTTATTTTGTCCAAAGTTTTATGAAAGTTGAACTTCCTACAAATGGCAAAATGACATACACAATATAGTTTCTCGAACATGTTTTGAAAAAATATGTTTTTTTTCTAAAGATTTGAGCAATTTGCATGTTATAGTTTGACAGACTTTTGTTGGTATTTTCTGCTGATATTCTCCAGTTAGCCCTATTATCAGGCAATAAATAGCTTCCTTTAGGTGCCTTAGTGCTCATCAATTCATACAAATAGCAAGTACAGCTAGAAGTGGATTTAATATTACTCAATCCCATTCAGTCTCAGAAGTGTGTGAGGGCCGACTTCTGGATCAGTTCAAATCGTCAATTATCCATGTGACTTAACTGTCCAAATTCTTGGTAAGTACAGCTATAGGCAATGACATAAATCACATCACATTTATGGAGTACACTATATATGCAGGGACTAGATACAAGCACCTGAAAACCAACTTCACCATAATATGATGGTGGCTTGTACGCGTTATATTTGACAGACGATTCTAATCTGCGAGTGAAGTGTTTAGTTCCACCAGAACGTTGTCAGACTAGGCTTAAGAAATGCATTGTACACAAAAACAGGACTAGTTTTAACCTGAAGAGCCCAATCATTGATACACTGGAGACCTTTTTAGCAAAAATCCAATTGGATACCCAGCGGCTTCAACCACCAATCTTCTGATCAATCAACAGCGTTTACCACGACTCATATCAGCAGTTTACCAAAAAACAATGTGTTTATAAACCTTGTTCAAACATGTAACATGCATCAACAGTAAGGCAACAATAAACAAGAATGCCCAACTAGGCAACTTTTCTGAGATGACGTCAGCTGGGGCCAAACCATTTATAAAATCTGACATCTCAGATGCATTTCTTTATCATGAATGACCATCAAAGACTGTTCTTGTCTCCCTTCATAAAACTTTTCTTTTTATCTAATCATTGGACAAATCTATATTTGTGTATGCAACCATATAAGTCAATTAGTCAGGGTAATTGATAAAAATAAAAACCTGCATACACACCGGCCCTCCAGGTCCGGAATTGCTTGTGCTGGAGCTCGGAGTGCTTGTGAATATTCAATAACTGATCCGGGAGTGCCATCTAGTGATAAAATATTGTAACTGCGTACATAAATTCGCAGCTCCATGTACGCTGGCGGGCACATCCGCACTAAGATAGCCTGCCGAACACCGTTGTTCTTCTCAAACATGGCAAATCCAGATAATCCTTAAATGATGAATTACATTCATATTTTAATTTGTAACGAGTAACGAAATGGTCAGTGTTAAAGTAACTAAAAGTATACTCTTTATCTTTTAAATGTAATAGAGTAAAAGTATAAAGTCAGGTTTAAAAAAGAACTCAAGTAAAGTTGGCTTCAAATCGTCAGGGATTTTGTGGCATAAATTATGTACGTTATTTTGTTTGACAGACAGCATCGTTCCGGGCCTTGACTTCCATTACAGTCATCTTGGATGAAGATGATGACGAAATCATCATGTGATACCTACGGGGAATTCCTGGAAATGACTGCGTCACATGGCCTTGAGATCGTCGGGGATTTTGTGGCATAAATTATGCACGTTATTTTTTGACAGATAGGGCTAGCTTCATTTTCCAACTTCAGTATTTAAAACACAGAACACTGTTTCGACGAAAAACGGTTTCTTAGCTTCTGTTTATCTGTATTCCAATGCTCGGTTGTGTATATTTCGATATAACCACTCCTAGTTTTATAGAATTCTCGTGGGTGACAACCCATTAATGTTTGACAGACGCACTAACGCGCACAAGCATAACTTTTGAGTTGCTTTTTTCCCCAATTTACTGGGGATATGGAATACTTTCTTCTATATGTGACAATAGTTCTGATAGGCTAATATATTTTAGGATGGGCCAATGTTTATTGCCACTGGGCCCTAACAGATAAAATTATTAGGTAAACTATGAAGGCTATGTGGGCATGTGACGCTTGACACTGCTTAAACCGTGGTCCATCTGGATATTTTTTTTTTTTCATCTTCATTGATCGTCGTCAAACTATTCACCTTATCTCTTCAATATCTAAATTATGATATCCAACTAAAAACTGGGTATTTTCTCTACAAGGGAATAATTTATGACATTATGGTTTCGTTGGCTTTTCCTGTTAGACCTTAGCTGAAAGTGGCTCATATACTATCCTTGTATTGTGTAATAGGTTTCACTTTATGTATTTTGAGCACATCACAAGGCTTGCATATGCCCTCAGTAAAATCAGCAACAATAGCCTAAAATCAATTAAAACTTTTCAGCACCATTCAAGTGGACAGCGCCACATCAAAGGTAAGATGTAGTTAACAGCGTGCGCGCGCTCCCATTTCAAGTGCTGTTTTGGGAGACGTGTCCGACGTTCAGTGAATTTTCGCAGGATTGCAGCATCCCATTTGGGACTCTGCGATCGATGATTATTGGGAAACGAGGCCTGGAGGATAGATTCATGCTTTCAAACAGTCCAATGAGAGTCCTGACCTCAAATCAAATTTGGGTCCTGGGACACAATCTCTAGGGAGCCATTGAAGAAGGACTTCTCAAGGATATCAGTAGAATTCAGCCTTTTACAAAGAATGAATTTAAACCTCAGGAAATCCAAGGGTTGACATACTGTTTCCAATCAAACATCTATTTCTAACAGTCAGCATTCTTCTCTATTATGTAGAGATTTAGGCAGAATTATAAATTTGAGTTTGAAGATGTACTATGGCCATTTGATGGCCCTCTATAAAGTGTTATTTCTTTTAAGACTGTTAGCATGACACATCCAAAGCTATTGAGCTTTTGCTTTCATATAAAAATTCACCAAAATCAGAAACAGCTTTAAATTTCCATTTTGAACAATGTAGTATGATGATTAGATGCCCTGGACTAAATGTCATTTATTTTGGGGCTGTGATTCAAACCAACCAAAAGCTATTGAACTTTATTTGTTTTAAATGTAATATTCACCAAAATTGGACAAAACTAAATATTCTACTTCTGAAATGTGTAATATGACCATTAGATGGCCCTTTATAAAGTGGAATTCATTTCAGGGCTGTAGACATAACAGATCAAAAGCTATTGAATTCTTTTCACACATGCATTCACATTATCATTTAAGAGGATAATAAATTTGGGTTTGCAACAGCGTAGTATAACCACTAGGTGGCTCTCTATAAAGTGTAACTGGTTTTGGACTGTCATTATGACAAATTCAATACATTGAACTTCTGTTTACGCATAAATATTCACCAAAATTAGAAAAAAAAACTATACATTTGAGTTCTGAAAGATGTAGTAGGATTATTAGGAGGCCTCAAATTAAATGTAATTAGTTTTGGGGATATAATACAGACCAATCCAAAGCTATTGATTATTATTTGTATCAAAATAAATATTCACCAAAATTACCCAAAACTAAGTATTTGACTTCTGAAGTATGTAGTGTGACCATTAGATGGTCCTCTATCAAGGATAATTTGTTTCAGGGCTGTCATCATAACAGACTCAAAGCTATTGAATTTTTTTTTACACATGCATCCACACTATAATTAAAGAGGATTATATGAGTTTTCAACAGCACAGTAGGACCACTAGGGGGCCCTCTATAAAGGTATAATTGGTTTGAAGGCCGTCATTGTGACAAATCCAATACCACTGCACTTCTGTTTATGTATAAATATTCACCAAAATTGGAAAGGACCATTAATTTGAGTTCTGAAAGCTGTAGTATGATTATTGGGTAGCCCTCCATTAAATGTATTTAGTTTTGGGGCTATGAAACAAACCAATCCAAAGCTATTGATTTTTATTTGTAACAAAATAGATATTTACCAAAATTAGACAAAATTAAATATTTTACTTCTGAAGTGTGTAGTATGACCATTAGATGGCTCTCTCTCAAGTGTAATTCATTTCAGGGCTGTCATCATAATGGATTAAAAAAGTTATTGAATTTTTTTAGACATGCATCCAGATTATAATTAGAGAGAATTATAAATTTGAGTTTTCAAAGGTTTAGTATGACCACCATATGATTGGAGCAGATGATTATTAATTCTTGTTATTGTAAAGAATTAAAAACAGGCTGGCATATACCCTCAGTAAAATCGGTAACAATAGCCTGAAATCAATTAAAACTTTTCAGCACCATTCAAGTGGACAGCACCACATCAAAATTAAGATGTAGTTAACAGCGTGCGCTCCCATGTCAAGTGCTGTTTTGGGAGACGCGTCCAAAGTTCAATGAACTTTCGCAAGATTGCAGCATCCCACTAGGCCTGGGGGATAGATTCATGCTTTCACATGGTCAAATGGGAGTCCTGACCTCAAATCAAATTGGGGTCCTGTGACACAATCTATAGGGAGTCATTCATGAAGGACTTCAAGAATATCAATAGAATTCAGTCTTTTACAAACACTAAATTAAGAACTCAGGAAATCCAAGGGTTGGCGTACTGTTTCCAATCAATTGGATCTAAAGCTATTAATTTTTATTGTTAACAGTCAGCATTCATCTCTATTATATAGAGATTTAGGCAGAACTATAAATTTGAGTTTTGAAAGATGTACTATGGCCATTTGGTAGCCCTCTATAAAGTGTAATTGGTTTTAAGGGGAGGAGAAACCTTTTGGAAAAAATTGTCATTTTTGGATAGAAATCATTCATACTTCACCAAAAATCAGAAACAGTATTGACCGTATATGACCTGAAATACACAAAATATGAATTTGACCTAATTTGCATAATTAGGTCATGTGATTCAAGATGGCAACCACCCGATTTCACCATTATTTCTTTGCCTTATATCTCAGGACTGAAGCAAGATATTTGAATCAGGTTTTTTAATTAGATTTAGTTATGTTTACACCTTCTTCTGAACTAGAATAAAGCATTTACACATAATACTAGAGATTTAGTGGGGTAAAAGAGGATTTTGCCATTTTCACCCCCTCGATATGAAATATAAATCACCATAACTCACAGAGCCAAAGTGCTAAACCAAAACTTTTAGTTCAGTAGACTTCCTGATATGTACACAAACTTCTGTCAAAATTTCATGAGAAAAGCTCTACAAATAAGTGAGATATAGTGAAAAAAAATGATAGCAATTGAGGCAAAAATCAGGTTTTGAGAAAATCCAGGTTAAAGTCAAAAGTACACCTACAAATCATTGTAACAGTCAACTTAGAACATTAAAATGTCCCTGAAGCATAAACTTCTCCATCCTGCTCCCTCTGATTGTCCTGTTCTTGAGCAGATTTACGTGATTTGCTCTAGATTTTGGCTTTTTCAGAGTCTAGGTTGCCTTTCTCTGTCCCCCTAACAGACTCAAAGCTATCCACCTGCTCTTAATTATGAATGAGTAAACTTTTAATTAAGACCAAAATTAAAATTTTGATAAAAATTGTGAAAAACCATAATTTTTGGGTTTCTCCTCCCCTTAAGGCTGTCATTATGATGCATCCAATACCACGGCCTTTTGATCACACATAAATATTTGTCAAAATTAGAAAAAAACTATAAATTTGAGTTCTGAAAGATGTAGTACAATTATTAGGTGGCCCTCCATTAAATGTAATTAGTTTTGGGGCTATGATACAAACCAAAGAAACGCTATTGATTTTTATTTGAAACAAGATATATATTCACCAAAATTACACAAAACTAAATATTTTACTTCTGATGTGTGTAGTATAACCGTTAGATGGCCCTCTACCAAGTGTAATTTATTTCAAGGCTGTCATCATAACAGATCATAAGTTATTGAATTTTTTTACACATGCATCCAGACAATAATTAGATAGGATTATAAACTTGAGTTGTCAAAGGTGCAGTATGACCACTAGATGGCGATATATAAAGTGTAATTGGTTTAAAGGCTGCCATTATGGCACATCCAATACCATTGATTTCTGTTCACACATAAAAATTCACAAAAATTAGAAAAAAACTATAAATTTGAGTTCTGAAAGATGTAGTACAATTATTAGGTGGCCCACTAATAAATGCAATTAATTTTGGGGCCGTGATACAAACCAGTCCAAAGCTATTGATTTTTATTTGTAACAAAATAAATATTCACCAAAATTACACAAAATTAAATATTTTACTTCTGAAGTGTGTAGTATAACCATTAGATGGTCTTCTATCAAGTATAATTTGTTTCAGGGCTGTCATCATAACAGATTCAAAGCTATTGAATTTTTTTTCACACATGCATCCACACTATAATTAAAGAGGATTATATGAGTTTTCACAGAATACCACTGCCTTCTGATCAAACATAAATATTTGTCAAAATTAGAAAAACTAGAAATTTGAGTCCTGAAAGATGTAGTACAATTATTAGGTGGCCTTCCATTAAATGTAATTAGTTTTGGGGCTATGATACAAACCAATGAAATGCCATTGATTTTATTTGAAACAAGATATATATTCACCAAAATTACACAAAACTAAATATTTTACTTCTGAAGTGTGTAGTATAACCATTATATGGCCCTCTATCAAATATAAATCATTTCAGGGCAGTAATCTTAACCAATTCAAGGATATTGAATTTTTTTTTACACATGCATCCAGATTATAATTAGAAAGAATTATAAATTTGAGTGTTCAAAGGTGTTGTATTGGGCTGAATACAAGAAAATTTGTAGTATGAGGTACGAGTGGACCTGTGAGTAGTGGAACTGGTTATGGGGCTATGATGTCTAATTATGGGTGCAAAGATGATTAAAGCTTTATTAAAAACATCAATCATAAGTAATATAAATGTGAATTATTGGGACCAACCACTGAGAGCTTTTCAGGAATGACATCCAACACCCCATAGTTGATAAAACACTTTGAACTGCACCACCAGACAAGGCCACAATCAAGGAGTGAACTCAGTGTTAAAAACTGCTGAACAGTTTACAAAAAATTAAATAAATCAATAAAAAATAAATAAATAGAAGTAATTTAAAAACGGATTGCAGCAGTTAAGCTATGGAATTTAATTGTAGGTAAAAGTACCACTCAGAGTTTTGAAAGCTGTCTTGGAGACAGAGGCAGGCCCAGTATAAAGTAACTTCCATTTTACGCCCTCATTAAAATGGTGAAGAATTATGTGTAATTAAAGCTTTATACTCTATAAAACTTTATTTATAAAGCTCTGATGTGTAATTAAGGCTTTATACTTCTATTTCTCCTCATGATTAGCGGAAGAGTTGTTTTTTTAAAGAAGAAAAGAAAATAAATTCAAAAGTCAATCCAGTTTGTAAACTGCCCTGTGGTAAAAACTGATGAACATAAGGTAAAAAAGCTGTTTTAATTTCTCTCTATCCCCCCACCCCCAGTACTTGAACAGGAATTGTTTGTATTTTTTTCTGCAAAATCCCACAAGATGAACATTTCTCAATTTGAAAGTAGTAATACTTTCAATGGGAAGCCTTGAAAACATGTTGATGACTTTGGTGATTTGCTCAATTTTTTTCTGAAGAAATAAAGTACAATTAAAATTTATGACAAATTCATATATAAGGTCATTCATTCCATCATATGATTTGAATAGATAATTATTAATAATTGTTATTGTTAAGAATTTATTTTTTAAACATGTTAAATGTGAAAACCTGAAATGGCATTGCTCTTTAATCAGATTCTTATCGGTTTAATTAGTATACACCTGGATTTGACGTTTTGAGTCTTAAACATTTCTAATGACAGTACAAAAATTAAAATACAGGAGTCCATAGAGATCAACTGTAATTTTGTTCTCCAAACGTAAAGTATTTGAAAAAAAAAGACCATTGTAGTTGACTCTGTCAAGGTTCCAAAAATAAAGATTATCCGTATTTCATTCAATGTAATTTGTAATTCGCAGTTGGGGGCGGGTGATACAAACCATAACCAAAGCTATTGATTTCCTATAAGTAACAAAATAAATAACACATGTCTGACAAAATTAAAATGCACCTAAGCCGAGTTGTTTATTTCCATTAGAATATCTTCTATCAATTATAATTTGTTTTTTTCTTCATAACAGATTCGCGGTGCTATTGAATTTTTTTTCGGACACACATGCATCCACACTCCGTGTCCGACAGGATTGATGAGTTTAATGTCAAATTTGTCAAAATTAGAAAACTAGAAATTTGAGTCCTTAGTACAAATTAACTCCGTGTCGTAATTAGTTTTGGGGAGTCCAATGAAAGATTGTTTCAATTTAACTCGGTGGACTTCCATTAATTGTTTTTAATTTCTGAAAATCTACTGATCTTTTGGATATTAAACATGAATGTTTTGATCAGAGGGCTCTGTTCTTCTAGATATTACCAAAATTTCAATCGATGTTTTCTTTTAAGGTCTGAAATGAATAGACATTATAACCATTATTATTTATCAAATATAAATCACTTCAGGGACAGTAATCTAAAATACTCCGTGTCCCAAAGATTTAAAATTTTTTAATACAAATGTATTCCAGCAATTATTAGACGAATTATAAATTTGAATGTTTTGTTGTATTCTACCTACAAGAAAAATGCAAATGATAGCATGGACTTTTCTTGGTGGAATTCTGTTTGTTTTCTGATGTTGAGGATAGACAACAGTCTTGGTCTTTTTTTAAACATTAGTCAGATGTAATTATTGGGATTTCCTTTTTTTTTTTTTTCCAACACCCATAGTTGATAAAACACTTTGAACTGACCAGACAGCTTTATTCTTATTAAATAAATTTCTAAAAAATTAAAGTTCTACTAACACCCCATAGTTGTAAAACACTTTGAACTCAGACAAGGTATAAAAAGGAGAAAACAGGAGGATTAAAAAATGAAACAGTTAACAAAAATATGAAATAAAAAACCAAATAATAAATAAATGAAGTAATTTAAAACGGATTGCAAAAAAAGCTATGGAATTTAATAAATAAACAAAAAAGTTTTTAGATTTGAATTGCTGGTCAGGATCCAAAGTATCTTAAAAATTTATAAATTTATACTCTATAAAACTTTATTTATAAAGTTGATGTAAATAAGGCTTTTGACTTCTATTTCTCCTCATGATTAAGCGGAAGAGTTGTTACTGAAAATAAATTGAAATTCAATCCAGTTTGTAAACTGCCCTGTGGTATGGTTAAAGTAAAAGCACTGTTTGTTATTTATATGGATTAGTCTGGACTGCTGAGGACAAAATCTCTGAAACTCCCCCAGTCAAGGACAGGCAAAAATAAGATTTTTCCATGTTTGTAAGAGGATACTTTAAATTGAGCCATTGAAAACATGTTGATGATTTTGTTGATTTTTCAATTTTTTTCTGAAAAATGGTCTTTACAATTAAAATTGCTGACAAATTCATATATAAGGTCATTCATTCCATCATATGATTTGAATAGATAATTATTAATAATTGTTATTGTTAATATTTATTTTTAAACCGTGAAAACCTGAAATGGCATTGCTCTTTAATCAGATTCTTATCGGTTTATAGATAGTATACACCTGGATTTGACGTTTTGAGTCTTAAACATTTCTAATGATCTACTGTCAATTTAATTTGTAGTTCTGGAAACGTAAGTATGTCTGATAAAAAATAGGTTGTAGTTGACTGTTTTTGCTGTCAAGGTTCGAAACAGAGAATTGTCGTTGATTGTCGATTTGTTGTAACTAAAGGTGAAAAGTCAATGATAGCAACAGATTAAAAGTGCTGGTCGGAATACCAACAATTTTTACCTTTGTAAATAGGGTTTTTTCGGTAACTATTGAAGGTGACATCCTTTGAGTTGTAAGGATATCACATGCTTTGCTTTTTTCGTATTAAATTGTTCAAGATTTAGCCGAAGTTGTTTATTTCCATTACTTTGAATGTTTAAGATTTACCCTGTATTTTGCTGCTTCATATGTTCTTCTAGAAAATAGTGTCGAAAAGTCGGACAGGGTTTTCAATTCCATGTCCGACAGTCTGATGGTTTGAAATATCGCAGTGTCTACGTGTCCGAAAGTCGGACAGGGTTTTAAAATAACTCCATGTCCGACAGTCGGACGGTTTAACTCCGTGTCCGACAGTCGATTATTGTTTTTAATTTCTGAAAATCTACTGATCTTTTGGATTTAACGTGAATGTTTTGATCAGAGAGGCTCTGTTCTTCTAGATGAGTTAAATTTTGATGTTTCTGTGTTTCCAAATTGTTTGTCGGACAGTGTCCTAAAATACTCCGTGTCCCAAAGTCATAAAAGTTTTAATATTTTGTGTATTCCAGCAATTATTAGACGTACAAACTTGGCCATGTTTGCGTTCTACCTTCACAAAATGCAAATTGATAGCTATCGACTTTTCTTGGTCTTTTTATTCGTTTGTTTTCTTCCGTTGAGGATAGACAACAGTCTTTATTCGGTCTTTCTTTTTAAAATTAGTCAGATGGATCGAACAGATTCACGCTTTATTTCCTTTTTTTTTTTTTTCGCCACCCCCCCCCCTCTTGGGAGGTCAGCTTTATTCTTATTAACGATAAATTTGTACTAACACAGTCTCTTCAGAGGGAGGGGGTATAAAAAAAGGAGAAAACAGGAGGGATTACACAAATGAATGCAACTAATTAAATATGATGAAGCAAAACCAAATAACAGGTAGATGTAACAATCTTAAAAAAAGTACACAAAAAAAGAAAGAGGAAAAGAAAATAAATAAACAAATAACAGTTTTATGCAGTGATTTCACATTGCTGGTCAGGATAGTGTTCAACATTAGATAAAAGACAGCAAACAGAGGGACTGAAAACTGCTATACTCACAAATATACACACACATATACTTAAATACACACCAACGTATATACACGCCCATGTAGTTTAATAAATATCGTAGTGGAGCTCCATATTGCGGGGGTGCGGATTAATGTTTGTGGGGGGTTGTATGGCCGGAGACATCTGGTTTATTCCTTAAATGGTAGGTTTGATATGTGGTGACTGTGTGGTTGAAGAAGAGCACTGTGTGTTATTTATATGGATTAGTCTGGACTGCTGAGGAGTTTCTGTAAAATGAGCCCAATGACGGCCAAACTGGTCAAGCTTTGGTTTGCAGTTGATGCTCTAAGTTTTTCCATGTTAATGTAATCGGATAATAAATTGAGCCATTGAGATATTGTGATATTTTGTTTATTTTTCCAGTTTAGCAAAATGGTCTTTTTTGGCCATTGCTAGGCGATCCAAGTTGGGCGTATGCTGTCAGGTGGCAGTTCAACAGAAGATAATTCTCCCAACAGACATAGTGATGGGGAGACTGGAAGGCTGCAACCTAGGATGGAGGAGAGTTTGTTGATGACTGTTTTCCAAAATGTATAGATAGGTGGGCACAGCCATGTGGCATGAAAGTAGTCGTCAGTGATGTTGAGTGTGCAGTGGCTACAGATATCGCTTTCTGTGAAACCCATTTTTAACATTTTAACTTGGGTGTAGTGGACTCGGTGAAGGGTTTTATAGTGAATAAGTTGTAATCTTGGATTTGAGGACATTGAGAAGGTGTTGATACAGATTTGTTTCCAGTCAATGATATCGGTGGCAACAGCCAAATCTTTTTCCCAGTGCTGAGTCGGAATGGCAAGAGTGTTGTCAATTTTAGATAAAATCTTGTAAATTTTGGACAGGGTTTTTTTCTGATGTACTAATTCTTTGAGTTGTTCAGTTATCGGAGGGGGATTTAGAGTATTGCTGTGCAGATTGATTTTATTCTTCTTGAGACAGTGCTTGAGTTGTGAATATTGTAGAAAGCTGTTACCAGCTGATTCACGCTTTATTTCCACACCAGAGATAAAATAGTGCTTGTAGTCAGTGAGCAAATCAATTCCATGACCATTGACATTGCGAATGAAATATCGCTTGCATGATCAAGACTGTCGGACGCGAAATGCAAAATACTCCATGCACCCCTGCCGTAGATTGCACCCCCTCCGCGGGAGCGCGCGCACGTTATTCCGATACCAAAGTGATCCAGGTCGCTTTTATTTCGCATTCGCAATCAAAGAGAATAACACCGTTTCATATGTTAAATTCTTGCCAAGGATTTACCGCTTTAATTTTGCAACCAATCAAAGTGCTAAAAAGTGCGAACGACTGCATCATATTTTTAATTTTTGCGAAGGAGGTACTGACAGTAGGGGAGCGCCGGTGCGAAAGTAACTCTGGCCGAAAGTAACACGGCGATTTACTCACAGCCATCCGCACTTCGATGCGTCATACTAGGTCAGCATGTGCAGCTCGCGCCCCTCTCCAGAACCGCGAACATTCTTCAGGCGTCCAGTCTTCCTCGCGGCACGAGACCGAGAAGACTGTTTTCCACAGCGGTGAGTAAATTCAGACGAATGCTAAACTTTTTCGATTTAAAGATTGTCTTTATCGCTCCATGTGTCATATTTATGATGAAATGATCGGTGATTTAGTTCCGCAACATATGGTGCAGTTTGAAATGTCAGAATTTTTCCACTTTGGAAGTAATCCTCGTTCAAATGTCAGGAGTCACCGTCGGGACTGAAGTAGCAACAGTTACGTTCGTCCCTCTCTGCTAATGCGGCCGCATTTTGTGTTTAAAAGCTCCATAAAAATGTGTGTTATGTTTTAACGACAGAAAATGCCCAGAGTTAGGGTCAGAACTACCCAGAGAGGAACGGTTGACCCGGAGGTTTACGCAAGGGCCTTTTTTGATGTCCGAAGAGGCGATAGTATAAGGAGGGCAGCAGCGGTGCATGGCATTTGTCATGTCACCCTGTTCAGGTACTGCAAGAGGAGGGCAGAGGCAAGAGGGCAGCAGACCAGGCCCCCGGGGTACAGGGCTCACAACAAAGTCTTCACCGAAGAACAGGAGAAGAGACTGCAGGCATATATAAAGAGAGCAGCCGATATATATTTTGGCCTGAGTCCTAAAGAGGTGTGAGTAACACCGCAGACAGAGCTACACCACTACCGCCATATAGCAAGCACCTCCGCTCTGGATCTGCCACGGCTCTGAGCCAGATCAGCTGGAGCCGGGGCGGATCCGGGGCAGATCCGGAGCGGAGGTGCTTGCTATCTGGGAATTAACCTCTTTTTTATGCTTTTTTAGGTGCGAATGTTTGCATATGAGCTGGCTGAAAATATTGGCCTCAAAACTCCATGTTCATGGAAGGAAAACCAGATGGCAGGGAAGGATTGGCTCACCTCCTTCCTCGAGCGCAACAGAACCCTGTCCATCCGTCGACCTCAAGCCACCAGCATGTCCCGTTCCACCAGCTTCAACAAGACCAACGTGGCCGCGTTTTTTTAACAACCTAATGACTGTCCTCACCCGCTATAATTTTGAGGCAAATGACATCTGGAACATGGATGAAACAGGTAAAAATTTATATTTGGATGATAAATTTAAAAGCACCAGTGATTTGCACCAGCAATAATTCATTTCACTGATTATTTCAGGTACCACAACGGTTCAAGTGCCAGACAAAGTCATTGCCACCAAGGGCCAGCACCAGGTCGGTGCTGTGACCTCCGGGGAAAGAGGGACATTGGTGACTGTTGCCTTTGCTGCCAACGCACAAGGCAAATTTGTTCCCCCTTACTTTATCTTCCCAAGGAAGAAGTTCCATGACCACTTCATCCGGGATGGTCCCCCTGGCTCCACTGGTTCTGCCAATGGATTGGTGTGGATGGAGGAGACAGATTTTTTGGCCTTTTTACAGCATTTTGCAAGACACACCCGCGTGACCCCGGAGTCAAAGTTGCTGCTACTCTTAGACAATCATGCATCACACCTCTCCATGGTAGCTATTGACTTTTGCAAGTTACAGGGCATTGTACTCCTGTCATTTCCACCCCACTGCTCCCACCGTCTTCAGCCGCTAGACCAAAGCGTTTTTGGCCCTCTGAAGCACTACATTAACTGTGCAGCAGACAATTGGATGCGAATGAACCCTGGAAGAACTTTGACCATCTACAACATCCCGAGTCTTGAGGCTAAAGCTCTGCTTCAAGCTGCGACACCAAGCAGCATTTCGTCTGGGTTTGAGTGTACCGGTATCTGGCCCTTGAATCCAGATATTTTCGGTGAGGAAGACTTTGCTCCAGCTTATGTGACCGACCATCCTGCACCAGCACCAGCTCCATCCCCAGTGCCAGGGCCAGCTCCATCACCAGCTCCCCCTTCATCACCAGCGCCAGCTCCATCGCCAGCGGATACCATCTATCCAGGTATGCTAGTGGTTCCAGGAACATCTAGTGGCACGCCAGTACAGAGGTTCAGCCCAGAAAAGCTTCGGCCACATCCAAAGGCTGGCTCGAGGAAAGAAAATAAAAGGAGAGGCTGAAAGAGGTGAGCATAGTGTCATTTTTAACTCGTCTTGGTTCTCTTGCTTGTTTAAAAACAAGCTGATTCTGACTATTATCTAATTGAATGTTGCAGGTCAACAGACCAATACTGACCAGACAAAACTCCCCGGTGGACACACTGCAACCACAGTTTCTGGGGGCAAGGATGAGGAATGTCTTGTTTGTGGGGAGACATTTGCCTCATCTTTGTCTGGAGAAGTGTGGGGTGTGGTGCATCTTTTGTCTGCTGTGGTCGCATGAGGCATGCACTGAGGGTGCCACTCATTATATCTGTCACAACTGTGATGAGTAATTTCATCCCAGATAGCAAGCTCCTCCGCTCCGGATCTACCCGGCTCTGAGCCGGATCAGCTGGAGTCGGCACAGGGCCGGGCAGATCCGGAGCGGAGGTGCTGGCTCTCTGGGATAATTTTATAAATAGACCTTGCACATTAAACATGTTCACGGTCACTTTTTGGAACATTTGAAGCCAATTAAAATGTTTAAAACAAATGCCTGGCTGTTTTTGCTTCTGTTTTAACGAGAAATTTAACAAAGATTCCAGTAAATTTGATCACGTTACTTTTGCCCTGCCCGTGCATTACTTTCATCCCAGCTGGATGGGTCGAAAGAAGCAATCCGCAACTTCCGTTCGACGTCAAACTATGCCGAAGTCAATATATATATGGTGATGATTTATCACCTGAAATTGACAGAGCACACACGAAAGTAGTTAATCGCTCCGAAATTTTGTTTCGGTCTGTAACGTTATCTTTTAAAATGACGTCCATGTGAAAAATGTAACTTTCGTACCAGCTCTCCCCTAAATAACAAATGGTAGGCTATTGCTTCGCGACATAATATCCTAAAGCCACATGATACGAGTGATAACGAACTCAAAATGATCTTATATCTAGCCTTCGTATTTCACAACATCGGTTTTGAGGAAATATATAGCCAGGTTAATTACAAAATGAAGTTCAGATGATATGAGCAAGTAGGCGTTTCGCGGCTAAATTGCATTACTATTATGTAGGTTGAAAAGTATTTGCTGGATAGGCGTATATGTCCACCCCATCAGATGTTCTTCTTTTAGAGAAGTCAAATGTTTGTCTCAGGTCTTAACAAAATTAAATTATGTGAACGAAGGAATGAATGATCAAATAAAAAAAAGATCAATCCAGACTTCTTTTAATGAACTATTTTTACTTAAAACAGACAAACTCATACAAATAGACCTATATGAACTGAAGACAATATTTACATCAAAATGCAGCCAATTCTGGGCAGAACAGGAATAACACTATGGAGGGTAGGCAGCTAGTCTTCTGGTGGTCCCACTTCTGACCTGAATCAAACTAGAAAAGCACCAAATGGATGAAACTTACTCTGGTTCCATGAACTGGGCCCCCATGCACAGTGCTAAAAGCACTTGAAGCTGAGGAAAACAAAGGGAAAAAAAATCCAGGGGTGCATTCTACGGTAGTCCATGTTATTGGCTTGACGTGAATTGCAGCCCCTGTCTAACTCAGACTAGGAAAGTGCTACATGCATGAAATTCATTCAGGTTGCATGTATTAGGGCCGTATGTATACTGGTAAAAGGAAAAGATGCTGGGACTGACAGAAAAAAAAATTCCAGGGGGGGTGCATTCTACGGCAGCCCGTGTTTTTGGCTTGCCATGAAATGCACCCCCTGTCAAACTGAGACTCGGAAATTGCTACATGCATGAAATTCATTGTATTTCCATGTTTTTGGCTCCTATGCACACTGTTAAAAGAACTTGGTTCTGTGTTCCAGAAGTTACACTGCTTTTTTATTCCATAAACATCAATTTAATGACTTTTCAACTGGCCCAGTTTGTGGTCCCATCAAAAAACTCTTCCGCCATTCTGTCATCATATGTTTGTTCCCAGTAAATTTTCCAAGCAATATGCCACATGAAAGGCTTCAAACACCTTGAGTGTTTTTGCAGTGCCTCTGCACATGTATTCATTTCAATTTCCTAGTATGTATTTAAATGTGTTCATGTAAATAAATGAAATAAAACAGGACAAATAAAACAAGCCTGAGCCTTCAATAATGTGGACAGATCTTGAGTGTTATTGAAAAACCCAGCAAGTACCAAAAAGCAGATTTTGAGAAAAAGACAGAAAACTGTATCCCTCTGGGTTTAAGCTCTGATGGGGTGGACATATACGCGTATCCAGAAAATACTTTCAACCTACATAATAGTAATGCAATTTAGCCGCGAAACGCCTACTTGCTCATATCATCTGAACTTCATTTTGTAATTAGCCTGGCTATATATTTCCTCAAAACCGATGTTGTGAAATACGAAGGCTAGATATAAGATCATTTTGAGTTTATTATCACTCGTATCACATGGCTTTAGGATATTATGTCGCGAAGCAATAGCCTACCATTTGTTATTTACTGTCAGTACTTCCTTCGCAAAAATTAAAAATATGATGCAGTCGTTCGCACTTTCTAGCACTTTGATTGGTTGCGAAATTAAAGCGGTAAATCCTTGGCAAGAATTTAACATACGAAACGGTGTTATTCTCTTTGATTGACTGCGAATGCGAAATAAAAGCGACCTGAATCACTTTGGTATTGGAATAACGTGCGCGCACTCCCGCGAAGGGGGTGCAATCTACGGCAGGGGTGCATGGAGTATTTTGCATTTCGCGTCCGACAGTCTTGATCATGCAAGCGATATTTCATTCACAATGTTAATGGTCATGGAATTGATTTGCTCACTGACTACAAGCACTATTTTATCTCTGGTGTGGAAATAAAGCGTGAATCTGTTCGATCCATCTGACTAATTTTAAAAAGAGAGACCGAATAAAGACTGTTGTCTATCTTCAACGGAAGAAAACAAACGAATAAAATGACCAAGAAAAGTCGATAGCTATCAATTTGCATTTTGTGACGGTAGAATGCAAACATGGCCAGGTTTGTACGTCTAATAATTGCTGGAATACTTGAAAAATTAAAACTTTTATGACTTTGGGACACGGAGTATTCTAGGATCTCTGTCCGACAGTCACTAAATTCATCATAAATTCAAAAAGTCCCGCGCCAATGTCGACTCACTTTATTGAGCAGAGCTTAAACAGAAACATTGATTGAAATTCTCGGTACACATCTAGAAGAACAGAGCCCTCTGATAAAAACATTCACGTTTAACATCTAAAAGATTCAGTAGATTTTAAGAAATTAAAAACAATAATCGACTGTCAGACACGGAGTTATAGCTATTGAAACCGTCCGACTGTCGGACACGGAGTTATATTAAAACCCTGTCCGACTTTCGGACACGTAGACACTGCGTATATTGAAACCATCCGACTGTCGGACACGGAGTTATATTAAAACGCTGTCCGACTTTCGGACACGTAGACACTGCGTATATTGAAACCATCCGACTGTCGGACACGGAGTTATATGAAAACCCTGTCCGACTTTCGGACACGTAGACACTGCGTATATTATATGCTGGCTAAGTAGCACTGACTACGTCCACTTTCAGCATGGTATAAATTCAGCCCAAAAAACTTCACAGCTAATCATTTATTTACCATTGCACGCTCATTCTTAATTATTAAAACAATAGCAGATGTGCATACTTGATGTCGTGACTTTTCAATAACTTTTAAGATAACAGAAACTTCATATTTTGTATCTTATTTTATGCATGCGCCGAACTTGCATGACAGCACCGCACAGAGACGGTATTTGTTGTTCAGCCTTTATTAGCTATAAGTGTTGAGTGGGTTGGAAACGCTGGATAGGATGAGATATGAATGACACACTGGTCGTGAGGGGCATCAGTGTATGGGAGTGATGCCGCGGAGATTCGCTAATGCTGCTGAACTCCATCCAGAGAAAACACGAGGGCTCCAGAAGAAACCGATGAGAACGAAACTAAGAGCAACTTTATGTATATTTTATAACTGGGCTGCTGATCGTGTGCGGACTTAGGAATTTGCTAATCCTGTATAAGGGGAAGGAAAAAAATTCCATATTCAAATTTCACTAATATCGAATGCAATCGGCACTTTTCCGGTTTACCTTGATGTTTGAGTACCCAGAGAAACATTTGGGTAATAAAAATCTCAAGCGTGAATTTAGTCAAGAAAATTTAGAGTTTATTTTCTAGTGTTGATAAACGTGGTAATAAACGGCAGTAGCTATGTTATGGATGACGCACCGGGTTGCGAGAGTATGCGCAGCATATGCATTAGCAATATTAAAATTAAACTCTAATGAATGGTGTGTGCACCCTGCGAGTCAGCTGGGATGGGCTCCAGTTCCAGGTATAGAGAAAGGATGGAATTAATGAGCTTTGAGCATTCGTACACTAAAGGTAATTTCGCTGGTCAGAATTTATTTTCCTGTTAAATAAAACTAGTTCATCAACATTTTATATCCCTATTATCATTTTGGATAAATTGTTTTTCCAAACTATATTTAAGCCGAGTGCTATGTTTGCCCGTTCGGTGCGGAGCTGTTTCATGGGTTTTTCAGTGGACATAGCTACATTTCCGGAGAACATGGTTACACGGTGGCTACCGTAGTTGCAATACGTGTTTGAAAAAGTGAGGCGCTCGAGTGCACTATTCGTTTGAATGTAATACACGATTTCAACGCTGGATGGGAGTAATTCCTGCACAATGTCCCTTTAAGGCAATGTATATTTTGCTACCGCTATTTTGGCCGCGATCTCCGGTACACATGCGCAGTTGTATTATTTTTGGACTTGTTCATAGAAATCAATCATTAATAGTGAGGAGTTATAAAGAGGCCTTTAAATTGTGGGTTCGAGCAGGAAAACCTAGTAATGGCCCTGAATGTGATAATAAGAAGTTTGCAAATTTACGTTTTAAATATGCGGTACGCTATATAAAAAGAAATGAACAGGCTATGAGGGCAAACTCAATGGCTGAAAAGCTACAGAAAAACAATGTTTATGAATTCTGGAAGGGAGTGAAGGTGGTTAACAACAGTAAAATGCCTATGGCCTCTTGTATTGATGGAACCACTGGGTCTGATAATATTGCAGAGCTGTGGAGAAGGCACTATGAAAATATTTTTGACTGTGTCACAAGTGAGGTTATTAATATTGGTGTGGTTCCCCACAATGAGAGTGTGTTTATCAATCATGATGAGGTGAGCCATGCTATTGATAATCTGGCTCTCAACAAAGCCTGTGGCCATGACCATGTTGCAGCAGAGCACCTGAAGCATGCTAGCCATAAAGTGTCTGTGCTACTTGCATTGTGTTTTTCATGGCTGCTGATGCATGGCATCCTGCCCGAATCTATGATGTCTGTCATTTTAGTGCCTGTAGTCAAAAATAAAACAGGAAAGCTAACTAGCATTGACAACTATAGACCAATTGCATTGGCTAGCATTGTGTCTAAGGTCTTTGAATATATTCTTCTAGAAAGATTGAGTGAGTACATACGAACTACTGACAATCAATTTGGTTTTAAGAAAAAACATGGCACAGATCTATGTATCTATTTACTTAAAGACATTGTCAGTCAGTAAAAAAGATTCAATAGTACTGTATTTATGTGTTTTCTGGATGCTTCCCGTGCGTTCGATCGCATTAGCCGTGGCAAATTGTTTTTAAAGTTAAAAGAGAGAGGCGTCCCCTTGTTTCTTATAAGAATCCTGCAGTTCTGGTACTCTCGCCAAACTATGCAAGCTAGGTGGGGTTCGAGCTTGTCCACTCCTTTTCGAGTATCGAATGGAGTCCGTCAAGGAGGAATTCTCTCTCCTTTATTGTTCAACTTATACATGGATGACCTTTTAAGACAGTTAAATGAGTGTAAAACTGGCTGCATGGTGGGGAACAACCTTATTAATCACATGATCTATGCTGATGATGTAGTGGTACTATCTCCATACAGCGCTGGCCTACAGCAGCTACTTAGAGTCTGCTCTGAATATGGCAAGTTGTTTGATATAAATTTCAACTCTAAAAAGAGTGTGGTCATGATTTCCAGAACTAAAGATGATCGGAAGCTCACATTTCCCTCCTTCTTCTTGGCTGGAGATGTTTTAAATATTGTTAATAAGTTTAGATACCTCAGTCATATAATCAGGGATGATCTGTGTGATGATGATGTACAGCGCCAGTGTCGTATGCTTTATGGGCAAGCCAACATGCTGGCACGTAAATTCCACATGTGCACTGACAATGTTAAAATTGCTCTCTTTAAAACTTATTGCACACCCCTCTACACATCCCACCTGTGGTGTCGTTGCAGTACGGAAAAAATGAGAAAGCTTCAGGTGGCGTATAATGATGCTTTTCGCATTTTCCTTAAACTTCCTAGATGGACTAGTGCAAGTGAGATGTTTGTAACATGTAATGTGCCCACCTTTCATGCTATGTTAAGGAATTTCATGTATAAATTCATGTGTAGACTGATGAAGTCAGAGAATGTGCTGATTATGGCCTTAACCGATATCACTGAGAGTGACACACGCTATATCTCCTGCTTCTGGACACATTGGAGGCAATGTCTATATGTTTTTTAATTGATCTGTGCCTTGTGATATGCTTAGTCTGGATACCTAGGCTATCTCTGTATTGTTGTTTGTTTGTATGTCACTTCTATGGACCTATTTGAGTCTGAAATAAAGTTTATCAATCAATCAATAACTTCGCCATTTAGGCACCTAGCTCGCATATACATACATTAAATATAGCTAGCCAAGTTGGCATAAAGGCTCTCTTGCTAGCTAGCTAACGTTATATTTCATGCATTTAAATTTAATCTATTAAAAAAATGCGTATAGCCATTATTATGCAAACTAATTTGGCCGGAGTTGTACCGCGAGCATTTAGCTCGCTAGCTGGCATTAAAATGCGCCGAATAAAAAGGCTGCCAGCTAAAGCCGCGTTCACAGTAGACGCAAAACACGACAGATTACATTCATGAAATATAACGTTAGCTAGCTAGCAAGAGAGCCTTTATGCCAACTTAGCCAGCTATATTTAATGCATGTATATGCAAAATAAAATAAAGTTGAGATTTTCGTCGGACACACCAAAAAGACAACGTGCTCTATCGGCGCGATTAGCTTGAGAGAAGCAGCCTGTGGCAGCACCTCACCGCAGCAACTTGAGCCCAGGGGTGCGTTTCCCGAACAACGATGGAAGTTAGCTTTGAACTAACATGGTACGATGCATCGTTAAACTAACGAACATCAGAAGAACGATGGTTTCCCAAAACCTTCGTACCACAGTAGTCTGAACCATGTTGGTTTGAACGATGTTAGTTTGAACTATGATGGTTTGAGCGATTGTCGCTCGGACGACAATGTTACCAGGAGCACGCCGGTCTGATTTTCACCGCGGGAAGCTTAAAAACTTTGCATTTGTGCCTAAATACGGCAGTTGGGATCGATATTACAATACTAATTCGTGGTTTTGGCATATTATTTTGTGATCGTATACAAACTAGCAACAATACAATTTACCATTTAAATGAAAAGACACTTTAGGCAATGATTCTTGCGGAAAAAAAAAAAATCTAAAGAACGATTTGCCATTTCAATGCATTTAATGAAATAAGTTCCACCAGCGAGTACAAAGTTTTTAAATTCATTTTTCATTAACATTCTTCACAGTTATACATACCAATTCACTAGTTGAATTCTGTGGTGCAGTGAATAAGATAAAAGTTTGAATAGTTCTATGGCTATGCAAAAAGGGTTTGATTCCCGCAGGGAGGGGAAGCGTCTTTTTTTCCACGCTGTCTTTTTATTCATGGCAACATGTGCTCCGCTGAACAAGTGATCATTAAATTTAGACGATTTGTGCGTCACGTTGTCTCTTTTGATATGTTTGTAGTAAACATTAACTTAAGGTCACCCATCTTCTTCATGGGCGTAGAAATACACACAGAGACAAAAATGCAACATAAAAAGTTCACATTTTTATTCCTTTTTCCTAACTTAAAAATTATTTCATTGACTCAAAGAACAAAAAATGGCATAAGATCACTGAAAAAATATATTCTGAGGGCCACGGATGGAGATGCAGCGCAGTGGATATGAGGGGGGGATAGAGGGATTGCCAGCTAGACATTACTAAGGAGAGCAGCAGGTCTACGGAGTGCGCTACAGAGGACTAGTGGTGGGAGCTCCGGTCTGTCGGCCTCCTCTTACTCCTGAGGAGAGTTTTATCAGTGCTGAGCCCAGAAGTGCTGGCGGGAGTCCCAGGGGTATAGATATCTGTAGTATGCACGAATCCCTAACATGAGTGTCTTCTTCCCTCTGCCCACTTCCTCTAAACCCATTTACGCCTTGTCCCTTGCAGTTTGATTCCCAGGGCCCCCCAACATTGGGCACCCACACGCACAACCCCTCAACATCGGCCATCCTCTCACTGGGCCGCTCCACATTGGGCCCCCTCTGGCATGGCCTTCTGTGTGTCAGGGCTGCTCTTTCCCGAGTCTCCAGAATCCTCTCAGACTGGCAGTTTGTCTCCGTCCTGCACAGCATGGCCGTCACAGCAAATGTCCAGCGCCCTGAAGATGAGGCGAACTCTGTAAAGGATGCTGAAGATGATCATGCATTCTACAGACCACAAGGAATGACAAATGTTATGCAAAAAGACCTCCATCTCCCCCACCCCCTTTCTTATCAACACTTTCCCTTCCAGTGTCATATATAGGCTATATATATAATGATTTCTACCATATTCACAGTTGCAAGTGGGCAAACAACATCCTCTCCTATCGATACATAAAAATACATGAAGGTAAACAGCGAGATCATATGTTCTTCCTATGACTAGCAACACGAAGTCACGAGCTTTACAGATTTACTCAACAATACTACCGTCTTGAACCGTGATCCCGTCATGGAGGCTAACTAACCACCTCCCGCTCTAATGACAGCGGGGGGAAAAAAACAAGTGTTGAACTACTAGACTAGGGTAGTTAATCGTTGCCGAACATTGAAGTTTCTTTGCTAACGCATGCGAAGGCTACAAGAGATACAATTCCAGATATCCAACCATAGGCCAACACATGAACAGAGGAATACAACAAAAAGTGTTTTTCCCGAGTAGCTACATTTTCAAATCACTGTGTTGAAGTTATACATGTTTGTACGGCAAGATCTTCGAACATTTTCAGCTACTGACCTTATGTTTACCTTTTGTGGACTGCATTTTCCGACGCAATCACCCGGAACTAAGCTTCTAACTACAGCTGGGGAGCAGTAGTTGGAACTACACAACTAAACGAGAGTGGTTGCAAACGTTCGTTCGGACTACGGTTTTGGGGAACATCTGCATCGTTCAACGATGGTTCGCACTACATAAGTTACCTTGATAGTTCGAACGATGATTTTGGGAAACACTGGCGTCGCAACTACATAGTTCAAACTATGTAAGTTGCTAACTTACTAAGCAACTATACGCTTTTGGGAAACGCACCCCAGAGCAGTAGATAACTCAGAGTGGCGACACCCATTGACTTCGTTGTTCGAGTGGTGGTTCGTGGGGAAGCGCTATAGTTCCAAGCAAACGCCGCGCTGTCATTGTCTCCTATGGGAAAGACAGCAGCGATTGCGTTACTGAACGTTAAATATTAAATTCAACCCTACACAATTGCCGCACATTTCTCTTTATGAATTACATTATTTACATACATGTTCATAGAGGTCGTGCTTTTACTACTAAGATCATGTCATAGCTTTTGGAAGGAAAGATTCATGTTAGCATCAGAGAGCTAGTAGGCCTGCTTATAAGTACCATTGATCCGCTATAATTTCTAAGTAAATTTAACCCTGTATTTACAGTCATGGGGATGGATAAGTTTACATATTTTAGCTTTACTAAGTTACATTATTGGATTACCAGGGTCTGCCTTTATCTTCTGGATTTGCCCACAATTTACCATGTTAAAGTTCTGCTGACCTGTAATATCATTCAATGTCACGCCAGTTCTTCCTTAAAGCAAAAGTGCACCACCATGCTCATTTCAGAGCCCTTGATATTCTCAATTCTAATGTTTAGAAAAATGAACGACATACGTGTAACCTACAGCTGGTGAGACCAGGAGACTGAATGAGATTAAATACAATGACTGATGCAAGGAAAGTTTTTCAACAAAAATATTTTTATTGAACAGTGGACAACAGGACGGCACAGAAATTGCAGTTGATAAACAAATTAAACAAGGAGGGGTGCAAGTGTGAGTGAGTGAACCATGAGTGAACCTTGAACAACAAAGAACAAAAGAAATACAACATTGTACATAGTAATGTGGCAGGGTGGTGGTGGGTTCTAGTGTGGGAGAGGGGATGATCAGTGTCAAATTAATAAACCTTCTCGATGTGTGGAACGACTAAGTGTGTGTGCGCGCGCGCACGTGTTTTCGGAACAGGGCAGGGTTCTGAATAGAACTATAACAACTAAATGGATTTAACAGGAATGTACTGAATAGAACAGACAAGTAAACTCTTGGAACAAGAACGATACTGTGAAGCATGAACATTTGCGGAATTACAAATAATTAAATAAATGAGTTGGGGACATTACAAATACAAGGGCCAGGAATGTTGGAAGAGGTTTGCAAATTTTATACACCTTAGAACTTCCCACGAATCCTGTAGCCTCCATCCCCAACAGCAGCCTCTGCCTGCCTCCGCCAGCGCCTGCCTCCACCACTGCCAGCAGCACAGGGTACCTGCAGGTGTTCAGTCAGTTAAATTTAAGACCTTTTTAAAGTCTCCCATAATTGACATGTCAGACACTCATGCAATTACAAAAGTTAACAAAATCATTGCATTATTTTAAAAAGGAGTTTTACATTTAATTTGGGATTAAAATAAATGTGTGATTTGCAAAGTTTATACATCTCAGAACCTCTCATGAACCCTATAGCCTCCATCGCCAACAGCAGCCTCTGCCCGTATTAACGGTAAGCCTACATGGCACAATAAAATGAGCACAGAAAAGCAATAAAGACTAACCACAGCCACCACATCTCTTCAAGAGCAAATAATTTAAAAAAACCATCTTTTTGCGAAATACAACATGGCATATAATACAGCTAGCTGACTACAGCAAGATCGTTTGAAAGCTAACAGCGCCTGGCATGACAAATGCAAATTGACAGATGCAATTTCATAATAGCTAGCTAGAACATGATGGGTGACACTTCGGTCGTCAACGTCCTAACTTGTGGTTTCATTCAATTTTATGAATAACAAGTGGTGTGGTTTTCATCCGAAATGGTTCTTGAGAGCTAAACTGAGTTCGAAACTCCGCAGCCGTTCGTGATTGAACTTAAAACACCGGATCAAGCTAGGCTAGGTAAGAGCATGTCAAAATTGTCAATGCTAACTTTAAAATAAAATTTTAAAAAACTTTACCGAAACCAGTCACAGGCACCTCGTCCCATCATTTACCGTCGCGATTTATATCGGTTTTGTGAGAGATAGAAACTCCGTAGAGTTAATGACTGAATTCCCACAGCTGACCAAGATAACTACGAAGCAAACGAACATGAGCTTAAATCATCACAACCTCTTCAGACGTAAAATATATATATACACACATATATATCGTCGTGCCGATCAGACACAATTGGAGATAATAAATGTTACATGGCCACTGATATGATATATACATTTCGTGAATCATAGGACTTCAATATTTTATTACTTACCATCGATGTTGTCTCAATGGAAGTGAATCGGTCTGAAGCTGCGAGAATCCTCTTTTGGAACTATGAGAAGTTCCAGTACCCGAAAGTGCGCCGCCATTTTTTGTACACAAGAGTCAATGGGAGTGTCGCAACTCTGAGAATATCAATGGCTCTGCTTGAGCCCTAACAACGTGGAGCAGCAAGGCGGATATCAGCATGCCTGCTGTCTGTCTTGTGTTTCTGTCGACAGACGCTATCATTCGTTAAGAAATAAACCCAAGGCTTTCGTCACACAGAGCTCTCGCTCGGTGGACTGCTTATCCGACACAGTTTGGGCTAATGCTAACTCCATGCTACAACCCCCGACGCAAACACTGCTTAGTTAGCGTTTGCTTGTTTAGCAAAGATGAGGAAAAAAATCCAGGAAAGCCCAGGTCTCAAACTTTTCATAGCAGATACAGTCTTAACCATCAAATGTCAAGATTTAGCGAACCGAATCACCAAGTAAAATCGTCGCTGGTTTGGCTACTGTGGCGACATAACTTTGCCATGACAGTGTACCAGTGGCTCGCCACTGAAGAAAGACCATGTGCCACAGGCCAGATATAAATACCAAAACCTAACATTAATAGAAAGTAAATTATTTTTCTCAACTACTTACCGAAATTCGAGTTAAAACCGAAGTCAACTGCATAGCCTGCAGCTTGACCAGAGACTCCTCAGCCCGCTTGTGGCAGGATGGGGGCGGGGTAAAATTTACACCTGAAGTGTCACATCAAGGTTTGGAGTGGATACTTAATTAGTTCAGAGTTAATGTTAGGATGATGACACTTACAGATTTGATTTAAAGACATTTCGTTTTGACATTGTGGTTTGACACCAACTATTCGTGCACTTAGAGTTACATGGAAGGGATCTGACTCCATTCAGTGTATAATTAACTCTGATTTTACTCAAATTTCACTAACACCAAAAATACAACACTTCTCAATTTCAATAGGCTATATCAAAAACAAAACAGACTTTAGAAGTAATGCAATGTGTGTGTGTGTGTGTTGAGAGAGAGGGGGAGTGAGAGAGACAGAGAGAGAGCTTTGCATTATAAAATGTTTACAGAATGTATGTAAAACTGCCTACTCTTGTTCTTGTTGACCTATTTGTTGGTCACACTGCCTGTGTTGACACAAATTCTTGAAAACAGTCATTTTAATTCAAAGAAAGACGGGAAAAGAAATAAATAAATTTAATAAGAAATAAACTTTGCTTTCTGTATATGATTCAATATAGCCTAGCACATCACATTCATGGATTTAACATCAAGTTCATATCATGTTGGCCATAGGATGTAGGGCAGGCTATGATCTATGCTAATCTGAGGTTCAGAGACCTCTGCCCAATGCAATAGATTGGTTATGATGGCATTTCTTTGCAAGACAGACCCAAATAACATGGCTATGGGTATAATAACTTAGTTTAACATTCAATCCAAGACTTTGCCTTTTTTTTTTTTTTTTTTTGGTCATTTCACGATATCACGACACAGGGCCATTTCTCAGCCCCCCCAAAATGACTTCCAGCGTCCCTGAATGCACTAGAAAGGAACTTGCATCGTCTCTATGGGAATGCTGAGCATTAAACATTCAGTAATAAATGAAGGAGAATCGCTCATTAGAATTATCGTCTCAGAGGAATTCCCAAGTAGGCGGACACACACTCACAAACGCGCGCGCTGGCGAGTTCCCACCTACAGGCAGACGCACGCCTGCAGATAAAACCAGAGGCATGAGTGGAAAAGCACATTTGTCTCACGGGTTCGGCACTGATGCGCTGGGAATCGCACCATTTATCGGAGCTTAGGCTGAAACTGCTGAAGAGTTTTAATGTTTCCACGGGCTTACTATTGACTTCTTGGAGGTGACACTGCCTGCTAATTCATTTAATACAGCAACTTTTAAAGTATCGTAAACACCAGACTGAGGGCATGCCTAAATACCCTTGCAATTCGAGCAATCGTCAATACACAAATAAATAGCCGTATCTAGCTTTTCCGTCGAAATTTCTTGCGATTCCGAGACTACCACACTTCTGGTGCGCAGCTTGCTCGTGCTTAGGTCTATTGTATGTGCATAATAACTTTGAACAATAGCAATCTTATCATCTACTTGTACATCCGCGCTTTTCAGACCTCACCAGGAGTGCATGTTTTAGAGCTCTGCTTGCTCCAGCACTGGTGAGTCAAACGATCAGCTTGTTACCCGTGGAGATGCTTGATAATGAGCGAATGATTAAAATCACCCATTCTTGCGGGGAGAGATCTAAAACATGCAGGAGAAGTGGTACTCTAGGAAGTTTAAGAAGCGCGTCATCTGTGATTGTTGACGGCAAAAAAAAAAAAAATTCTGCTAGAAATCATATCAGTCACCTGAATATCGCCATGGAGGACCTTTCTCGAAAGAACGCAATTGACTCGGCCACCGGACTATCCCATAAAGCATCAGAAATGAGACGTGACTGCAACATCAGAGCGTTTTTTTTTTCTTCTTAGTATTGACAATTGCTCGAATTGAAGAAGCTGAAACGTTTTCCAAGGTGTCTGCAGCCCATGCGGTTCGCCGACTTCATCCTGCACCCGAAAAAAATGTGAATACAGACTCAAAATAAATAGCCCACCAACAAATACTTATTAATTCATGGAATATACATGGAGGAAATGCTGCAATTAGAGCACTAATTAAATGGATGGAACATTTCCATTGCTATTTTGCACAATATTCTTGCATATTTGAAATATGAATTAAGACTATTTTACCGCATGGAGTTCCCTGACTCTGGTAGTGCCAACTAATTTATAGGCTGAGTTATTTTGGTGTAAAATGTGATATGAGTAATGCTTGAAGTAAAAATTCTCTTCTCATTTGTTTCCATTCATGGAGATAATGCAAATGATGGTTTTTTTTTTTAATGAGCTACACAGTTTTTCACTCACATTACTGTCATGAATTCCAACCCCATTTCCAGAACAGTTGGGGCGCTGTGTAAAATGTAAATAAAAACATAATGTAATGCAAATTTAAACCTTATATTTAATTGAAATAGAGCAAAGATAACATATCAAAGGAAGAAACTGAGAAATTTTCTTGTTATCTGAAAAACATTGGCTCATTTTGATTCTTATGAAAGCAACAAGTTTCAAAAAAGTTGGGACAGGGACAGGGTTTACCACTGTATTGCATCATCGCTTCTTCTCACAACACTCTGTAAGCGTGTGGGAACTGAGGAAACCAACTGCTACAGTTTTGAAAGCAAAATGTTTTCCAATTCTTGATTGATATTGGTTTTCAGCTGCCCTACACTTTATAGTTTCCTTTGCCAAATTTTTAAGTCTCATCTTGCACCAATTTTCACCGGGTGACAGGTCTGGACTGCAGGCAGGCCAGTTTAGCCCCCAGATTATTTTACTATGGAGCCATATTGTTGTAATATGAGCAGAATCTGGTTTGGCATTGTCTTTCTGAAGGCCTTCCCTTAAAAGGACTTTGTCTAGAAGCTGTATGTATCATTCAGCATGAATTATGTCTATATAGATGTGCAAGTTACCCATGTCACGTGCACTATTGTACTTCCATACCATCATAAATGCTGGCTTTTGAACTGAGCACTAATAACATGCTGGATGTTCCCTCTCCTCTTTTGCCCGAAGGACGCAGCGTTCATGATTAACAAAAATAATTGAAGATTTTGACTGGTGAGACCACAGGATAGCCTTCCATTTCAGCTCCGTCCATCTTAAATGAACTTTGGCCCAGAGAAAGTGGTAGTGTTTCTGGATCTTGTTTATTTGTGGTTTTGACTTCACATGGTGAGGCAATAACTTGCATTTGTGGATAAAGCGATAAATTGTGTTCACTGACAGTGGTTTCAGAAGTGTTCCTGAGCCCATGCATCGATTTGCAGGACAGAATCTCGTCTGTTTTAAATGCAGTGCTGCCTGAGGGCCTGGAGATCACAGCCATTCAGTATTGGTTTTTGGCCTTGTGCTTTGTGTGCAGAGATTTCTCCAGATTCTCTGAATCTTTTAACGATTTTATTTACCGTAGTTGATTAGATCCCCAAATTCTTTGCAATTTTACTTTGAGACACGTTGTTCTTAAATTGTTAAACTGTTTACTCATGCGGTCTGTCAAAGAGTGGTGAAGCCGTTGGCGTCTTTACTTCAGAAAGATGCGGTCTCTCTGGGATGCTGTGTTTATACCCATTCCTGTTACTGACCTGTTGTAAATTAACCCAGTTAGCTGTGAGATTTTCCACCTGTTGTGCTTTCAGGCATCAGACTACTTTTCCTGTGTTTTTTTCCCCCTCTTTCAACTTTTTTGAAACTTGTTCCTGACATCAAATTCAAAATGAGCAGGTTATTTAAAAAAAAAAATAGCAATTTCATTTGATATGTTGCCTTCGTACTATTTTCAATGAAATATAGAGTTTAAATGATTTGCACATTCTAGCATTCTGTGTTTATTTACATTTTACACAGCAGCCAACTTTTCTGGAAGTGGGGCTGCACAAATAGCTTCATTTTGATGTTAAATATTGGATTTTAAATTAAATATCTGAATAAGACATTTTGGTATTCATTTAATGATAAAATCTTGTGACAATAAATTACTACTTTAAAATTTCAAAAAATATATTTTAAAGTTTTTAAAAATTGAAAATGTTTGTAAAAAGGAAAGACGGAAAAATCCCTTTTGACCTTTTTTCCCCTCTTTGCTTTTCATCTCTTCTATTTATACTCCTCATCATTCAGTACTTCACTAACTTGAGAATGACGCGGAGTTGCTTTGAAATGTTGCGTGTTTTTACAGCAATAAATAAATAAAGTTTTTAAAACATTAAATTTTTTAAAATCTTTTTAAAACTTAAAAAATTGTTCTTTTTTTTGGGAATAATTTATTGTCACAAGGATTTATTATCAAATAAATCAAATATGCACATATTATGCGCATTCCCTAATGAGCCAAAATATTAGGACCACTCACAGATGAAACAAATAACATTAACGATCTTGCAACAACGCCGCTTTTCCTAGTCTGTGAACAGACCTTGAACGGTTAGCGAACAGTCAGTTCCTGTAAAGTCAGTGAGATGGATTTGGGAGAAATTTAATGGGGGCCCAATTCTTGCGGGCAGATGATTGGTTCAGAGCATCTCCGAAGCAGCAAAGCTCATTGGGTACTCTGGGTCATCAGTGAATGCCTGCCAACAACATTTTGATGTTTAATTCACTACTTTCCCCGTTTTGTTTTATTGCTTTTATGTGCATGTATTTTTACCTGTTTGTGAAGCACTTTGTGCTGTATTGCTTGAAAGATGCTATATAAATAAATTCATTATTTATTGACAGTGCTCTGAGAAGGTTCCAGAACTGGCGACAGAGTGTTGGGCCTCAGAGACTCATTGATGCACGAGGGCAATGCAGGCTGGCGGGAAAACTTACAAACGGCGTATTATGGCATAAATCAGAAAATTTGAAATGATGGTTATGGAACTAATGTCTTTCATAGTGCATGATACCCTGCTGCGTATGGAGCTTTGTAGCTACATACCAGTCTAAGCATCCATTCTATTCTTCGTCCGTTGTTAAAAGTCCCTCCAATGAGCAAACAAACATCGGAAATAGACCTTGGAGCAATGGAGGAAAGTTGACTGGTCCGAAAAGTCGCGTTTACTTTGACATCATGTACTTTGGCAGGGAACGTGTGCGGCATTTACCTGGGAAAGGGAAGGCACCAGAATCCACTGTGGGAAGGGGATAAGCTGGTGGAGGGAGTGTAACGCTCTGGGAATGGTTCCTCTGGGGAACCCTGGGTCTGGGAACTCATGTGGATGTGAATTTGACAGAGCTGTTTTTACGGCAAACAGGCGATCAACAACATATTAGGCAGATGGTCTAAATGCTTTGGCTCACGGAGTTTATTCAAATGAATTACACAGAAAGTTTTCAATGTGTTGTTGCCTTTCAAACTATAACTATTAAAGTCTGAATATCCAACTGGAAGGCTGCAGAACATTCAGATTGTCAGATAGCTGTATCCTTGATTCCCATTAATCTTTCTTTCTTAAGACCCAAAGGAAATAGCAGTTGGACATCCTGAATGCCGCACGCATGCAATGGGAATTCCCGGCACTTCGATCGCAAATGACTCCATCATTAGACCAGCAGGATTTTACATTATTGGATTCACAACTTTAAAGTTTGTTGAGTTGTTTATAATTTTTCTTGGCCTTGTTTACATTGTAACAATTTTATTCAATGCATTTATCATTGTCATTATATGGATAGATAATCGCTTACACACTCCAAAGTACATTGCAGTGGCCAATTTAGGGGTTGTTGACCTTATATGCAGTACATCTTTTATTCCTTCTACAATTAATACAGTTGTAACAGGAGAGACGTTTATGTCCTATAATGGATGTTTGGCACAGATTGTCATTTATTACAGTTCTATAATATTAGAGTCATTTTCCCTCAGTGTTCTTGCGTATGACCGGTTAATTGTGATATGTTTCCCACTGAGGCATGGTTCTATCAACACTCCCATGAGAATGATCAGTATTTTAATCACAATATGGGTGTTTAGTGAAAGTGTCATGTTGTTTTTGGCTTTGATCTTGAACAAACTCTCTTTTTGTGATTCTCTCATTGTGCCCAATTATGTCTGTGGTTATGTGGCCGTGTTTTATCTAGCGTGCAATGATTATACACTCCAGTGGACAGCTGGCTCTTCATTGAGTATACTGATCTTCTCTGCTCCACTTAGTTTTATTGTTTTGTCATACAGCTGTATTTTAAGAGCTGTACTCAGAATGAAGAATGTGGAGAACCGGTACAAAGTACTTGCAACTTGCACTGAACATTTCATACTTGTGGCAGTGTTTTATGGGCCAACCATAACTATATATTTCATTGAACTTTTCTTATTCCGCATTGATCCAAACGTTGAAATGGTGAACCTGGCTTTGGCCACATGTATCCCCTCCTGTCTGAACCCTATAGTGTATTCTCTGGCAACTAAAGAAATCAGGTGCAGAATTCTCACTATGCTCCAGAAAGCTAAAGTAACAGCTGGGGTAAAGTAGATGTGGACTTTAACTGTGGATGTAGGGGTGAACTGTTTTTGTATTTTCAAAGAAAGCGCATCACATTTAGGCTGGGTTTTTGGACTCAATTGCACTAAATTGCACTAAATTTAGGATTTTTTCTCCCAAAACTGAAGTTGATTAAATCATCTTACCTAAACATACTGTATTGTTACAAAAATTCAAATTTTATTATGTATGAACTTTTATCTTATCATTTTGATCATGTGTCATGATACTGGCTCAAAGCAATCATTGTTGGCTGACTTGTAAGTGGCCCAATTGAAGGTCTGTAAGCTGGACTGTAATGCTTCATTGGAAGGGTTCTGTGGCTATCGATGTACTGCAAGGGCAACTTCAGGAGTAACGCTGCTGCAAATCATTTGGAAAGAGAGAAAGAAAATTAGAATAAGGTTCTGAAGAGATAAGCATGTAAATTTGGGACAATAAATCTGGAATAGTGCCATAACTCTTTGCATGAGTGGAATCCTTAGCCCAGTCCTTAGCCACTAACTGGATAGACTTAATATACAGACTTACTATCCACCTGAACTCTAACGCTGCCGAGGCTGTGGCTTGAATTTGAAAGAAATTGCAAAATATAAGCCATAGAAAATGGGTCATGAAAACAAGATTGTTATAATTATCATGACTGCTTGATGAATGTAAACGAAACCATCAGAAGCCGAGACACCTCACTGCAACAAACAGATGGTGCTGTGACGGTGCGTTCAGGAACTACACGCAAGAGAAGGAAATTCAAAAAATGTATGCCTTTAATGAGTTCCGGGTCAGTACCAAAAAAAACACAATTGCCAAGCCACAGAAAGAAATCCAAAAACAAAGTCGACTAGACAGGCCGGGGTCAGAACCAGTAAATCAGATGAGCAAAGGTACATAGACGGTAGGCAAAAAGTCGTAGTCGATGAACAAAGCCAAGGGTCATACACAGGGCATCCAAACACAGAAATCGTGGTCATACAAAAATAGGTCAAAATCCAAAAAGACAAAACAATACAAGAAGGGCTATGGCAAGAATCGAAGTCAGACAAACCAGTAGAAGAAAAACAATAATCAATGGCATACACGGCGCTCTGCACAATGAAATATTGATCAACGTTCTGACAAAGTCAGCACTGCAGTGAGGACTCTTTAATAGACAAGAGGGAAGTCACATGCTATGCAGGGAACAGGTGAGCTGGATCAAACTAATTACACCGGGAGAATCACATGAGGGAAACCCTAACCACAAAAATTGGCGAAAGCCAAGACACGGACGGGAATCACACAACAGCCTATGACATTTAAACAGCTCCGGTCAAGGAGTTCTAAGTGCACAGATAACGAGTGCAGGAAAGTAATTAAGCACGTGCGAGAGATCTCGCAGAAACGCAGGGGGAGACAGGTAAAGCTGAGCAAGAGGCGGAGACTAGAACAGGGCGATTGCTGAGAGGGAATTAGTATTAATTAGTCGCGGTGCAAACTTTACAGATTTAACTAGAGTGCTCGTTAGTAAGTTAGTAATATACTAACTAGTAATACACTACTATACTAGTAATATACATGGATTAGTTGTGTTAGTAGACTATGATACAAAATACAAATGTTAGTTTTGTTAGTAATCAGAACAGTAAGGCGAAGGAAGTAAACAAGAATCGAAGGAATATATTAAACACTGGAATTCATTTAAATCACCCGCAGTAAGTGAGCACACAGACCGGGAAGACGGACTGAACCAACTAGATCACAAGACAGGGGAGACAAGTGCAATGGAGCTGAGAAATGGAATGAACTAAAACCTGAGAATTACAATAACCAAAAAGAATAAATAAAAGACAAAATCATGAACACTGAACTTGAACATAAACATGACAAAAAAATCATAACCATGACAGGTGCGCATATTACTATCTCTGATCTGCATTATTTCGCTGATTCTCCCCATTGTTGCTGAACCCCGTGCTCTCAAACAAGCCCAGGATGAGCCAAACTTTTCCCAATATCTAAATCACTCTATTGATTTGGCCATCTCAGTCGTCAGACCTCAGTCCAATTGAAACCCTGTGAGCGGAGTTGAAGAGCACAGTTTATAAACACAAACCCAAGAATGTGAAGGATCATTAAAAGATCTGCTGAGAGGAATGGTCCAATATCCCCCCAAATGTGTGCCTTAAACTGGTCAAAAATTACAGGAAAAGACTCCATGCTGTTATCCTTTCTCGATTTTACTTGGTGATTTCAAGATTTTTCTTGGTGATTTGAATATCGACTGGCTCTCGGATGCTTCAAATAGCTTGAAAGATGTGTGCATTAATTTGAATATGTCTCAGCTGATCTCGCGTCCTACACGGCCTGACCCAAAGGATCCTAACAGAGCTACTCTCTTAGATCTTATTTTAACTAACAGGCCTCATAATTTTAAAGCTAATGGCGTTTTCCCTCTGGATTTCAGTGACCACTGTCCTGTAGCTTGTGTCAGGAATAATAGTAACCCAAAATCAGAATCCAGGGTCATAGTCAAAAGAAATTTTAAACACTTCACAGAACAAGCCTTTTTACATGACTTGTATCTGAGTGACATGCATTACTCTGCTGTTATTCCTGACCCTCATTTAGCGTTAAGCCATTTTATCACGTCTTTTAATACTGCGGTGGATAAGCATGCCCCCTTTAAAAAGTTGAGAGTTAAGAACAGGGTGAATCCATGGTTTTCCCCTGATCTCTCGGAGCTGTTAAAAGCTCGGAATTTCGCATGGAAAAAAGCACGTGTTTCTGGGTTGCGTTCTGACTGGCAACATTTTCGTTACCTTCGCAATAGAACCCTTACAGTAATTCGGAAAGCCAAGTCATCATATTATCACTCTGACTTATCAGACTCCGGCAGCAATCCTGTGAAATTTTGGAGAACTTTTAAGTCCTTGTCTCAGCCCCCCTCCTCGGCTTTACCGAGTAGGATTACTAAGGATTCTGTTATTATTTCAGATAAAGGGAAACTTTGTGATATTTTCAATGAGCATTTTGTTAATGCAGGCCACCTCTTTGAAAAATTTAGGGTTATTGCCGGCTGTTCCTAGCTGTGATAGCAGGCCTTTTGTACCTGTACCTAATAACTCTGGTTGTTTTTCCTTGCATCCCTTTTCTGAAGAGGAAGTGCTTGAAGCACTTTGTAGCATTGACCCTAAGCAATCCACTGTGGCAGATAAATTGGACCCGAGCCTTTTATTGCTGGCTTCACCTTTGATTGCTATTATCCTGACACACATTTTTAACTTAACCCTGTTGACCGGTTCGATTCTTGTCTTGTGGAAAACGGCTTTTGTTCTTCCCTTACATAAAAGTGGCTCTTCAGATGTTCTGAATAACTATCGACCAATTTCAACACTGCCATGCCTGGCTAAGGTTTTAGAGAGACTGGTCAATAATCAAGTTAGAGCATTTCTATCAGACCATGCTATCTTGAATGCGTTTCAATCAGGCTTCAGACCAGGTCATAGCACTCACTGTGTCAACTGCAGCCAGGGTATTAAATGATATTGTTTCTGCCTTGGACAATAAGCAAGGCTGCACTGCCCTTTTTATCAACCTATCAAAGGCGTTTGACACAGTTGACCATTTTATACTCATAGAGCGGCTAAGTGCTATTGGGTTTGATATTAAATCTCTGAACTGGTTTAAAGATTATCTAACTGGTCGGTGTCAAGCTGTTGTGGCTGATGGCTATCAATCAAACTTTATTTATTTTAGCAAGGGGGTTCCACAGGGTTCAATTTTGGGGCCCTTGCTGTTTGCACTTTTTATTAATGATTTTGGTGCTAATTTTGTCAACAGTACAATCCACCTGTATGCAGATGATACAGTAATCTACTCAGCTGCCCCTTCTGTTGAAATGGCTCTTCAAAATTTGCAGTCAGATTTCCAAATCTTCCAGAAGGCTCTTTTAGACCTTAAACTAATTTTAAACTCGGAGAAAACTAAATTCATGCTATTCTGTCAGAAACCTGCTGCTAGGTTCTATAATGGTAGCATCACGACAGCAAATGGAATTCAAATTGAAATAGTTCCTTGCAACAAATACCTTGGTATTTGGGTGGATGACAATCTTAATTTTAGGAAGCATACAGATGAACTACATAATCAAGAATTTGAAACCTAAATTGGCTATGCTGTACAAGAATAAAGCCTGCTCTCCGAGGAGTTGCAGAAGACAGATTGTTCAGGCAACTATTCTCTCTAGAATAGATTATGGAGATGCAATTTATATGCACTCTGCTCCCTCCTTGCTGAAGTCACTTGACACAGTATACCACGCTGCTTCAAGGTTCATAACTGGAAACGGCTTTTGAACACATCACTATTCTCTTTATTTTAAGGTTGGTTGGTCTTCGCTGGCCGTAGGAAGGGAGCAACATTGTTGCCTTTTTTCTATACAAGGCATTGTTAGGTAAACTGCCTGGATATTTGACCAGTTTGCTTAACTTGAGAAGGGGGGAATACGGTCTGCGCACTCTTGACCTTTTGGTTTTAGATGTCCCAAGGGTGCGTACTGAACTGGGTAAAACTGCTGTGTATTATGCTCCACAGAAATGGAATAGGCTTCAACAGTTTTTAAAGTTGGAAAGTCTTCTTTCAATTGATTGTTTTAAATGTCTTTTATTGGCTGCCACAAAGCAGGAATGTACATGTGTAATGTAGTCATTGTTTCTATTTATTTTACTTGGGGGTGTTCTATTGTTCGCAACTGGGCTCCGTTGCAAAAGAGAGCTTGCTCTCAATCGGACTCCCAGTATAAATAAAAAAAAAAAAAAAAAGATGTGATTCCACTAAATACTTAATGAAGGGTTCCAATAATTATGAAATCTTGATTTTGCTGCAGTTTGTTTTGTATTAAATGATTATGATTTTGGGTGTTTCCATCAAAACATTAATGAAGCACATCACACATTTTGGTATAATTTTTTCTCTAGAATTATATTGATATCTATTTTGTTAACTGTTTGTGCATTGCCAGTCTGGGGTGCCAGTAATTTTGGAGCCCACAGAAGGTGTCAAAGATAGTTAGTACTGCTTGATGTATTTCTTTCCAGTAATGCTTTTAATGGGAGTGGGAGTAAAAAAAAATGAGTGACAGTTTTCCAGCAAAATTCTCTCCACCAGTGGCTGCTGATGAACTGGCAAATGGCCCTCATTTATCAAACGAGCGTACACCAAAAAAATGGGTGTACGCCAAAACTCCCACAAGGATCGGCATTTATAAATCTGAACATGAGCAAACGGTCCACAAAAATCTCACGCCATGTCTGACCAGGTATACGCAGATTTAAAACCCGCGAACAACATGCAAGAACGAGTGCAGCTGTCAAAATGAGTAATAAATCATATGCAGCGATGCGGACGTCATGCTGTTGTTGCTCTTATTAGTAAAATGAATAAATAGGCTAAATAGATAAATAGGCTAAATTAATAAATGAATGAATAAATAAATAAGACACCTGTTTTGAGAAATTAATTAAACTAATAATTTGAGACAAGTGCTTGTCAGGCCAGACGGCTGACAATTACAATCAATTTGTTTAAGCGCAATGCGTGGCTTGGCAGATATGCAGTGTGGTATGTCAGATGCTCATCCAGTCAGATATGTACTGAACAACAAAAGAAACACAGGTTAGCCTAATCAAAGGCAGATTGGAAAATAAGTTTGCGTGTAATTATTTTAGAAAATCAAATTTATTACTAGCGCGTGCACATTTACTCTCGTTTCATCAAACTTTTCTTTATTTTGCGGTTACTTTGACTGAGTAACCATAAGAGTAAATTAACTAACTAGCTAACTTGCATTTCTTTTGTTGCTCAGTATATATATATATATATATATATATATACCATATGCCTACATACGGACACTTTGACCGTGATCACATTTTCTATTGTTAGAGGAATAAGCTTCTGTTTGAAGTGAGTGGAACTTTCGGCACAGAGAAGATCTCCTCCGGGAAAGTTACGAGTGGCTACTCGTTTGGTGTGGCACCCAATAAAATAAATGTCATGGAGTAACACTTGTAAAAGTACAATGAAGAGTGATTTCTGCAGACTGTATTTCAACAGTTACCCTCATGCAGCTCCGATCGAGGCGGTGGGGACTCATCCATGTCCCCACCGCCTCGTATTCCCGCGATTGAGTGAGAGCCCTGCTGCCGCGCGATCCTCGAACAGTGACAGCTGGAGGTCTGAGTCTGGTTGGCCTCCACCGGTCTGTGCGCTGCTGTGCCTGAGCGCCGCAACCCGTTATTTGGTGGCGATCTTAAAATTGGACCACTTTTTTAACCCACATGTAAAGCATTTGGATTGTCAATTATGTAGGCTATATACCATGAAATATCATGGATCTATAAATTTAATTTATTAAGGCCGATGTTATTCGCACTTATACGTGTGGCTTATACGTTTTTTTCTTGGCCACACCCATCAGTGCGCCTGTTGATGACCATTCCAGTGCCTCTTAGAAAGTACCGCTTAAAATAAGTTTGCCCAAAAAAACATTTTAAGCTTTTGACACACTTAAAATAAGTGGGCAATGGAGAAATGTGCATCTTGGCCACACTAATAAGTGCATGTCACAAGAATTTCGGTCAATTTTTGTGCTTGGACGCACTTAAATAAGTGCAAATGGCCACTTCGATTTATTAATTAATTAAATCAAACCTCTGCTGCTCTCCGGTTTTCCACCCCAACGGTGTTTACCGCAGTAGCAATAGTTTTCCAAACTGCAGCCTTCTGGGTTCCCTTTATGCCACTCTAAAGGCTTCCAAATAATTTTTTTTTCCCCCATCTCGGACGTGACAATTCATATCGTCGGCCTGCTGATCTTCAAAATGAGAAACTTTACAGGAGAGCAAAAAAGAAGTTTAATTTTGCATGTAAGAATGCAGTTGAGCTGTGTTCGTGGAGGATGACTATTTTTCTTCTCAGAATGTATCCAATCAGTAAAATTTTTACGAGTTTTTGTTTCTTATCAAATTGTAGATATGAGGTTTTATCAGCAGGCTGATGATATTTCCTCCTCAGTGAAGTTCTTTCTTCTTTGCCGTCTTTCGAGAGTCCATGTCGTAAAGTGGGCAGGACTACGGCTCCCGGAGCATGAATTTATTGTGGCATGTCATGTAAATTACGATGGTTTCAGCTGCCAGATTTATCAACGCTATGCCAGTTCTACACCGAAATCAGTGACGTACACACTTTTAGTAAATCAGACATGACACCTGGAGAACGCTGATATTTACACCAGAATCTACACCAGATCCTACGCAAGTTTGATAAATGAGGGCCATTGACTGTAAAGTTCAGGCAGGTTCAGGCAGATGGTGATAGTCACCTTCTTCAATCTTGCTGAAACACTGGTGTTTTATGTCCCTACCCTAACTAGAAAATTCCCCAATTTTTTTTGCCCTACCTGCACCGATTTGGGTTTTAGGGGTCAATCAAGTGCAAGCTGAAATAGGGCCTGAACTGCCAAATGATCAAAATTTGATTTTTGGGTTGCTATAATTCACTGCGCAAACTTTATCCCAAAAAAAAGTAGGAAAATTGAATTATAGGGGGGATGGTCAGCGGAAAGAGCGATTTTCGGCCTGGTATCTTTTTCGCGCAACATTTAGGGGGCCCTCCAATATGGCCGCAATCCATTTTCGTCACTAGTTTGCACCCCTTATACTCTGTGTGCGATCAGTGCCCCAGAACTTTTACAGCTGCCCAACTAGGCTCGCCAGTTTCTTTGTACTATCGTGAATATATCACTTCAGATACTTAATGACTCAATGGTATCTAGCTTTAGGTCAAGCCTGCTCTTAAAAACTCCCAAGGTCTCTGCCTCAACAATATGGTCAGGCAAGCTGTTCCACACCGAAATTACTCTTTGGGTGAAGAAATGTTTCCGCATATTAGTGCTAAATTTACCTTTGGTCAGCTTCCATTTGTGACCCCGAGTTCTACTAACAACACTTGGTTGAAGGAATCCTACATAATTCACTTTGTTAATCCCTTTAACATATTTAAAGACCTCAATCAGATCACCCCTTAGTCTCCATTTCCTAAGACTAAAGAGATTAAGGATCTTCAGCCTTTTCTCATAGCTTTCATCTTTAATACCCGGAATTTGTGGCTTTTCTCTGAACTTTCTCTAAAGCCTCTATGTCTTTCTTTAAGTATGGTCCCCAGAACTGTACCCCGTACTCTAGATGTGGTCTGACGAATGTGTTGTACAAAAGAAGCATCACCTCCTTGGATTTGAACTCAATACTTTTGGTAATGTATCCCAGCATCCAATTGGCTTTTTTAACTGCTACGGCACAATGGCTAGAGCCTATGAGGGTTTGGTCAACAATCACTCCCAGATCTTTCTCTTGTGGAGCACATTCCAGTTTAAAACCTCCCATGAAGTAATCCCGTCTGATGTTTTTATTACCTACATGTACTACTTTACATTTCGCTACATTAAATTTCATTTGCCACATTTCTGCCCAATTCTGGATTATATCCAAATCATCTTGAATCACTTTAGTGGACTCTAAACTATTTGCCAAACCTCCCAATTTAGTATCATCTGCAAATTTCACTAATCTGCTCTCAATATTCCTATCAAGGTCATTAATGTAGATGAGGAACAGCAGGGGTCCTAACACCGATCCCTGGGGGACGCCACTCCCCACCATACCTAGCTCAGATGAGATACTACTGACCACCACTCTTTGTGTTCTGTCCTGCAACCAGTTTTGAATCCACTTCAGAATACCTCCTGTAACTCCAATGGAGCTCATTTTAAAAATTAGTCTCTTATGCGGTACAGGATCAAATGCTTTCTGAAAATCCAAATATAGGATGTCATAAGCCCTGCTCTGGTCATAAGTCTTGGTGGCCTCTTCAAAAAATTCCAGAAGGTTTGTCAGGCATGACCTTCCTTTACGAAAACCATGTTGGCTATCCCTCAAGATATTGTTACGTTCAAGAAATAAGTCCAGCTCATCTTTTATGATAGATTCCAATATTTTGCAAGCAATGCAAATTAAACTGACTGGCCTGTAATTACCTGGCTCAGTACGGTCCCCTTTTGTATATATTGATATTATATTTTCCTGTTTCCAATCATTTGGTATTTCTCCAGTTTCTAAAGACCGTCTAAAGATGGCGGATAGCGGCTTAAAGATGTCTCACTAACTTCCCTGAGCGCTCTAGGATATAAGCCATCAGGACCCACCGCCTTATCTGCCTTTAGTTGATGCAACTTGTCTAATACTACGTTATCCCTAACCTCAATTTCCGCTAAATAATCTTGAGCATTGGACATGCCCTCTGGCCGAATAAAGACCCGCTCTAAGGTAAAATTCTCAACAAAGTAACCGTTTAAGGTGTCCGCAATATCCTTGTTATCATATAGCAGCGATCCATTTTTATTCTTTTTCCGGTGTCTCGCGACAATGCCCCCAAAAATACTTGAGGAACAGATAGGAGAACGCCTGCAACATTTAGCAGAGGCAATAACTTGGACAGAAAAACCTCCAGTCATAGCCTTCTTATAACTGCATAACCTAATGATGGGCAAGGCTTTCACTAATCTTATTAGCATGCCATTTGAACGGGCAAAATACTCAGCGCTGACAATCTAACACATTTTTCAATATGTTGTTATTTTCTGTTAAATTAGTGCACTACAAGCATATCACTTAAAAGTAAATAAAGTGAAATTAATACTTAAATAAAAGGAAAATAATATGAGGGATTTTAAAATTTGTCAAAGTGTTACTGATTATGCTCAGCTGCATATGACAAGAGAATGCGTGTAGCAAATTTAAATGATATAGACATTTCTATTTCAAGTTTTGAAAGACAAAAAAATGAAGATAAAATGCCCAGAGAAGCAGCTGTAAATATCATACATAGTATGAAATCTAATGGTACATGCTGGTGTTTTAAAAGAATGAAATAAAATTCATGTGAGATATTGTGAGATTGGACGGGTTATTTGCACAAGAAACAGCTCACCTCAGTGAATAAAATACCGCAGAAAAATCGATTGACAAAGAAAATATCTTATTTGGAAACTAATCTAAAACAGTAATGACTTTACTAGACATGTAGTGCTTCGGAGATCAGATGTAATCAGTCTTAAAAATGACAGTACATTGGGGTGCCCCAGTGGATCACCAGCCTAAGCGGGCGTACCATAAAGGCTGTGTCCTTCCCGCAGCGACCTGGGTTCGATTCCGGCTCGGGTCGTTTGCTGCATGTCTTCCCCCGTTCTTCTCCCCAACTTTCCTGTCTCTCTACACTGTATAACTGTCAAATGAAGGAAAAATTCCCCCCCCCCAAAAAAAAGACTACATTGATCAGATCATGAAACAAAAAGGGGAGGTCTTTGAAGTTCCAGTGGATAAGACTCCCACATAGTTTTTCTTTTTTCCTAAATTTGTAACAAGAATAGCTGTCCCAAGTGATTGAGAGATGTGAATGATGGAGTTTCGCTCTAATGAAAAATAGTGATGTTAAAATGTTTTTTCTGACTAAAGAAATGGATGCTTGATAAATGAAACATTTTTCTCTATTTTTAAACAGGAACTACACATAAACCACCGATTTATTACATTACAGGGACGTAGCTGACGCCCTGATCCACAGCAACAGTGGAGTAGGGGAAAGGTGGAGCCTGAATAGGTGGGTTTTTAGGCTGCGTTTGAAGGTGTTCAAGGACTCTGACGTTCTGACCTCGGCGAGTAGATCATTCCACCAACGGGGAGCCAGGACAGACAGCAGTCTTGAGCGGGATGAGCAGGAGCGGAGAGGAGGTGGAGCCAAACGACCAGAAGTGGCAGAGTGGAGTGATCTAGTAGGCGTGTATGATCTGGACGTATGCTGGAGCTGTTCCTTTTACTGCCTGATAAGCCAGCATCAATGTCTTAAACTTGCTGCGAGCCGCAATAGGCAGCCAGTGAAGGTTAGTCAGCAGGGGGGTGACATGGGAGTGTCGAGGGAGGCTGTGGACCAGGCGAGCTGCAGCTTTCTGGATGAGCTGCAGGGGTCTGATGGCGGAAGCTGGGAGGCTGGCGAGGAGGTCCAGGCAGGAGAGGATCAGCGCTTGGACCAGGAGCTGGGTCGAGTAGGTGGTGAGGAAGGGGCAGATCTTCCAGATGTTGTAGAGGAAGAATCTGCAGGTCCGGGTCACTGCTGCAATGTTCGCAGTAGAGGAGAGCCTGTCGTCGAACAGGACACCAAGGTTCTTCACACACGGCGAAGGCGATATAGTGGCTTCCCACAGGGTGATGACCAGGTCCAGGTGGAGGGAGGATGGAGCAGGGATGTAGATCATCTCCATCTTGCTTGGGTTGAGCTTCAGGTAATGATTGTCCATCCAGCTCTGGATGTCCTGCAGGCAAGCAGAGATGTGAGTGGAAACCTGTGCATCAGGAGGGAGAAAAGAGAGAAAGAGTTGTGTGTCATCAGCATAAAAGTGATAGGATATGCCATGAGCAGAAATGACAGGGCCAAGAGACTGGATATAGAGGGAGGAGTGGACCAAGGACTGAGCCTTGGGGGATGCCTGTGGTAAGGCAGCGAGGTGTCGATACTGCACCAGCCCGGGCAACCAGGAACGAGGTATGACCGGAGAGGTACGACTTCATCCAGTTGAGGGCTGTACCGCAGATCCCCAAAGCGTAAAGGGATGACAGGAGGATGGGGTGGTGTACAGTGTATTATGACTTAAAAATCACAACAAAGAAAACCAGCAATGACAACTTAAACAAATTTATTCTTCACTGATAAAAAAAAAACCTTCTTCAAATAATCCACTGTTTAATCTTATAATAACACTCTAATGCCACTATGTAACTCTGTTGCTAAAACAAAAACTCTGCTCTTACTGACCAAAATCACAGCATTTATATAGACTTGCAACATTCTGGAAAGATCTACAAGATTCCTGGGTAATCCCGCCCCCTCCAGGCAGGAAGATGCCAGAAGCTTCTAGAAAGCACTAGTCTATTTCAAAACAAAGAAGTGGTATTGCATCAGATCATGTTTTTCTACAGACATACCACCAGAGGGTGCTAAATGATAACCAAAATAAACAAATCACTGACCAGTCATAATGGGCATTTAAATAGTGTCTAACAAATCTCCATTTACAAATGATATACAGTGCTGTACACATACTACTCATACATAACAAGTGTCAAATACCGCAGAAAGGTCGAGGAGGTTCAGGACAGAAGAGTGGGAAGCCGCACGTGCTGTGTGAAGCACCTCGCTGACGGAGATGAGCGCCGTCTCAGTTGAGTGGGCAGTTCGGAAGCCAGACTGGTGACAGTCCAGGAGGTTTCAGTCTGAAAGAAAAGAGGAGAGTTGAGCAACAGCATGTTCAAGAGTTTTGGGTAGGAAGGGGAGGAGGGAGACTGGGCGATAATTCTGTAAGGCTGAGGGGTCAAGGGAGGGTTTTTTCAGGAGTGGGGTGATGACGGCCTGCTTAAAGGAGGAGGGAAAGGATCCAGAGGACAGAGAAGAGTTAATAAGGGAGGTTTATGGAAGCTGTGCCGTAACTAACTAACCCTCTTCTCTTATTTTTGAGCTAGTGTATTACAGGTGACACAATGCAGGGCTTGACATTAACCTTCGGACAAGTAAATTTACCTTTCATTTGTCCAGGCTCAAAAGTCACTTGTCCGGATATAATTGACAAAAATTTACTTTTTTTTGCCCTTAGAATCGAAGATTCGGGGGAATGTTGTTTTTGGCCTGTCAGTCTGTTTGTTTGTTATTATTATCCCCCAGCATATAATACAGGGGGATACAGTCATGGGTGCGGTTGTGCGTCCGTCCGTCCACCCGCCTGTCTGTGAACATTTTGTTTCTGGAGCATAACTTGAAAACCGTTCAATATTTCTTAACAAAACTTGGTGTGCACATTAATCATGACCTGAAGTGGTGCCTTTTGCTAATCCAAAGTTGATGAATGTTGTATTTTTTCTGGTTTCCATGGAAACGTTTGAACTTAGAATTTTAGGGGGTATTGTTTGTTTCCGGAGCAGGTGACATTTTCATTCTTTCAGTATGTGGGGCCGGGGGGATGTGCTGTGTCCTGATGGCTCCTGTTTGCTGCCCCATGGGACAGCAGAGTGTCGTGTCTAAAGGCTCTTGTCCCTTTGACCAAGGAAGATGAGCTGGAATATTATAGGAATGATATACAATAGGTGACTATTGAGGTGTTTTAAAATTTAGTTACATAAACATTTTCCTACAAATTTAAACTGTGCTTAATGAAGCATTTCAGTCAATGTAACTAAATCTAACAAATCAGCAGTTATTAGAATGTGGCAAACATTATCTGGGAAACATGTTTATTCACTTTACATGGAGCTAAGATAGGTACTGAATTATATTAAATGTTTGCCAGATGAGTTAATTTATTTTTTACTACTCATAAACATACACTATCTTGAGGAAGGAGTAGATATTTACCAATAAGCCTGACTCCAATCACTAAGCAATATGTCAACGGATAGCAGTTGAAGACTTTTCCGATGGTATTTAACTAAATTTAACCAAAAAAATGTTTACTATTAAATCACATTTTGAATGCAGGACCTCTATTTTAATGAAGTTATTTCTTAACATGACAATGTTAACATCACAAAATTAATTAAACATTTGATCCAACCAATCATTGGAGCACAAGTGACTGTAGGCCTAACTACATAGTAAAAACTGGCATGTTTGGGTTGGTGCCTCTGCATGAGTCATTTAAAATTTTAATTACTTAACCTAATAATTCAACTACCAATTTGTAGACCGACAGACCTGGGCAGTGAGGTTCCGGAGGTGAAATCCCAATGACATTCAGCGACTGGGATTGCGATCATCAGATATAATGTCGAAAACATCGAGGGCAGACTGTAAAACAATGATATCTGCTCCTGTAGAAACTACAAGTCCGCATGAAATCAATCCTGTTTCGGGGGAGTTTTATGCATGTCACAGAGAAGTATTGCATTACCCACAATCCTACGCTGTTACCTTAGAAACATTAAATAAACCCGCGAATGTCTTCATCAACTAGTGAGTTAGGTCAGTAACGAACGAAGCACTGGCGATGTCACTAAATACAAACAATATGAAACACTAAATATACTCACAACACAAACTAAAATATATTACTACAATGCATTAAACAAGCAGCTTAACTATCGATGCTGCAGCGAGGTGGCATTGATTCACGTCTCACTAGCTGGCTCTCTTCGCACCAGTGCTATTACAGTTCATTTTTCATTCATCGCACTGACCAAGCTTCACGTCGCTCAGGTGCAGATGCTGTTTTTCTTCTTGGGGCTTTTACTGGAGCTTTCCCGGGTTGCGGAGCCTTGAGAAACATCGCTGTTCCTCTGATGTAAGGGGTTCCAGTATATGCGCGCGCGCGTGTCCGCGTCTGTGTATATGATCGGTAAATCAAAGCATTGGAGTTGGACGCTGGTTAGACATGTCGTGGGGAAAAAACGTTTTTGTTTCAAATTGGTATTCTGAATGTATTCATTTAGCGAATTGAATTCAGGGCACGTAACGGGAAAACACTGTATTTTTTCAGCAACTTTTTACTTGTCCGATGGGGCAAGTAAATTTCTCTTCCACTTGTCCAGCAAGCGGACAAGCGTTAATGTCGAGCCCTGCAATGGAGATTTGATGAGTTATTAGGGCCCGAGCACTAACGGTGTGAGGACCCAATTGAAATTGTTAGAATTTTTTCTTTTTTTTTCCTATTATTTTTCACCAAGTATTTTTGCATGTTTGCAGGCCTTAATATGATGAAAAACTCACAAAATTTTGCCCACTTGTCAGGTCTGGTGAAAATTGACATATTCAAAAGTTATTGCAAAAAGGCGGGGCGAAATGGCGCCCCCTACCAATTTTCAAAAAGCCCTCCTGATTCGGGTTAATTTGTTGTGGGCCAACGAAATTTGGTACGCACATGTATCATACCAAGACGCACAAAAAGGTCTCTTGACGTCATGGTCCAACCCCAACAGGAAGTCAGCCATTTTGATTTCAATTTTTGATTACCGACGATTTCCTCACCTTGTATTTTAACAAACTCCTTGGAATTTCGGCCAAACGATTTCCAATTTGGTACAGATCATCTGGAGACCATGCTGATCAAATGTTGTGTAAAGAATGTCTGTATGTCAGACGGCGTGGCTGCTAGGGCGTGACAAACTTTGGCAACATTTAATGATTTCGCCATCCATTTTTCTAACGGCTCTCACGCCCACATACTTTAGCCTAACATCTTCAAATTTTATGGAAATGATGATTGCTTCGCCCTGAACGCCCCCTATATATATATATATATATATATATATATATATATATATATTTATAATATATGCTATATATATATATATATATAATTTTCAATTAAACAAATAGGAACAGTACAAATTGCACTATGGAACAAACTCACAGATGCTGTCATACTGACACCCTTTTTCCACCAAAGAGAACCTAGTGGTTCAACCCACGCGCCTCCTGAGAACATGTTTGCTTTTCCATCGCCCAGGAGCCAAATCAGAGCCATGCAATTACGTCACTGTATAACGTTAGTACATCTGGCAATAGAGAAATTCAGTATGGACTGCGGGAAACCATGAATAAAAATTTTAAACTGAAATAATGCTTGTGTTTCTATGGTCAGTAATTCTATTATTGTCAGTGAGGTTTTATCATTTTTAGAAGGGGAAAGGAATATAACGTACTAGATTGCTATGATCTTGTACTGGGTTAATATCAGATATTTAAAAAGCGGAAAAATAAGGCACAAACATTAAATGTGTACCATATCTTCTTGTTGTTTTCCATGCAGGTTAGAGATACCGAAACCTTGTGCAGCAATAGGGTATAATAATAGGAACACGGCACGCTATCCATATTCTCTTTTCCCAAAGATGCAGACAGGTTAGAAATAAATGAGCAACTGTCGTATTTCCTTTTAGCTTCATAAGTTTGAATGATCTATATACACTTCAAGAACTTGCTTGGGAATGCACCACCTGTGGATGACCCCGATGAAGACATCCCTGTTGTTATAGCCAATATAGACATCGACGATGGCCCATTCACAATCGATGAATACGTTTATGTCAAGAATTCTCTTAGGCAGGGGAAGAGCGCTGGACCAGACAATATTCCATCTGAAGTCGTGAAGCACTGTGATCTCGACGACATCATGCTGGCCTTTTGTGACCAGGTGCTCATGTCTGGCAACAAGCCGGAACAGTGGTCCCTTTCAAACATCTTTCCAGCTCCAAAATCGGGAAACCTATCAAACACTGACATCTACCGAGTTTAACCTGCGTCATTGTGAAGATCTATAACCGCATGATTCTCAACCGTATCCGCGACCCCATTGACCCTCACCTTCGGGACAATCAAAACGGATTCCGGGAAAATAGGTCAACAACTAGTCACATTCTGGCTCTGCAGAGAATTCTTGAGGAGGCCCGAAAGAACAACTTATCCGTTGTGCTCACGTTTCTGGATTTCAGGAAACCCTTCGATTCTATCCATCGGGGTAAAATGATAAAGATCCTCAAGGCTTATGGAATTCCCCCAAGGCTTCTGAGAGCAATCAACGCGATGTACTCCAGCACTCGGGCAAAGGTGGTGACCCCAGACGGTGAGACTGGAGAATTTGAAATCTCTGCTGGTGTGCTGCAGGGGGACACACTAGCCCCTTACCTCTTTGTGATAGCTCACGATTACGCTCTTCGAAAAGCCAACTACGGACGGGAGCATGAACTCGGCTTTACAATAACTCCCAGGCGTTCGCACAGAAACCCAGAAAAGAACATCACTGACTTGGACTTTGCCGACGATATTGCACTGCTATCTAAGGATGTCAATCGGGCACAAAGACTGCTATCCAGTGTCGAGAGGGAATGTAACCGTATCGGCCTAGTTCTTAATGACAAGAAGACCAAGGTGATGTTGTGCGGCGTGTCATCCTCTGAGCCTCTGTTCACAAACGAAGGTAGTGCAATTGAGGTGGTTGGTGATTTCAAGTATCTCGGCTTATGGGTTAATTCCACCGAACAGGATATCAAGCTGCGAAAGGCTCTTGCTTGGAAAGCATTAAATGACTTGAGTAGAGTTTGGAAATCTGGTGTCTCCCGTGAGCTTAAGATCAGACTCTTCCTCAGTGCTACTCTACGGGTGTGAGTGCTGGTCATTAACATCGACCCTTGAAAGGTCACTTGATGGCGCCTACACCCGGATGCTCCGTACAGCTCTGGACATCAGCTGGCAGAGCTTCATGCCAAACGAGGAACTATACGGCACTCTTCCCAGAATCTCAGACAAAGTGGCCTGGCGGAGACTTGGTCTCGCCGGCCATTGCTTTAGGCATAAAGACCTGCCTGCTGGGAAGCTTCTGCTCAGGGAGCCCCTCCACGGCCGCAGAAATCGGGGCCGCCCTCCCACAACCCTCATTGACACCCTCAAGAGGGACGTTAATGCATCATCCACAGCCGAGCTGGCAGAATGTATGGCCAACCGAGAGGACTGGTCCTCCAAGCGTGAAACTCGGCTGAGGCCGCCTTGAGTGACTGAGTGAGTAATCTATAATGTCGTTTCGTTTTGAAATGCTGAAATGCAAACTTGCTCATTGCAATTATCGTAATTCACGAACGTCCGAGATGGCAAACAAACTCATATTCGTAATGCTTAATATAGACGGTAGCGGCGTAGGAAAAAATGCCTGAAGAAGCAAAGTAACATGGAATATCAATGCATTATGCAGATATAAGACAGATGCTTGTATATTCCAAAATTTACTGCAAGCAGAACGCTCAAAATATTTCTGCGATCGCGCCCACTGAGGAGACAGGAAGTGTGACCAATTTCTTACAATGGGGGTATATTGGGGATGTCTTTGGCTAAGCCTTCTCCATTTTTGTTTGTCTGAAAACGAAAGTAGACAACACTTGCTCGGCTGTTGTTTTAAAAACGGCGGTACAGTGTTTGCGCTGGTCTTGTTGGTCACTAAAACTCCGCCCCCACTCCCTGACTTAATCGGTGCTTGGCTCTGGACAACACATTCTCATCCCGGGACTTGTCATATATTGACGCTACCTGACCAAGTGTCGATATACGAGGCAGAAGGAAGCTTTTGGCGTCATTATTTGAGGGTTAGAGTTCGGGTTCGGGTTAAGGGTTAGGGGTTAGGGGGTACGGTTCGTTTTACACTGGCATCAATGAAGGACGCTAAAAGCAACCTTTTGTCTCGTATATTGACGCTGGGTCAGGTAGCGTCAATATATGACGCGTTGGGAAGAGAATGGGCTCCTCTGGACCAGCAATGAGTTGGTGCTTACTCTAGCACCAGTTTTGAGAGCCTGGAGCTGGTGCTTAGGCTGTGGAAAAGCAAAGAACTGGTGCTAGATCAGGCTCTGGCTCCGAACTAGCACTGGAACCAGCTCGGTGGACAAGGGGTATGACTGAACAAGTAACAGTACTGGATCCAATCCATAGAGCCATCCTTCATGAATACCAGGAACAGCAGCTCTGATGTCATTGATGATGACTACAAAAGACCATCATGACCAGACTGATGACCAAAGAAAATTATGCAGAATTTACTGATGCACCTATCGTAGTACCTGGAAATGAGTTGCGCCACAAAATCAAGGCAAGACTGTACGAGACGTTTGGCAGCTGAGAAGAAATGTCAGCGAGTGGCATCCATTGCAAAAGACTCGTGTCCAAAATGAAAACTCACTCAGTGAAAAAAACAGCAGCTACTGCAACTCCATAGTACAGAGGCTGGAGGACTTCCAAGCACCTGTACTTATGTGTCTGCCATGCCAGTAATGCTGACTACCAATACTGCAGTGGAGGCTGGTCTCACAAATGGTGCCATAGGGAAAGTGAGGAGAGTTGTGCTTGACAAACGACAGAAAGACTGTAATGAGGCTGAACATAAACTCAAATATCTGCCTGAATATGTAGTTGTGCACTTTCCTGATGTTCAGTGTACATTACCTGGTCTAGAACAAGGTGAAGTACCCATATTCCCAGTCAGCAAACACTTCACCTATAAATTTCCCGAGGCAAAGGGTAGCTGCAGCATTACGAGACTTCAAATTCCACTTGATGCATGTTTCGCATACACGTCATATAAGGCAGAAGGCAAAACTCTTCCCAAAGTTATCATAGATTTAGTGCTACCAAAACATTTCCATGTAAATAGCAGCTTTGCATATGTACCACTCTCTCAAGTCAGACGTCTTAGTGATCTCATTATCTTACGACCATTTCCAAAAAGTGTCTTACAAGTGAAAAAGACCAAATAGCACAAGACGAAAGATTTGAAAAAATGGATAACTGATTGTTAAATAAAATCAGTGCAAATCAGAATATTATAATCTCTCATTGATTTGATACTGTGTTCGTGAAGTTTAATACTAACAATCCTAACTGTTTTATTTATTTTACAACATTTGCTTACCTTGACTAGTATTGAAGTTTAAAGTTCTTAAAAATACTAAACAACTAAAGTTGGTCTTTTGCTCTTATGGGCAACTTACTTGTTGCACCAAGATCAAGGCAATAATAGTTGATAGCTCTGAGGTAACAGATGTAAATGTCTGTAACAAATGGGAATTTGTGAAATATAACATTAGAGAATTTTCTATCATGTTTAGCAAGAAAATGTATATGGAAAGAAGAGCTGGAGAAAGAAACCATGAAATTAGCCAGTACTGCAATTAAACTGAATTCAATGATGAGGACAGAGAAAAACTAATGACACTACAATCTAAATTAGATGATATGTATCAAAATTTTAAAAAAGCCAACCATGCATTTGTTAGGTCGCAAGCAAATTGTATAGAGGAGGGAGAAAAGACCACCTCTTATTTTAGCAATTTAGAAAAGAAAATAGTACAATATATTCATCTGCATAGTCCAGAGGTGGGCAATGAGGGCTGTATCTCTCCCTGGTTTTCACACTGACCTTAATTAGGTATTTACCTTAATTATTTAAAGCATTCAAGAAATCTGACGTTTCTACTGCATCTCTTTAAATTCTCACGATTGACCAAGAAACACTACTTGTCTCCCTAAATGAAACATTTTTCTTTCATCGACAGTACGAGCAAATCCATGTTTCTGTATACAGCCAATTTGTTCAATTAATCATTGTAATTGGAAGAAGTAAAAACCTGCATACACACTGGCCCTCCAAGACCGGAATTGCCCACCCTTTGCAAAGTCTAAAGCCTGCCACACACTGGAGCTATCTGCTGAGCAAGAAGTTATTTGAGACTGTTTGCTCAGCAGATAGCTCGCTGTGTGCGCGTATTCGGTGAGTTTCCTGCCTCGCAAGGTGTTGAAGCAAAGATCAAACATGTCTGATATTTTCCGCCTCGCGAGGTGAAAACCTCATCGTGTGCGCGCCACTTGAGCTACGTGCCCACGACAGAAATTCAGGTGGCCAATCAAAACGCATCCTTCATTCACGATTTCAAGATGGCGGTCATCAGCGAACTGGCAGACATGAATGTAGTCTTTGATGTAAGTCCACTGATGACTGCCATCCTGAAATCATGTGAAAAAAGGATGCGTTTTGATTGGCCACCTGAATTTCTGTCGTGAGCACGTAGCTCAAGTAGCGCGCACACGATGAGGTTTTCACCTCGCGAGCATAAGTTATTGTCAGGAATCATTGCAGCTAGAGTGAGACAAAGTATATGTCAAATTGTAAATGAAACTCAATCTGGCTTTTGTTGTGGAAGATCTATTCATAACAACATAAGATTGGTTCTAGATTTAATTGATTACAGTCATATTTTCCTTGATAGTGGTTATATTTTATTTCTGGACTTTAACAAAGCCTTTGACTCAATAGAACATCCCTTCATATTAGAAACAGAAAAGTCTTTTGGTTTTGGGAACAGATTTGTAAACCTAATTAATATGTTATGCAGTGACATAAACAGTCATGTGGCTTTAGAACATGGTACTTGCCCAAGAGTCAATGTCAAGAGGGGTGTAGTCATTGATAAAAGCAAACGTCATTTAAAAAAGTACTTTGCAAATGAGTTACCTGTACATGAAATCTTGGCAGTCAATTTAGATTGATTGAACAGCCATCCAGCCAATTGCAGCCATTTGCTCAATCATCCAGGCCGGTGAAGAGTAAATGGATGAAAAATGCCGTTATGTGCGTGCATTTAGAAACAGGGCTTTTGTCACTCGCAAGGAAAAATGGCAATTTTCATTGTTGATGATGTAGCTAAAATGTTTTCATATAAATTTGTCTTGTTGAGTGATGTGTTGGCTAACAATCACTATTGAACATAAAATTTGCCTCAATCCTTCCAAATGCAAGCCAGGTGGCAGGAAAACTAAATGTAAGTTAATAGTAGCTGGCATTATTTAAGTTAGCAAGCTAGATGACATTTTCATAGCTAGTTAGCGAGCAAGTAAAAGTAGGAATGCCAGCCTTTTTTAAGGACATCTCTTGTGACTTTGGTTTACAATGGCCCCTGTCTGAGCGAATTTGTTGGCTAGCAGAATAAAGCAGGCCGGAGTTGGCTAGCTTGATTGTATGCTACAGGCCAAAAGTTTGGGGCCACCCTCAGATTTTTAATGCTGCGCCAAGTGTAATGTGACCCCTTGGTTTTGGGGAAGGCATTTATACAGCAAGCCTTCTTGTTACATAAAATTGTTCACGTCCAAGTGACATAAAATCATGTAACACAAAGGCATTGGAACTCAATTATAGAACATTGTCGTCAGTGATCAGTCAGTCAAGATAGCTTTAAAATGTGGTCTGAGGTCTGGAATTCACTCAAAACCTATTGGCTTCCTATATTTTACGCACTGAAGCCATTTCATGTGAAACTAATAAGGAAAAGAACAGTCGATGTGTGATTTTTTTAAAAATCTGAGGGTGGCCCCAAACTTTAGGCCTGTAGTGTATATACATGCAATACGCAGAGAATTAATAATACGCTTAATGTGAATTAATAATACATGCTTATTGTGGGAGATACATCTGCACAAGACTAGAGCTACAACACCAGCATAGGGCTTACGCTGTTTACGAGACTTTGCAAAAACTAAGTGCAAGGCTCAGTCTTAACCCCTTAAGCCCTGAGCCTCTGGCTTGAAAATGACATGCCCAAAATGAAATGAATATATCTCTGCAACAAATTGGTCAATTTGAATAATCTTGGTATCATGATAAAGGTAACACCTTGGGGATTTCTGTCAGGGTGCACAAATCAGTGTATATGTCACTGAGTCAGAGTAAATGAAGATGGAACACAGCATAAATGAAACATCCTTTTTGCACCAAACAAAGTTTTACTTTTATCGGTCTTAAAATTATTCAGTTGCAGTCTGAAACCCCTTAAAAAAATTACAGCACAGAATCTCATCATTATCTGTGCCAAAGTTTATTCTAACCAAGTAAATCTAAGCAAAATTAGAGCGGTTTTAGTTCGGGAATGTCTAGGTGGCCTCTTCCAGCTGACACTGTGCTGTTTCATATTTTCAGATACCAAACTGTAAAACTCATTTAATTTCACTTATATGTCACTACAGGCATACATTCCACCCAAATACAACCACTTTTAAATTTTTAGAATTCAATTTTTTTTTTCGTATTATTATTTCTGCCAGTCCTGTAGCCTATACAATTTCCTATTCAAAGATAATACATACAGAGAAAATGAAGCTTGACTCCACTGGAGCAGATTTATTTAAAAAAGCAAATAAATAAAATTATAAATAAAGTAAAAAAAAAAAAAAAAAAAAAATTAAAAAAGGTTAAGAAAAAATAAATAAAAAGAACAAAAACCCCAGCCATTATTTAGACAAGTAAAATACTGATAATGCCTAAGACAGTACCTGTCTATACTGGGAATTGAACTCTGGTCGCCATGCTTGGAGACTGGCAGATCTAGTTTCGTTATAACACAGACCCATTGGGCTAACAATAGCAAGCACAAATTTACCCTCGAACAGTTTTTTATTACAAAATATCAAAGGCAAGAAAAATTTTTTGTTCATCTCTGTAGACTGTAAAGTGTATGTCTGCTGTTCTTTAAGTGTGGTGTCGGTTTAAAATGACAAGGCTCACACTACAGGCCCAAAGTTTGGGGCCACCCTCAGATTTTTAATGGTGCACCAAGTGCCGTGTGACCCTTTGGTTTTGGGGAAGGCATTTATACAGCATGCCTTCTTGTTACATAAAATTGTTCACATCCTAGTGACATAAAATCATGTAACACAAAGGCATTGGAACTCAATTATAGAACATTGTGGTCAGTGATCATTCAGTCAAGACAGCTTTAAAATGTGGTCTGAGGTCTGGAATTCACTCAAAACCTATTGGCTTCCTATATTTTATGCAGTGAAGTCATTTCATGTGCACAAAATAAGGAAATTACAGTTGATGTGTGATTTTTTTAAAATCTGAGGGTGGCCCCAAACTTTTGGCCTGAAGTGTATTCTAACTCTTGAACCTTGTGCTGTTTAATGTTAATGTCAGCACTCCCCAATGTATGATTCTTTGTTACTGTAGATAGTTCTGAAGCTTGTATTACTTATAGTGTGTTTCAGGAACCCAGATTCCTTTCTATTTTGTGTTGCTTTGTATGTGCCTCCCTGCAGGGCAGAATGCATAATAAATACATCCGAGTCCATCCTTGCACCTGAGTCCAGTCCTCAACTTCCTGTCCTCCGCGCACATCACCGGTGTGTGTGGAGTAAAACCCTTACAGGATGCCAATAGTTGCAGCACACGTTCTGGAGAAAAATATTTGATGTCAAAATTTTCATTCATTCAATGATTGACTTCAATGAAAAGGTAAGACTTTTGTCAATAGTTTGAAATAACAAGAGGAAAAACAGCTGAGATATTTTATTCATAACCTGTTTTGCTCATATTCAGTAAGGGTGCCAATAATTGCTGAGGGCACAGTACACACCCAAAGGATGCTCCTAAAACTCAAATAATTTCAGCATATCCCACGTTTTAATGGGAAAATGCTCCATTTGGACCAATGATTAATTCTGATTATCAAAAGAAATATGCGGTTTACATGACATGTATCAAATTTTGAATGTTGTCATATTTTAAATGATGGTGGAAAATTTTGTGTGCATATAATTGCACTCATTGCTCCGAATGTTCCGGATATTGCTGTTTTTGTTCCGCAAGATACTTGGAAATGCACAAAAGGAAAAGGCAAATGAAGATTAACTCCTTTTCAAGTCAAGTACTTATGTAAGTGGAGTTACAGACATGTAGGCTTGCTGGGAAGCTAGCATTCAATCTGCCCACTGAGACTGATTTTGACTGAGTGATGAGTCTGGTCGATTTGGACAAAGTAGATCAGTTTTACTCTAGTGCATCATAGATGAAATAAAGAGAATTAAAGTCATATTCTAATTTTTTTAACAGACACCTAAAAGTCAGAAGTTATTGTGTAATGCCATGGTTTGTCAGTGCTGGTGAATTTACCATCTTGGAGAAGAAGGATGTGATGCTACTGTGTACATTTTAAACCCAATATTATTGCCATAATGTGAAAAGAGAATTAAGGAAACCATGGTGTTCCTTTTAATTTGGCCTGTTGTGGAGACTGCAGTGGGAGGTCGGAGGTGGGGGTTGCAGTGCTCACATCTCCCCCTAGAACACCCACACTTTTAAAATCACTGCTCCACACCTGCCCCCCCTTTTTAAGGGATCATATTCAATCATCTTCACTCAAGACATAAATGCAAAATTCAACAAAAAAATAAATATATCTTAATAAGAATAAGAACAAAAACATTTTTAACAGACTCTAAAAAGTCTGAATTTATTGCATAATACGATGGTATGTCATAATGCACTGGCATTTCTTTGCAAGACAGACCCAAATGACATGGCTATGGGTAAAATAACTTAGTTTAACATTCAATCCAGGACTTTGCCTATTTTTTTTTTTTTTTTTTTTTTTTTTTTTTTGTTATTTCTCGTCACAGGGCCATTTCTCAGCCCCCCCAATTCTAAATGACTTCCAGCGTCCCTGAATGCACTGGAAAGAAACTGCATCGTCTCTATGGGAATGTTGAGCATTAAACATTCAGTAATAAATGGAGGAGAATCGCTCATTAGAATTATCGTCTCAGAGGAATTCCCAAGTAGGCGGACACACACTCACAAACGCGCGCGCTGGCGAGTTCCCACCTACAGGCAGACGCACGCCTGCAGATAAAATCAGAGGCATGAGTGGAAAAGCACATTTGTCTCACGGGTTCTGCACTGATGCGCTGGGAATCGCACCATTTATCGGAGCTTAGGCTGAAACTGCTGAAGAGTTTAAATGTTTCCACGGGCTTACTATTGACTTCTTGGAGGTGACACTGCCGGCTAATTTATTTAATACAGGAACTTTTAAAGTATAGTAGACACCAGACTGAGGGCATGCCTAAATACTCTTGCAATTCGAGCAATTATCAATACGCAAATAAATAGCCGAAATAAATAGCCGGATCTAGCTTTTCCGTCGAAATTTCTTGCGTTTCAGAGACTACAACACTTTCGGTGCGCAGCTTGCTCGTGCTTAGGTCTATTGTATGGGCATAATAACTTTGAACAATAGCAATCTTATCATCTACTCGTACATCTGTGCTTATCAGACCTCTCCAGGAGTGCAACTCCTCCCCCATGTTTTAGAGCTCTGCTTGCTTCAGCACAGGTGAGTCAGATGATCAGCTTGTTACCCGTGGAGATGCTTGATAATGAGCGAATGATTAGAATCATCCGTGCTAGCGGGTAGAGATCTAAACAATGCAGGAGAAATGGTACTCCTGGAAGTTTAAGAAGCACGTCATCTGTGATTGTTGACGGCAAAAAAAAATTATGCTAGAAATTATATCAATCACCTGAATATCGCCATGGAGGACCTTTCTCGAAAGAACGGAATTGACTCGGCCACCGGACTATCCCATAAAGCAGCGGAAATGAGACGTGACTGCAGCATCAGGGCGTTTTTCTGTCCAAATGACAATTGCTCGAATTGAAGAAGCTAAAACGTTTTCCAGGGTGACTGGAGCCCATGCGGTTCGCCGACTTCATCCTGCACCCGAAAAAAATGTGAATACAGACTCAAAATAAATAGCCCACCAACAAATATTAATTCAGGGAATATACATGGAGGAAATGCTGCAATTAGAGCATTAATTGAATGGATGGAACTTTTCCATCGCTATTTAGCACAATATTCTTGCATATTTTAAATATGAATTAAGACTATTTTACCGCATGGAGTTCCCTGACTCTGGTAGTGCCAACTAATTTATAGGCTGAGTTATTTTGATGTAAATGTGATATGAGTAATGCTTGAAGTAAAAATTCTCTTCTCATTTGTTTCCATTAATGGAGATAAAGCAAATGATAGTTTTTTTTTTTTTGAGCTACACAGTTTTTCACTCACATTACTGTCATGAATTCCAACCCCATTTCCAGAACAGTTGGGGCGCTGTGTAAAATGTAAATAAAATCATAATACAATGCAAATTGTTTAAACCCTATATTTAATTGAAAAAGGTGCAAAGATAACATATCTAAGGTAGAAACTGAGAAATTTTCTTGTTATCTGAGAAACACTGGCTCATTTTGATTCTTATACCAGCAACAAGTTTCAAAAAAGTTGGGACAGGGGCAGGGTTTACCACTGTATTGCATCATCGCTTCTTTTCACAACACTTTGTAAGCATGTAGGAACTGAGGAAACCAACTGCTACAGTTTTGAAAGCAAAATGTTTTCCAATTCTTGATTGATATTGGTTTTCAGCTGCCCTACACTTTATAGTTTCCTTTGCCAAATTTTTAGTCTCATGTTGCGCCAATTTTCACCGGGTGACAGGTCTGGACTGCAGGCAGGCCAGTTTAGCCCCCAGATTATTTTACTATGGAGCCATATTGTTGTAATATGAGCAGAATCTGGTTTGGCATTGTCTTTCTGAAGGCCTTCCCTTAAAAGGACATTGTCTAGAACCTGTATGTATCATTCAGCATGAATTATGTCTATATAGATTTGCAAGTTACCCATGTCACGTGCAGTATTGTACTCCCGTACCATCATAAATGCTGGCTTTTGAACTGAGCACTAATAACATGCTGGATGTTCCCTCTCCTCTTTAGCCCGAAGGATGCAGCGTTCATGATTACCAAAAATTTCAGATTTTGACTGGTGAGACCACAGGACAGCTTTCCATTTCAGCTCCGTCCATCTTAAATGAACTTTGGCCAGAGAAAGCGGTAGTGTTTCAGGATGTTGTTTAAATATGGTTTTGTCTTCTCGTGGTGAAGCAATAACTTGCATTTGTGGATAAAGCGATAAATTGTGTTCACTGACAATGGTTTCAGAAGTATTCCTGAGCCCATGCATCGATTTGCAGGACAGAATCTCGTCTGTTTTAAATGCAGTGCTGCCTGAGGGCCTGGAGATCACAGCCATTCAGTATTGGTTTTTGGCCTTATGCTTTGTGCACAGACATTTCTCCAGATTCTCTGAATGTTTTAATGATATTATTTATCGTAGTTAATTAGATCCCCAAATTCTTTGCAATTTTACTTTGAGATACGTTGTTCTTGAATTGTTAGACTGTTTACTCATGCGGTCTGTCAAAGACTGGAGAAGCCCTTAGCGTTTTTACTTCTGAAAGATGCGGTCTCTCTGGGATGCTGTGTTTATACCCATTCCTGTTACTGACCTGTTGTAAATTAACCCATTTAGCTGTGAGATTTTCAACCTGTTGTGCTTTCAGGCATCAGACTACTTTTCCTGTGTTTTTTGCCTCTCTTTCAATTTTTTTTAAACTTGTTGCTGGCACCAAATTCAAAATGAGCACGTTATTTTCGAAAAAACAATAGCAAACTCATTTTATATGTTGCCTTTGTACTATTTTCAATGAAATATAGAGTTTAAATGATTTGCACATTCTAGCCTTCTGTGTTTATTTACATTTTACACAGCAGCCAACTTTTCTGGAAATGGGGCTGCACAAATAGCTTCATTTTGATGTTAAATATTTGATTTTAAATCAAATATCTGTATAAGACATTTTGGTATACATTTAATTATAAACTCTTGTGACAATAAATTACTACTTTAAAATTTCAAAAAAAAAATTTTTAAGTTTTTAAAAATTTAAAATGTTTGCAAAAAGGAAAGATGGAAAAATCCCTTTTGACCTTTTTTCTCCTCTTTGCTTTTCATCTCTTCTATTTATACTCCTCATCATTCAGTACTTCACTAACTTGAGAATGACAAAGCGTTGCTTTGAAATGCTTGCGTGTTTTTACAGCAATAAATTTTTTCAATTAATTTTTAAAAAGTTTTTTAAGTTTTTAAAACATTAAAAATTTTTTATCTTTTTAAAACTTTTAAATTTTTTTTTAGGAATAATTTGTCAAAAGGTTTTATGATCAAATAAATCAAATACGCACACATTATGCGCATTCCCTAATGTGCCAAAATATTAGGACCACTCACAGATGAAACAAATAACATTAACGATCTTGCAACAACGTCGCTCCTCCAAGTCCGTGTACAGTCCTTGAACGGTTAGCGAACAGTCAGTTCTTGTAAAGTCAGTGAGATGGATGTGGGAGAAATTTAATGGGGGCCAAATTCTTACGGGCAGATGATTGGTTCAGAGCAGCAAAGCTCATAGGGTACTCCGGGTCGGCAATGAATGCCTACCAACAACATTTTGATGTTAAATTCCCTACTTTCCCCATTTTGTTTTATTGCGTTTATGTACATGTATTTTTACCTGTTTGTGAAGCACTTTGTGCTGTATTGCTTGAAAGGTGCTTTATAAATAAATACATTATTTATTGACAGTGTTCTGAAGGTTCGGAACTGGCGACAGGGTGTTGGGCCTCAAAGACTCATCGATGCACAAGGGCAATGCAGGCTGTCGGGGAAAACTTAAAAAACGGCGTATTATGGCATAAATCAGAAAATTTGAAATGATGGTTATGGAACTAATGTCTTTCATAGTGCATGATACCCTGCTGCGTATGGAGCTTTGTAGCTACATACCAGTCTAAGCATCCATTCTATTCCTCGTCCGTTGTTGAGAGTCCCTCCAATGAGCAAACAAACATCGGAAATTGACCTTGGAGCAATGGAAGAAAGTTGACTGGTCCGAAAAGTCGCGTTTACTTTGACATCATGTACTTTGGCAGGGAACGTGTGTGGCATTTACCTGGGAAAGGGAAGGCACCAGAATCCACTGTGGGAAGAGGATAAGCTGGTGGAGGGAGTGTGACGTTCTGGGAATGGTTCTTCTGGGAAACCCTGGGTCTGGGAACTCATGTTGATGTGAATTTGACAGAGCTGTTTTTACGGCAAACAGGCGATCAACAACATATTAGGCAGGTGGTCTAAATGCTTTGGCTCACGGAGTTTATTCAAATGAATAACACAGAAAGTTTTCAATGTGTTGTTGCCTTTCAAACTATAACTATTAGAGTCTGAATATCTAACTGGAAGGCTGCAGTACATTCAGATGTATTGTCAGATGGCTGCATCCTTAATTTCCATTAATCTTTCTTTCTCAAGGCCCAAAGGAAATAGCAGTCGGACATCCTGAATGCCGCACGTGTGCAATGGGAATTCCCGGCACTTCGATCACAAATGACTCCATCATTAGACCAGCAGGATTTTACGTTATTGGATTCACAACTTTAAAGTTTGCTGAGTTGTTTATTATTTTCCTTGGCCTTGTTTACATTGTAACAATTTTATTCAATGCAATTATCATTGTCATTATATGGATAGATAATCGCTTACATACTCCAAAGTACATTGCAGTGGCCAATTTAGGGGTTGTAGACCTTATGTGCAGTACATCTTTTATTCCTTCTACAATTAATACAGTTGTAACTGGAGAGACGTTTATGTCCTATAATGGATGTTTGGCACAGATTGTCATTTATTACAGTTCTATTATATTAGAATCATTTTCCCTTAGTGTCCTTGCCTATGACAGGTTAATTGTGATATGTTTCCCACTGAGGCATAGTTGTATCAACACTCCCATAAGAATGATTGGTATTTTAATCACAATTTGGGTGTTAAGTGAAATTGTCATGTTATTTTTGGCTTTGATCTTGAACAAACTCTCTTTTTGTGATTCTCTCACTGTAACCAATTATGTCTGTGGGTATTCGGCCGTGTTCCATCTAGCGTGCAATGATTATACACTACATTGGACAGCTGGCTCTTCATTGAGTTTACTGATCTTCTCTGCTCCACTTAGTTTTATTGTTTTGTCATACAGCTGTATTTTAAGAGCTGTACTCAGAATGAAGAATGTGGAGAGCCGTTACAAAGTACTTGCAACTTGCACTGAACATTTCGTACTTGTGGCAGTTTTTTATGGGCCAAGTATAACTATATATTTCATTGAACTTTTCTTATTCCGCATTGATCCAAACGTTGAAATGGTGAACCTGGCATTGACCACATGTATCCCCTCCTGTATGAACCCTATAGTGTATTCTCTGGCAACTAAAGAAATCAGGGGCAGAATTCTCGCTATGCTCCAGAAAGCTAAAGTAACAGCTGGGGTAAAGTAGATGTGGACTTGAACTGTCGATGTAAGGGTGAACTGTATTTGTATTTTCAAAGAAAGAGCATCACATTTAGGCCTGGTTTTTGGACTCAATTGCACTAAATTTAGGATTTTTTTCTCCCAAAACTGAAGTTGATTAAATCATCTTACCTTCACATACTGTATTGTTACAAAAATTAAAATTTTCTTATGTGTAATGGAGGTAGTGTTTAGAGGACCAGGAGCGATCAAATGGGGGTCTAAAAGTTACTTCCGCAAACACAAGAAATAACCACTGAATGTTTGGGGAGAAGACACAAGGGACAAAGAAAAACTACCCTTTATAAAACAGGGCGAGAAACGGGACAGTCAATAGATGCCACAATAAGGAACACACAAAAGATATACGAACTCAAAACTCTCCGTAAGGACACTGACTTAGTGACACTAGACTGTTGGCTTGCGGTGCTTTGGCACTTTTAAGGCGGGTCGTGCTTCACGTAGAGGTAAGGGAGAGGGAATTGAACCTGATCCCCCTTATAGGATTCTAACAAGAAAAAAAAGAATAAAGATATCTTCTAATGCTTTGCAGCGGCTCGACTGCCTATTAAACTCAAAATATGAGCATCAGTAAATCGGGGGAAGCTGGGAACCCGGGAGATAAGCTGATCGAAAGAAGAAGAAACACTTCCCGGTCCCTCAATAATACTTTAACTCTCATGTGAGGAGAAAGGACGAAAACAGAACGGGAGCTGTATATGTTCAGCCCCCAAGAAGGGAATCTACTCCAGAGTGAGAAAAAAGGAATAAAGTCCTAATTCCACAGCAGTTTTATGCTCACATGGACATACCAACCACTAAAACTGGAACAAGAAGCTACAGAGTGTAGCAGACAGAAACCTTGGACAAGTACCAGTCCGTACCTTACCAACTCAAGTGAAACACTCAAGCGGGGACTGAAAGGCGGTACAGGTTTATATAGGTAGATTAGATGGGGCGAAATCCAACCCAGGTGTACATCCCAACGTGAGAAACTGACACCAGATGGCCGAAATTAGAAATTACCCACTACCCATGACAGGACCCCCCCACTAAGGAGCGGCTCCGGACAATCCATTAGCCAGGCGTCTGCGAAAATCCCGAATAAGCTCAGGGTCGAGGATGTCCTTAGCGCGGACCCATGAAGGCTCCTCAGGGCCATAACCCTCCCAATCAACAAGATACTGTCTGCCTCTGCCCACCAGTCTCTCCGCCGATGCACCGTATAAACCGGCTGGCCATCAACCATTCGTGGGGCAGGAGGCGGCTCTTCTGCCGGTGCCAGGGGGCTTATGAGTAAAGGCTTCAACTGAGACACGTGGAAGGTTGGGTGAATTCTCATGGTTTGTGGGAGTGCTAGCTGAACAGTGACAGGATTGATTCTCCTAATTATCTTAAAAGGTCCAATGAACCGAGGAGCAAGCTTCCGTGAGTCCACCCGTAACGGAAAGTCTCGGGTGGACAACCACACTCTCTGACCTACTCGATAGGATGGAGCAGGCCGCTGTTTCCTATCTGCCAGTCTCTTTTGACTGGTAGCTGCACGCAATAATGCAGTCCGGACCTTTTTCCAGGTCGCGCGGCAGCGGCGAACGAACACTTTCGCCCCCGGCACCGCGACCTCTCTCTCGAATTCTGGAAAAAGAGGAGGTTGGTACCCCATTTGAGTTTCAAATGGAGAGAGCCCCGTGGAGGCATTAAGCAGGATATTATGGGCGTATTCTGCCCAGGCGAGACATCTGCTCCAAGCAGTAGGTTTAGATTCCGCCAGACATCTAAGTGTGTTCTCAAGGGTCTGGTTAGTGCGTTCGGTCTGACCATTAGATTCCGGATGGAAACCGGAAGACAGACTGGCCGTAGCCCCTAAAAGAGTGCAGAACACCCTCTAGAACCGGGCTATAAACCGAGGCCCTCAGTCAGATACCACGTCCTGGGGCAGTCCATGCAGGCGGAACACATGGTTGACCACTAGTCTTGCTGTCTCTGGAGCAGAAGGTCGCTAGGGAAGAGGTATGAAATGGGCTGCCTTTGAGAACCGGTCAACCACTACTAGAATGACCGTGTTGCTGTTGGACGCCGGAAGACCCGTAACAAAGTCCATAGCAATGTGACTCCACGGGCGACTAGGGACAGGTAGTGGCCATAGGAGGCCTGACGGGGATAGCTGAGACCCCTTCTTGCGGGCACAGACTGCACATGCAGACACAAATTCCCGTATGTCTTTCTCCATGCCAGGCCACCAAAACCGATGGGTCAAAAATTCCTTGGTACGATGAATGCCAGGGTGGCCCGTGAGCTTAGAAGCATGGCACCACTCCAGCACCTGGGACCGTACTCTAGCAGGCACAAACATGCAGTTGGGAGGGCCCCCTCTGGGGTCCGCCTCATAGTTTTGTGCCTCTCACACAACAGACTCAATTCTCCAAATGACTGGAGCTAGAATCTGTGCCCCCGGAATGATTGGTTCAAGCGGGTGATCATTGTCAGTCCTATCAAAGATTTGGGATAAAGCATCCGGTTTAGTATTTTTTGATCCTGGACGATATGTCAACAGAAAGTTAAAGCGGGAGAAAAACAACCTCCAACGGGCCTGCCTGGAGTTGCGTCTCTTAGCGTCCTGGATATACTCAAGGTTTTTATGATCTGTCCAGATAGTAAATGGGTGTTCGGCTCCCTCGAGCCAGTGACGCCACTCCTCCAATGCTAACTTCACCGCTAACAACTCATGGTGTCCAAGGTCATAGTTTCTTTCCGCCAACGACAGCGATCGAGAGAAATATGCATATGGGTGGACCTTTTGATGCACATGGGTGGACCTTTTGGTCCACAGGAGAGCGTTGTGACAATATCGCCCCCACCCCCAGTTTGGAAGCATCTACCTCCACAATAAACGGAAGGGACGGATCAGGAGTGATAAGAATGGGTTCTGAGCAGAACCTTTTCTTAAGCTCCATAAAGGCTGCCTCCACTTTAGGAGTCCAGTGGAATGGCTCCCGGGCAGTTTTCTTTGTTAGAGCTATGATGGGCGCAGCCACTGAACTAAAGTTACGGATAAACTGCCTATAAAAGTTGGAAAAGCCCAAAAACCGTTGGACCTGCTTCACTGACTCTGGGGTAGGCCAATTCTTAACCGCCGACACCTTGTCATTTGTACCTTACCCGGGGAAACGATAAAACCAAGGAACTAAATAGATTTTGCGTGAAAGACACATTTCTCTGCTTTAATAAACAGACGAGCCTCCAACAGACGAGTTAACACCTGTCTGACATGGGAGATGTGTTCGGTAAGATTGTTAGAAAAGATTAAAATATCGTCTAAGTAGACGAACAGAAATTTTTCCAACATCTCCCTAAGCACGTCGTTAACCAACGCCTGGAAAACTGCTGCGGAGTTAGCTAAACCAAATGGCATCACTAGATACTCCCAATACCCATTATGCTTATTGAACGCCGTCTTCCACTCGTCCTCACTTCTTATTCGTACTAGGTTGTACGCGTTCCGGAGGTTAAACTTGGTAAATACCGAGGCTGATTGGAGGCATTCGAATGCTGAATTCATTAAGGGGAGTGGGTACCGATTCTTAATAGTGATCTTATTCAGCCTTCTGTAATCTATACAGGGTCTTAGGCCCCCATTCTTCTTCTCCACAAAAAAGAACCCAACGCCTGCTGGTGAAGTGGATGGCCTAATAAAGCCATTAGCCAGAGCCTCCTCAATATATTTTTTCATGGCCTCACTTTCAGGCACTGATGGCTAGTAGAGGGACCCCCGAGGTGGAATAGTTCCAGGATAGAGTTCAATAGCGCAATCATAAGCCCTATAAGGAGGTAATATTGAGGCTCTCTGTTTACTAAATACTTCTGCTAGTGGTTGATAAACCTCCGGCACATTGGGAGGAAGTGGGAAAGAAATAGCCCCCACTACTCATTTGCCCCCTCAGTCTCAGATCCGGACAATTCATCGGCTTAAGGCCAAGACAATTCGCTATCATAAGACTCATCCACTGGTAGGTTCCAATCGAAAGCAGGGTCCCAAGACAGGCTCTCTTCGGAACTCTCCGAATTTGGCGGGACAGAGCTTGGCCGACAAAATAGTCTCGCCTCCTCCTCATCATAATCACAACACAGGTCGGTATCTCTAGGGGCAGAGGTGCTAGTCTGGTGGCAATGGGTGTCACACTGAGGACCCCACTGCATAATGGCATTATTCTTGTTTCCCCAGTCAATATGAGGTTTGTGTTTCACGAGCTAAGAATGGCCCAGAACCAGCGGATAAGCTGGTGAGTCAACTAAAAAAAGGCGAATGGGCTTTACGTGCCTTCCCAATGGAATGTGCATGCTTAGATCCACAATAAATTCCACTAAACTGCAACTCAGTGGGCGGCCATCTAGAGCTGTGACTGCTTGGGGGCGTGCTAATGGACGGGTAGGCAATCGCAAATTGTTTGCCCACTTGGCATCGATAAAACTCTCTACGGCACCGGAGTCTAAAAAGGCGTGGGCCCGAACACAAGACTCCCCCCAAGACAGCGCAACGGGAATAAAAGTGCAGAAGCCATACTATTGAATTTGTCTCACCAGTGGCTTCCGCTCCACTAGTGAGACTGGTCTTTTACTGTCTTTTTTGGGCACTTCCTAATAATATGCCCTAACTGCTTACAATAAAAACAGCGAACTGCCCCAGGTTTATCCCTCCTACTGGGCCTAGAGAATGCCGAACCTCCGAGCTGCATAGGCTCCCCCCTTGGACTCGGGATGTGTAGGATCCACACACGCCACTTTGTCTGCTTGTTGCACCGACACTGAGGGTCTGTGCTTTCTCTCTCCCCTCTCTCTCTCACGTTCGCGCACGCGATTATCGATTCGTATCGCCGTGTAGATCAACAAATTCAAAGTGGCAGGCGGCTCCAGAGTAGCCAGCGCGTCTCTTACGGGATCGAAGAGAGCATTGGTGAATATGGTCAGAAGCGGTTCTTCCCCCCATCCCGTCTCCCTGGCAAGCGCTCTGAACCTGACTGAAAATTCGGCCACACTCTGGTCTCCTTGCTTTATTCTGGTAAGCCAGGTGGCTGCTTCTCTACCCGTAATGTCGTGATCGAACACTAATGCCATCTCATTAGATCCTGCGAGTTATTCATTACAGGAGCCTGTGCTCGAATTTAGGGGATCCGCCCACTCCAATGCAGCACCCGTGAGGAGGGATAAAATAAAAGCTACTCTTGACTCTTCCATCGTAAAAAGGGACAGCTGCGATTCAAAGAAAATTAAGCATTGCGATAAAAAACCTCTGCACCTTCCAGTCTCACCGCCGTACCGTAGGGGCAGCTGTAGCTTAGGCTCACGCACCTGGGACATGTCAGATAAGGGCAATGAATATTGTGTTTGTGCTTGTGTAACTTGGAAGGCTCGTTCGCTCGCCAGCTGGCAAAAACTCTAGGCGAGCTCCCTTAGTGCTTCCTGCTGACGACCTAACTGTGCTGTCATCTCCTCCTGTTTACTGAAAATAGCAGCCTGTTGGTTTGTGGTAGTCAGTTGTTGAGCCTGCAGTAGCTGCAACCCCCTTCCCTGTTCAGCAAGGGTGGCCTGTTGTGCAGCTAGTGCCATTTCAAAAGGATTATCCTCAATACCTATGGCCGTTGCGATCGCTGGTCTCTCCATATCGGCTTGAGTGTTCTGTAATGGGGGTAGTGTTTTGAGGACCAGGAGCGATCAAATGGGGGTCTAAAAGTTACTTCCGCAAACGCAAGAAATAATCACTGAATGTTTGGGGAGAAGACACAAGGGACAAAGAAAAACTACCCTTTATAAAACAGGGCAAGAAACGGGACAGTCAATAGATGCCACAATAAGGAACTCACAAAAGATGTACGAACTCAAAACTCTCCGTAAGGAGACTGACTTAGTGACACTAGACTGTTGGCTTGCGGTGCTTTGGCACTTTTAAGGCGGGTCGTGCTTTACGTAGAGGTAAGGGAGAGGGAATTGAACCTAATCCCGCTTATAGGATTCTAACAAGATAAAAAAGAATAGATGTCTTCTAATGCTTTGCAGCGGCTCGACTGCCTATTAAACTCAAAAAATGAGCCTCAGTAAATCGGGGGAAGCTGGGAACCTGGGGGATAAGCTGAACAAAAGAGGAAGAAACACTTCCCGGTCCCTCAATAATACTTTAACTCACACGAGGAGAAAGGACAAAAACAGAACAGGAGCTCTATATGTTCAGCCCCCAAGAAGGGAACCTACTCCAGAGCGAGAAAAAAGGAATAAAGTCCTAATTCCACGGCAATTTTATGCTCACATGGACATACCAACCACTAAAACTGGAACAAGAAGCTACAGAGTGTAGCAGACAGAAACCTTGGACAAGTACCAGTCCGTACCTGACCAACTCAAGTGAAACACTCAAGCGGGGACTGAAAGGCGGTACAGGTTTATATAGGTAGATTAGATTTGGCGAAATCCAACCCAGGTGTGCATCCCAACGTGAGACACTGACACCAGATGGCCAAAATTAGAAATTACCCACTACCCATGACGCGTATGTATGTACTTTTATCTTTATCATTTTGATCATGTGTCATGATGCTGGCTCAAAGCATTCATTGATGGCTGACTTCTAAGTGGCCCAATTGCAGGTCTGTAAGCTGGACTGTAATGCTTCACTGGAAGGGTTCTGTGGTTATCGATGTACTGCAAGGGCAAATTCAGGAGTAACGTTGCTGCAAATCATTTGGAAAGAGCGAAAGAAAATTGGAATAAGGTTCTGAATAGATAAGCATGTAAATTAGGGACAATAAATCTGGAACAGTGCCGTAACTGTTGTTTGCATGAGTGGAATCCTTAGCCCAGTCCTTAGCCACCAACTGGATAGACTTAATATACAGACTTACTATCCGCTGGAACTCAAACGCTGCCAAGGCTGTGGCTTGAATTTAAAAGAAATTGCAAAATATAAGTAATAGAAAATGGGTCATGAAAACAAGATTGCTATAATCATCATGACTGCTTGATGAATGTAAATGAGACCATCAGAAGCCAAGACACCTCACTGCAACAAACAAACAGATGGTGTGCATATTACTATCCCTCATCTGCATTATATTGCTGATTCTCCCCATCGTTGCTGAACCCTGTGCTCTCAAACAAGCCCAGGATGAGAGCCAAACTTTCACCAAGGCCATATCAATCTATTGATTTGGCCACCTCAGTCGTCAGCCAATTAATACCCTGTGAGCGGAGTTGAAGAGGGCAGTTTATGAACACAAACCCAAGAATGTGAGGGATCTTAAAAGATCTGCTGAGAGGAATGGTCCAATATCCCCCCAGATGTGTGCCTTAAACTGGTCAAAAATTACAGGAAAAGACTCCATGCTGTTATCCTTTCTAGATTTTTCTTGGTGATTTGAATATCGACTGGCTCTCGGATGCTTCAAATAGCTTGAAAGATGTGTACATTAATTTGACTATGTCTCAGCTGATCTCGCGTCCTACACGGTCTGACCCTAAGGATCCTAATAGAGCTACTCTCTTAGATCTTATTTTAACCAACAGGCCTCATACTTTTAATGGCGTTTTCCCTCTGGATTTTAGTGGCCACTGTCCTGTAGCTTGTGTCAGGAATAATAGTAACCCAAAATCAGAATCCAGGGTCATAGTCAAAAGAAATTTTAAGCACTTCACGGAACAAGCCTTTTTACATGACTTGTATCTGAGTGACATGCATTACTCTGCTGTTATTCCTGACCCTCATTTAGCGTTAAGCCATTTTATCACGTCTTTTAATACTGCGGTGGATAAGCATTCCCCGCTTAAAAAGTTGAGAGTTAAGAACAGGGCGAATCCATGGTTTTCCCTGATATCTCGGACCTGTTAAAAGCTTGGGATTTTGCATGGAAAAAAGCACGTTTCTGGTTGCGTTCTGACTGACAACATTTTCTTTACCTTCGCAATAGAACCCTTACAGCGATTCGGAAAGCCAAGTCATCATTTTATCTCTCTAACTTATCTGACTCTGGCAGCAATCCTGTGAAATTTTAGAGAACTTTTAAGTCCTTGTCTCAGCCCCCCTCCTCGGCTTTACTGAGTAGGATTACTAAGGATTCTGTTATTATTTCAGATAAAGGGAAACTTTGTGATATTATCAATGAGCATTTTGTTAATGCAGGCCACCTCTGAAAAATTTAGGGTTATTGCCGGCTGTTCCTAGCTGTGATAGCAGGCCTTTTGTACCTGTGCCTAATAACTCCGGTTGTTTTTCCTTGCGTCCCTTTTCTGAAGAGGAAGTGCTTGAAGCACTTCGTAGCATTGACCCTAAGCAATCCACTGTGGCGGATAAATTGGACCCGAGCCTTTTATTGCTGGCTTCACCTTTGATTGCTATTATCCTGACACACATTTTTTTTTTTCTTTTAAAAATTTGGCATCTCCAATCCCACCCAAATCTGGAATGCCCAATTGGTGACCTATGTACAAAGCTTGCTCAGATATCGACCCCTTGCTGCCAACTCAGGAGAGCGAAGACAGTTCACGGCTCTCCTCCGAAGCACGTGCCTGTCAGCCACTGCTTCTTATACACTCATTGGTTGAATCTTTGCAAGTTCAGAACGAGGGCGGAGGATACCCGGACATGAACAGACTTAGAATCTTTCCTGACGAGCGCCTGTGTCTGACCAACAGGAGGCGCTTTGAGCAACGAACAAAGCTATTTAGCTATTTCCTTTTTTCGGCAGTCCTTCCCAATTTGAAACCCTGTAGCGCGTTGGCCAAATGTGCTCTACTCTGAAAAAGCTGCCGACCACTACCGGTTGGTACGACCGGGGCTCGAACCCGCGATGTGACAGTCACTTCTGCACTGCAACGCAGTGCCTTAACCGAGTGAGCTACTGACACACATTTTTAACGTAACCCTGTTGACCGGTTCTATTCTTGTCTTGTGGAAAACGGCTTTTGCTCTTCCCTTACATGAAAGTGGCTCTTCAGATGTTCTGAATAACTATCGACCAATTTCAAAACTGCCGTGCTTGGCTAAGGTTTTAGAGACACCGGTCAATAATCAACTTAGAGCATTTCTATCAGATCATGCTATCTTGAATGTGTTTCAATCAGGCTTCAGACCAGGTCATAGCACTCGCTGTGTCAGCAGCAGCCAGGGTATTAAATGATATTGTTTCTGCCTTGGACAATAAGCAAGATTGCGCTGCCCTTTTTATCAACCTATCAAAGGCGTTTGACACAGTTGACCATTTTGTAATCATAGAGCGGCTAAGTGCCATTGGGTTTGATATTAAATCTCTGAATTGGTTTAAAGATTATCTAACTGGTAGGTGTCAAGCTGTTGTGGCTGATGGCTATCAATCAAACTTTATTTATCTTAGCAAGGGGGTTCCACAGGGTTCAATTTTGGGGCCCTTGCTGTTTGCACTTTATATTAATGATTTCGGTGCTAATTTTGCCAACAGTACAATCCACCTGTATGCAGATGATACAGTACTCTACTCAGCTGCCCCTTCTGCTGAAATGACTCTTCAAAATTTGCAGTCAGATTTCCAAATATTCCGGAAGGCTCTTTTAGACCTTAAACTCATTTTAAACTCGGAGAAAACTAAATTCATGCTATTCTCTCAGAAACCTGCTGCTAGGTTCTATAATGGTAGCATCACGACAGCAAATGGAATTCAAATTGAAAGAGTTCCTTGCAACAAATACCTTTGCATTTGGGTGGATGATAATCTTAATTTTTGGAAGCATACAGATGAACTAATCAAGAATTTGAAACCTAAATTGGCTATGCTGTACAAGAATAAAGACTGCTTTCCGAGGAATTGCAGAAGACAGATTTTTCAGGCAACTATTCTCTCTAGAATAGATTATGGAGATGTAATTTATATGCACTCTGCTCCCTCCTTGCTGAAGTCACTTGACACAGTATACCACGCTGCTTTAAGGTTCATAACTGGAAACGGCTTCCGAACACATCACTGTGCTCTTTATGTTAAGGTTGGTTGGTCTTCGCTGGCCATAAGAAGGGAGCAACATTGTTGCCTTTTTATATACAAGGCATTGATAGGTAAACTGCCTGGATATTTGACCAGTTTGCTTAACTTGAGAAGGGGGGAATACGGTCTGCGCACTCTTGACCTTTTGGTTTTGGATGTCCCAAGGGTGCGTACTGAACTGGGTAAAACTGCTGTTATGTATTATGCTCCACAGAAATGGAATAGGCTTCAACAGTTTTTAAAGTTGGAAAGTCTGATTTCAATATCATGTTTTAAATATCTTTAATTGGCTGCCACGAAGCCGGAATGTACATGTGTAATGTAGTCATCGTTTTTATTTATTGTACTTGGTTGTCAGAGCCGTCGCAAGGGCTGTGCTAAGTGCGCAACCGCACCGGGTCTCGCGGCTGGTGTGTGATTTTTTTTTTTTTTAAATAAATTAATAGCCTACATATTTTACATCACTGCACTTGACTCATCATGCTCCTTAAATGACAATTCTCTGTGTCAGTTTCATTATTTACCATTTCATCTCGAGAAAAGCTTACCCAGATTTTTTTTTTATGTCGTCATACGTAACATGTTCGGTCTCGCTGCTCACTGGCCTTTCCTTACTGTGAGATTGCTCTCAGGGTCTTATTGACGATATCAATAATTGGCATCGGGGTAGCGAAGCTTTTTAAAGTTATTTAAAACTATTTTTGGACCTCCATGTCGCAGGAGAGACTATGCGGGCTCGCCCTTCTGTCTATCGAAAAAGATGTTGCATCCAGGATTATTAGGATTTAATTGCTGAGTTTGCGGCCCAAAAGGCAAGGAAAGTGACCATCAGCTAATCAATGAATGGTGAGCGGGAATCTGATGTTTTAAAGTTATACTGCAGCAGAGCGTTTGTGACTGACTAGTAAGAGAAAATATACTGCATCGTGTTCAAATGTTAAACTGTCGCGTTCGTCAGCGGATACTACGCCTTTGTTAATATGAGATTTTTCCACAGAAATGAGTCAAAATAAGCGATTGTCACCAGTGAGTGTGAGCCATTAGGTATTAGTGCTTGTTGAATAGTAATTCGTGACGCACTGTCATACTTCAACATGCCAATATAAAGTGAAAGCTGTGCTGATTTGATGATGAAAGCCAATCGTTGAGCAGTTGATTTTTTTTACCTTTGAAAGTTTATGATATCTGAAAAATCATAGTTGAAATTATTGCCACAATAATGCTGTTTTAGTCTAAAAATGCATGTCATTTCACTGGGTATAACTAGAACAGCTATGTGCTTGCAGCCTGACATGATTAATGCGCGTGCACGTGAGCAGGGCCTCGCGCATCAAGGTGGCAAAGGGCCTCGCACCCCCCCTGCGACGGCCCTGGCTGCAGTATAACTTTAAAACATCAGATTCCCGCTCACCATTCATTGATTAGCTGATGGTCACTTTCCTTGCCTTTTGGGCCGCAAACTCAGCAATTAAATCCTTATAATCCTGGATGCAACGTCTTTTTCGATAGACAGAAGGGCGAGCCCGCATAGTCTCCTGCGACATGGAGGTCCGAAAATAGTTTTAAATAACTTTGAAAAGCTTCGCTACCCCGATGCCAATTATTAATATTGTCAACAAGACCCTGAGAGCAATCCCACAGTTAGGAAAGGCGAGTGAGCAGCGAGACCGAGCATGTTACGTATGACGACATAAAAAAAAATCTGGGTAAGCTTTTATCGAGATGAAATGGTAAATAATGAAACTGACACAGAGAATTGTCATTTAAGGAGCATGATGAGTCAAGTGCAGTGATGTAAAATATGTAGGCTATTAATTTATTAAAAAAAAAAATCACAGACCAGCCGCGAGGCCCCCTAAAGGCGCGAGGCCCTGTGCGGTCGCACACATATAGGTGAATAGTCCGTAACGTGTCGTAATGCACTAGAAAGAAACTGCAATGTCAGGATGGGAAAGCACTATACATTATGTTATAAACGGAGGAAAGTTGTTTATTAAAATGATTGTCTTAGAATAATTCCCGAGTGGGCGCACACACACTCAAGAATGCGCGCAAAGCTAGTGTCCACACAGGCACACACACGCTTGCAGATAAAATCAGAAGCATGAGTGGGAAAGCGCATTTGTCTGACGGGCTTCGGCACTGAAGCGCTGGTAATCGCACCATTAATCGGATCTAAAGACTCAAACTGGTGAAGGATTTGAATGTTTCCACGCGCTTACTGTTAACTTATTGAAAGTGACACTGCCTGCCTGTTCATCAAATGCTGGGACTCAGAAATATAATGGACGCCAGACTGAAGTCATGCCGAAATATTTTCGCAATTGAAGAAGCTGAAACGTTTTCCAAGGTCAATGGAGCTCTAGCGGTTCGCCTACTTAATCTTGCACCCGAAAAAAATTTTTACTAAAATTTACAAATTTTAAAAGTAAATTCATTTACTTTGAATGTAATATGTCGTGCGAAAAAATCGTTTCGCGTCCGGTGTGACTGCACCTTAATTTTCTTCATTTCAGGAGGGCATTCACAGTAGCTATCACTGGGAATCATGAATATCTCTTCAACGATGAAAAGCTGTAGTGCCCAGCTTTCTTCACATTGGATATCAGGAACAATGTGGACTATGGAAGTGTTTTCTTTTAGGGGACTTTTTTTTCTTGGTCTTCGAAATTGAGATACACCAACGGTACAGAAAAAAAAAATGCAGCCTGCAAAAAGGACACCATAAGCACTTGCCAAACAAAAAAAGGCTGAAAACGGTTATTATTATTTTATTATTCTTTCCACAAATTTTGACAAATTTTTGTTTTTACTGCCAATGCTCAACTCTTCTTCTTTTTGCCAACTTTCAGCAATGTTCTTTTGTGGATTGATCTGTAAAGTAGTTTTTTTCAGTCTCATGCTTGCAGGATTTAAAATCTGTTTAACAGTGCTTTTTATATGCCCCAAGAAACAACACTGTCCTCCAATAAAATACATGACTCTACGATCTCAATCACATTTCATGGGACATCATGAGCAGGTGAGATATTAAATGGCATTTACAATAAACAGTGCTGTAAAAAAAAAAAAAAAAAAAAACAACTATTTGCCCCCTTCCTGATTTCTTATTATTTTGCATTTTTTTTACACTTCGTATAGGTTTTTTTCCTTAATAAATTTCTGAGAATACTTCGGTCATTGATATTTTGTAATAAAGAAACTGTTCGAGGGTAAACCTGCACTTGCTATTGTGAGCACAGTATGTCCGTGTTATAAGGAAACTAGATCTGCCAGTCTCCATGCAAGTTTTTTTTTTTTGGGGGTTTCATGTTTTTTTTTTTGCTTCAAAGGATGTCAGCTCCTTAGCGCTCAGCTTGCTTGCAATGTATTTTCCTCTCTGTGATGGGCTTGTGATGCTGTCAGTATGACATTGCTGGTAGCCATTTGATTCTATGGGTTCTAATGTTCCCAACGAGCTCTAAACCACCTTAATCACACAAACCTAGCCGGAGCTAGAGCCTTGCGTTCCCAGTGCGTCAAACTGAGTCCATGGGTCATTTGCATGTGCTTGAATAGTGCGATAATAGAAAAGCTTAACTGGTTTGTTTGTGGTATTTTCAGTATAATTATCCTCCATGTATTCAACAGTTGTTTTAAAAGTCATTTTCTGACAGAATCTTAGTGTCATTCCGTGTGAATACTGAGAATCCAACAGCGCAGTACGTGTTTTCCTGGCTCATTCTTTATATTGGCAATTTTACATTTTACTCAGTCAGTTGATGTCGACTAGTGGTTAGGTTGAAGTGCTGAATTCTAAAGCACCAGGGTTCAAATTCCAGCCTCAGCATGTACTTACTAATGCATTATTAGCATTTTGCTTGAATAAATAATTCCTGGGGTTTTTGTTCTTTTGACTTTTTTTTACATTTTTTTTTACATTACCTTTGTATTTTTTAATTTTATTTTTTTCCTTTTTTAAATAAATCTGCTCCAGCGGAGTCAAATTTAATTTTCTATGTATGTATTATCTTTGAATGGGAGAATGTATTCAGGACTGGCAGAAATGATAAAAATAAAAAAAAAATCTAAAAATTAAAAAGTGGTTGTATTTTGACGGAATGTATGCCTGTAGAGACATATAAGTGAAATTAAATGAGTTCTACAGTTTGGTATCTGAGAACACCCTGTCAACTTGGAGAGGCCTTCTAGACATTCCCGAACTAAAACCTCTAATTTTGCTCTGATTTACTTGGTTAGAATACACTTTGGCACAGAAAATAGTGAGATTCTGTGCTGTAATTTTTTAGGGGTTTCAGACTGCAACGGAATAATTTTATGACAGATAAAAGTAAAACTTTGTTTGGTGCAAAAAAGATTTTTCATTCATGCAGTGTTCCATTTTCATTTACTCTGATGCAGTGACCAATACACTGATTTTTTGCACCATGACAAAAATCCCCAAGGTGTTACCTTTATTATGATACCAAGATTATTCAAATGGACCAATTTGTTGCAGAGATAGTCATTTCATTTTTAACATGTCATTTTCAAGCCAGAGGCTCAAAGCTGAAGGGGTTCAGGTTAGGCTCAAGAGGTCACAGGACCACTTATGTATGTAAATAAAAATAGCATTGTCAGCCATAACTGAAGAAAGCTATTAGTAATTATAATGAAACTTGGTCCTATTTTGTATTACTATGCAAAGATTACCTGAAAAGAAGTTAAGGTTAGGATGAATTAAGGTCAGTGTGTGTTAAAAATACCATGTTTCAGCAATAAAGGCATATTTGTCCCCAGGTTACAGTTGAATACATATATGTCTTATTCTTCTTGTTTATTCCAGTAACTCTTCAATGCAAACAAAGTTTGTTGGGCCTGCATGAAACTTATTCATGAATGATATGTAGGTATAGATCATCTGACTAACCTTTGGGGTCAGGAGGTCAAGGTTCATATGTAAACTGCATATTTCATGTATGCATGTGAAGTCAACATGCTCTAAAACTGATGGTAGTGCAACATATGAGTGCATATGCCACTTAATTGTTCACATGTATGAATTTCTGTACCGTTGATGTGTCACAATTTCGAAGACCAAGAAAAAAAGTCCCCTAAAAGAAAAGGCACTTGCTATGGGTACGGTAGTTTTCCAATGCATTTCAATGTAGAGAGGTACGGCAATCCCAATTTCAAACCCTGCCCCAACCTAACCCTGACCCTAACCCTAACCATAATCCCTAATCCTTATCCAATCCCTTCAAATCGACTGCTGTACCCATAAAACTGACGTATCTCTAGACACTGTGAAAAGAAAACACTTTCGCACGACAGATTACATTCAAAGTCAATGCAAAGATGCGAATACACGCGTTTTCGCGAGTATCCGCTTGTTTGCATTGACTTTGAATGTAATCTGTCGTGCGAAAAATTAGTTTCGCGTCCAGTGTGAAAGCGACTTTAGGATGTTAAATTCATTGGCATGCTAGTTATAACATTATAGATATCAATGTCTCTTTATCTTGCTAGCTAGGTGGCCAAATAGCTCGCTCGCAAGTATTCCATTGTAAGCGAACTGTAGCCTTTTTAGCTCGCTAGCCAGTTCGCCATGTTGCTAAATACATTGGCGTGCTAGCTATGACACACAGTTCGATATCACTTTGGCTTGCTAGCTTGGAAGCCAACTAGCTCACTAATGAGTATGACAGTGTACGCAAACCATAGCCTTATTTTGTCGGCGTAATTATTTCTGAGAATACTTCGGTCATTGAGTAACGAATAGCGACGCACTAATGGAACGTCGAGTTCTTCCATTGTCACTGTCAGATGGTCCGATTGCGGCAGTGGATGATTGACTAGAGTGCGCATGGGCATATGCAAATGAGGACAAGAAGTTCGTAGGGAAAAAAATTTCGCTACCGGGAGACACGGTAGTGGATTTTCACTTCGTCCCGCCCAGTCCCATGACAGAATAAAACAATGAATTAGATCCATTGGATGTGATGTGGTATAGTATATCCAGTGTTGGGGAGTCGTGAACTACATGTAGGTTAGTTAAACTACTAGCTTAAATACATTTTGCAGTTGTTTCAGAACTGACGAGACAACAGGCCCTTTTTTTATTTCCTTATCTAGACTTGCATTGTTTTAATTTGTTATTTGTTAACAAATGTTATTTTTAGATATTTTTATTTTATTTATGTATGAACTGTGAGGAAAGAAATTGCACTTATAGTTTAATTGCAATGAACTGGCAATTCTTTTGCTATAATTTTATATCATATGTTCATTGTCAATTTGTCAGTAGTTTGAACATTTTTTTTCAAGTGGCTTTAGTTTACCAAACTACATTTATACCTAGAGTAGCTTTGCTGTAGTTTAACTTCTTCCAGCAATAAAGTAATGGTAGTTTGGAAAGCTATACTTTCAAGGTAGCTTCACCAACAGTTTTTAAAAAAAACCTTTTAATCATGCATTATAAATTGCTTAAAGTCAATATGCTACGTGAATTGGTTAATGTAGGCATACTAAACATATACTTTATTTATATATAATAAATATATAAATAATTGCCATAATTATTGGCACCCCTGGTTAAGATGTGTTCTTTAGCTTCTAATAAATTCAGTTTTTTTCTCAATAATATAGGACCACAATGAAAAAAAGAGGAAAATCCAACCTTTAATTCAAGTGCATTTATTCGGTGGGAAAAAAAATCCCACATTAAGAAATAATTTTTTTTTACATCAAATCATGTGTGCCACAATTATTAGCACCCTGATGTTAATACTTTGTACAACCCCTTTTGCCAACAAAACAGCACCTAATCTTCTCCTATAATGTTTCACAAGATGGGAGAATACAGAAAGAGGGATCTTCGACCATTCCTCTTTGCACAATCTCTCTAAATCATCCAGCGACCTGGGTCCTCTCCTCTGCACTCTCCTCTTCAGCTCACTCCACAGGTTTTCAATGGGGTTGAGGTCTGGGGACTGAGATGGCCATGGGAGGAGCTTGATTCTGTGTCTGGTGAACCATTTCTGTGTAGATTTGGCCACATGTTTAGGGTCATTATCTTGCTGAAAGACCCAGTGTGACCCATCTTCAGCTTTCGGGCAGAGACCACCAGATTTTGATTTAAAATGTCCTGGTATTTCAAAGCGTTCATGATGCCATGCACCCTAACAAGGTTCCCAGGGCCTCTGGAAGAGAAACAGGCCCACAGCATCACCGATCCTCCCCATACTTCACAGTGGGCATGAGATGCTTTTCTGCCTACTCATCTTTTGTGTTCCGCCAGACCCACTTAGAATGTTTGTTGCCAAAAAGCTCTATCTTGGTCTCATCTGACCAAAGCACACGGTCCCAGTTGAAGTCCCAGTACCGCTTAGCGAACTCCAGACGTTTACGTTTATGATTGTGAGTGAGAAAAGGTTTTTCTGTGCATGCCTCCCCAAACAGCTTGTTGGCATGTAGATAGCGCCTGATGGTTGTTTTGGAGACTTTGTGACCCCAAGATGCTACCATTTGTTGCAATTCTTTAACAGTGAGCTTTGGAGAACTTTTTATTTCTCTAACCATCGTCCTCACTGTGCGTGGTGGCAAAATAACCTTGCGTCCTCGTCCAGGCTTGTTTACCACTGTTCCAGTTGTTTTAAACTTCTTAATGATTCCTCTGACAGTAGATATGGGCAGGTGCAGGCGAGTGGCTATTTTCTTGTTGCCATTGCCTGACTTGTGAAGGTCGACACACATCTGCCTTACTTGAATGGTGTGTTCCTTTGTCTTTCCCATGTTGAAGAGTGGATAAGAGAAATGACCTCTGTGTCACGTCATATTTATACCCCAGGGAAACAGGAAGTGATGAATTACTAATTAAATGTTCCCAGATACTCTGAACAACTTTGTAAACTACTGTAGAAATGACAGAAATACTTCAATTACATTTATTTCCTAGGAATTGTTACGGGTGCCAATAATTGTGGAACAGGTGATTTTATGAAAAATAATTATTTCTTAGTCAGGGATTTTTTCCCTTAAAATTCACTTGAGTTGAAGGTTACCTTTTTCTACAATTTTCTTTTTTTTTTTTAAAGATTATTTTTTTGGGAACTTTTCCTTTATTCGATAGTTATACAGTGTAGAGAGACAGGAAGGTTGGGGAGAAGCATGGGGGAAGACATGCAGCAAATGACCCGAGCCGGTTTCAAACCCAGCTCGCTGCGGGAAGGACACAGCCTTTTTTTTATGGTACGCGCACTTAGACCAATGAGCCACCGGGGCGCCCCCTTTTTCTACAATTTTTAGTGTGAGAGTATGCTTCTGCAATAAAAATTGTATTTATTTTAAGGCTTTGAACACATCTTAATCAGGGGTGCCAATAATTATGGAGGGCTCTGTGTATATATATATATATATATATATATATATATACACACACACTCACGAATGTTAATTTTGTGTGCTTAAGTATGCCTTCACAACAGAGGCGGCTGAAGCAGAGAGAGAAAGACCTCAAGAAGGCGGCTAAAAAAAATTCAACATTGCAGAGCTGGGTAAAAACTGCCAGCAGGCCAGCTGCAGGAGGTGAAGTATTTTGATAAAGATAAGAAACCATGCTACACAAGTTACAAACACTGCACTATACAGTATACAGTATGTGCTTTGCATAGTATTGTGAATGTATAAATATGTTCTGTAACCCTGAAAGCACCTGTCCATGAGAGCATTTGAGAGCCTAGTGATCAAGTAAAATAGCTGTAGTGAAATCTGGGATGGTAAGGCCAGATAACAGGTTCACAAAGGCTTTATAATATATTGTGATTGTTCTATATACAAGTAGGCAACATACTTTTATATATTTTTTAAAATAAATAACTAGATATTCTCCAGTGTAATTCCTGGGCTTCACCAGAATCATTGAATGAAGCCACATTATATGGACATTCAACTGACTGCCATAGAGGTTTCAGTTGTCAGCGCATTTTTTTTATCAGTGAAAAGTACAGTATACTGTATAAGTTACTTATTCAGATTCTATATAAAAAAAATATATAGATCTTGCATTGATCACAACAATAATAACACTTTTTTATTTGAACACTTACACTCTTAATTGTTTTGTATAGGTGATCCAAACGATAATGCCCAGAACAATGCACAGTCAGAATATGAAGAAAGGACACAGACAGAATCAGGAATTGAGGAGACAGAGACAGTAAACGAAGAGAAAGAGACAGGAATTGAGGAGACAGACAGTAGACGAGGAGAAAGAGACAGGAATTGAGGAGACAGAGACAGTAAACGAAGAGAAAGAGACAGGAATTGAGGAGACAGAGACAGTAAACGAGGAGAAAGAGACAGGAATTGAGGAGACAGAGACAGTAAACGAAGAGAAAGAGACAGGAATTGAGGAGATAGAGACAGTAGACGAGGAGAAAGAGACAGGAATTGAGGAGACAGAGACAGTAAACGAAGAGAAAGAGACAGGAATTGAGGAGACAGAGACAGTAGACGAGGGGAAAGAGACAGGAAATGAGGAGACAGAGACAGTAAACGAAGAGAAAGAGACAGGAAATGAGGAGACAGAGACAGTAAACGAAGAGAAAGAGACAGGAATTGAGGAGACAGAGACAGTAGACGAGGGGAAAGAGACAGGAAATGAGGAGACAGAGACAGTAAATGAGGAGAAAGAGACAGGAATTGAGGAGACAGAGACAGGAAATGAGGAGAAAGAGACAGGAATTGAGGAGACAGAGACAGGAAATGAGGAAAAAGAGACTGAATGGGAGGATATGGATATTGAGACGGAAGAGATGGAGAACGAGGCAGCAACATCAGACTCCACAAGGGCACAAGCACCCACAGATTCTGATTTTTTGCTTCAGTTGCCAAACCCCACTGATCCAGCCCATGTTCAGAAGAACAATATCAAGTACAATGAGGCCTTTGTCAAATTCTGCAATTCAGTTGGACCCTGTCGTCCGCTTGTCCAGTTCCCAAAAAAATCAAAATGGGCAGCCTTTTCAGGGCCACTGGTATGATACAAACTCCTGGTGGGAGTATTCTCCAAAGAATGATGCCATGTGCTGCTTCAGCTGCCGTGTTTTTCTAAATGATGAAAAGTACAAGAGCAGGTCTGCATGGAAGTCTGGGGGGGTAAACATGTGGAGGCAGGCCAAAGTCAGAATGAAGGAGCGCTCCTGCAGTGAATCACACATGATTGGCATGACCAGGTGGAATGAATGGAAAAGAAAGCCATTGGACATGGCTTTTGCAGTGGCAGATTCTCAATTGCAAGCAGCAAAAGAAAGGGAGAGGCAGAAGAACAAAGAGATCATCTTCCGATTAATAGATATCACAGTCTACCTAGCAAGACAAGGCTTGGCGTTTAGGGGTAGAGATGAAAGCTTGCTAAGTTCAAACCGAGGAAATTTTCTGCATCTGGTGGATTTGCTAGCCCAGTATGATAGTGTCCTCAAGCTTCATCTTGATGTAATCAAGGAAAAACAAGCATCAAATAAAAAACCCCAAGTGTCTCTCCTTTCTAATTGAACACAGAATGACCTTATTAAAGCACTCAGTATTTATGTTAAAAGATCCATCCAGAAGGAAGTTAGGGAAGCCTCAATATTCTCAATTATGCTTGATGAGACCACTGATGTGTCGCACATTGAGCAAGTGTCATTTGTTGTTCGCTATGTGCATGACATGACCATAAAGGAGCGCTTCCTCCAGCTCTGTGATGTACAGTCAACAACCAGCGAATCACTTGAAAATCTAGTAATTAAGTTACTGGAGGACAAGCAGCTCAAAGTCGAAGACATCCGTGGACAGAGATATGACGGGGCAGCTAACATGAGCGGTGCTTACAAAGGGCTGCAGTCCAGCATACAGAGGCAGAATAGAAAGGCACTGTGCGTCCACTGCCACGCACATTGTTTGAACTTAGTTTTAGTGGAGAGTGCAAAGTCAAGCATACATTTTGTGGACTTTTTTGCAGTAGTTGAAGAACTTTACACCTTCATTGCAAACTATACAAAGCGCCACGCAGCATTCATGAGGACACAGAATGTCCCAAATCCAGGTCAGCGCCCCCTTGAGTTACAGAAGCCCTCAGACACCCGCTGGACCTGCAGAGAAAATGCACTGAAGACCATCAGAAAAGTACTCCCTGCTGCCATGCAATTCCTGGAGGATCTGAGGAAGTGTGTGCCACCTGATTTGGCTGCAGGAGATGCAAAAATCCTGCTAAACTGCATGAATTTTGAACTCCTCCTCTGTTTGGAGATAACAACACCAGTTTTCCTTGAAATATCAATTGCTTCCAATGCCCTCCAACAGAAAGACCTAGACCTGGCAGCTGCTTACACTGTTGTTGATCGTGTCCTGAGGCGAGTGAAGGAACTGAGGACTGATGACCAATTCAAAGAGATTTTCCAGAAAGCCACAACAGCAGCAGAGGCACTGGACATTGACATTCCAGAACAGATTCCAGGCCAAGGAAGACGCCGGAAAGTCCCAGGAAAATTTAAGTACAGCTCCACCTTGGCAACTGAGGACTACCATGTCCAGACACTGGAGGAGTACTACAGGGGAAAGCTGTACTATACCTTCCTGGACACATTAAGGCAGGAGCTTGAGAGGCGGTTCAGAGGTGAAGGACAAAGAAGCAGTGACATCCTTATGTCACTGCACAGTCTCACTGACCCAGTTCAGTGGAAGAACACTGGTTAAGATCTTAATACTGTTCATTAACTGTGTGAATTTTACGGCTTGCAGGGAGAGGAGACCAGGACCCATCGAACAGAGAATACACCTACTACTCATCCCCGCATAAAAGCTTCTCAACAATAGACTATTTCCTGGTCAGCAATTCTATTATTTCACAAGTAAACAACCCAGAAATCCACCCCATAATTATTTCAGACCATGGTCCAATTAGCTTTGACTATATGCTTGACACAGACCCAACTCCTCCCTGCAGGTGGTGGTTCAACAACTCTCTCCTAATGGACCAAGACTTTAATACATTTTTTTGTAGAGAGTGGACATCCTTCATGGATTTAAATGACTCCCCGGACATATCACCATCATTACTTTGGGAAACAGCAAAAGTAGTACTTAGAGGAAACACAATCTCATATTCAACCCACAAGAAAAAGAAAGAACTACAAAAGCAAATACTTAGCCAACCAGCTCAAAAGGAATAAAGAAAAGACACTGATAACTGCAGTTAAAGACCAGCACGGAAACCACAGTCACAACCCAAATGAAATAAACCGGATCTTTCCTGACTATAATAAGGATCTCTATCACTCTAATAATAAACGCGACACTGATAACACCTACTCTTTTTTAAACAACATTGAACTGCAAAAACTATCAATAGAACAAAAAAAATGCATTAGATCAACCCATAACTCCGGAAGAACTCAGGAAAGCTATCTTCTCTATGCCAAACAATAAATCACCTGGCTCAGACGGTTACCCCATTGAATTTTATAAACATTTTTGGCACATCATATCCCCTCTGTTTTTTAGAATGGTCACAGAACTCAAACAATCAGGAAAAATGCCACCACATATGAATACAGCTCTGATCTCAGTTCTGCTCAAACCTAACAAAGACCCAACTCTCACAACCAGTTACAGACCAATAAGCCTCATCAACTGCGATATTAAAATAATAAGCAAAGCACTTTCACACAGACTAGAATCAGTAATATCTGACATAATCCATCCATATCAAACAGGTTTCATAAAAGGCAGGCATTCATCTTCAAACATGCGCCGTTTATTTAATTTGATTGATATTTCTCAAAGAAACAATATAAACACCATCATTACATCACTGGACGCCGAGAAAGCTTTTCATAAGGTTAGTTGGACATATCTCCACTACACTCTTGAGAAATTTGGCTTTGGAACGTCATTTATTCACTGGACTAAAACACTCTATAACTCACCTTCAACAGCCGTCATCACCAATAATTACATCTCCCAACGTTTCACACTTCAGCGTGGCACAAGACAAGGATGTCCACTCTCTCCATTACTTTTTGCTATTTTCTTAGAGCCTCTTGCGGCATCTATCCGTCAGAGCAACAATATCATAGGAATAAAAACAAAACAGGTCCACCATAAAATTAGCTTATACGCAGATGATATATTTTTATACTTAACAAAACCAACACAATCTCTCATTGAAGTCTCCACAACTATCAACAATTTCTCAAAAATATCAGATTACACCATAAACTGGCCTAAATCAACAATCTTGTCACTTTGCGGGGAACACTGGAAGGCCGCACTGAAAACACTACCCTTTTCTATGACAACCGGCCATATCCGATATCTTGGTATTTACGTTTCCACCAGGCTGTCAGAACTCTTCTCCCTCAACTTCACTCCATTATTAAAAGAAATTGAAGAAGATCTCATCTCTTGGAATAACCTACCCATTTCACTATTAGGAAGAATAGCAGCCATAAAAATGTCAGTATTACCAAAAGTAAATTATCTTTTTTCAATGACCCCCGTCCAACCCACAACACATTGGTTTAACACTCTTGACTCTATCATCACCAAATTCTACTGGGAAAATTAAAAAAACGAGAATACGATTGTCAACACTACAAAAACTCAAGGACACTGGGGGCCTAGCAGCACCTAATTTTTGACTATACCACCTTGCAAACCACCTACAGAAATGGTATAACTCCAGATAGTAAAATACCCCTTGAGATGTTACCTCGGCATTGATCCAGGCTCTTTTTCTGGGGAAGTATTTGACGCAGCGCCTTTTGTTGTACGCCCAACCAGCAGGACAAGGAGCAAATCCTGCCTCGGCTGTCTCAAAGGGATACACAGTCCATTTAAAGGCCAGGTTTCATACACAGTCCATTTAAAGGCCAGGTTTCATACACAGTCCATTTAAAGGCCAGGTTTCATACACAGTCCATTTAAAGGCCAGGTTTCATCAGGTCTCTCAAATATCAACTGACTAATTACTAGAAGAGCAAACCTCTATCCAAGTACTGACTTCAATTAAACAATAATATTAAAGTACAATGATGTTTTTATTAATTTTGACTAATTGTGAATTAAGACTTACAAGTTGCTGAGGGTTGATTTAGAGCAAATTAAACAAAACATACAAAAACTCACCCCAAGATATGCAGGATAGAAGAGCAATACAGATGAATGTAGACAATGTGAAGGAGGCCATGATAGCTTTTCTACAACCAGGAGAGACAGATGGCAATCCCAATAACTAAAATCAAATGATGAAATAAAAATTATTCTCAAAAGCCTGGTGAAGATACAGTTGGATTGTCTTTCACAGACTGATTCCAATAGCAAGGAGCATTTGATCGTACAACTACAGTCTTTTTAAAAGCAAGTGATAAATGTTTGTATGGAAGTTTTATTTGCTCAAGGTGTGAGGTATTGTGTATCAGGCATGGGCGCAAATTTAGGGGGGGTCAGAGGGGACAAGTCCCCCTCAATATTTATAAAAGATACATTTGTCCCCCCCAAAAAAATATCATGAGATACAAACCCCTCACAAATACAGGAAATATAACAATACAGAGTGGAAAAACACTAGTAAAATCCTTCATAATTGTTTTCCAAAAAAGCCTTACACCCCTATGCTTGGACCATACCATTTTTACTTTGGCACCCCTCTTGCGCTACATAGCCTGCATACCTCATCTCAATTGGCTGCATGAGCAGTGTAGATGTTTGCTTCAGAGTGCAGGAGCATGAATGACTGAGTAAGTGGCTGACATTAACTAGTTGACTAGCTAGCGAATTTGATTGTCCACTCCAGTATTCTTCCCTTTTTAGCCTTATCTTGTTTATAACTTGTTTGAAGTTATCAATTTGGTTGGGTTGATTTACCGGTACTAGTTTACCTCATTCTAGCAGCTAGCTAACGTTCGCTAATGGTTAGCATTTTAGCTAGCTAGCTAACTCTATGAACTAACGTTAGGCTAGGCAGGCGATACAGGAGCACTATGTAGCTAAGATATGTAGTGCAACGGTGTGTCTATAACCTAGGAGAATAAGTTGGGTTGGGGTGATAACTTTAGTTAGGTTGTGTTGGGGGCGAATGTTCACAAGGGGTAAGTGTTGCCTAGCTAGCTAGCTAAAGAAGCAGATAGGGAGACAGCCTATTACACAGCGCAGTGGAGACATCGCAAGGTGGAAAAGGAGAGGGGAGTGAGGCTTTGGGTCGGGCTCAGGAGGCAGCACGACCTGATCGCCAGTCGTGAATTGTGAGTCCGTCTCAATGCTACAGTTTGACCGAGGCAGTTTCTAGCTATTTTAACCCTACAGTAGTTGTCGGAAAATACTGCCTTAATAGAGTTACACATGCAGACTTTGAGTAGGCTGCTGTAAATAGCAGGATGCAAACAGCGCTTAAAAAAGCGAACTCGCTTTTTTCGTGGCCATTTGGGTGACTTGTGTGAATCGTGCAGATCCGATGACTTTTTTTTTTTTTTTTTTTCGCGAACACGGAATCGCGGAATTAGAAAAACAACTGCACCGGCACCGTACGAGTCCAAAAGGCAAAGAAACTTTCCAGGCTACCGTAGCGCACTGACATGGATTGTCTAACAAAGTGAAGAGTTGCCACTCCGCTCTGTTTTCACTGGCTAACAGCAGCACACTGACAGCTTAGCTTGTCTATTCAGAGAAGCGGTATCACTTTGGCTTATTTTCATATTCAATCTATGATATCACAGGCATACTCGTGCTCATTCATTGGTAGTTGAATTGTTAGGTCTGTTTGATAAGTAATTTACATTTTTAAAATAAATAATTAACATATTGTTAAATTATTGAGTCAAGCTTACTGGTAAAACATCTACTCCTTCAAGATAATTTCTTATGTTCTACAACTCATAAACATACACTAACACTCCATACCGAGTGTTTGAGCAACATGTCTCCTCTGTGCTACAAAAGATCCATAGTAAAAAGTACTCCTTTGTTGTACCCCTAATTCCTAATTGTCACACTGAGGAAAAACACTTTAAATTTATTACACTTGTTGCAATGACAATAAAATGTGTTCTGTTTGCAGAGTCAACATGAACAAACGACAGCACAAAGACATCAGGAGCTTTTCTGGTGCTAAAAAAAGAGTAAGATAAAGATTTAAACAACAGGGATTGAATCAAGAAGCATGGTCCTGGTCTACATCATAGTTCCAGTTCACTTAGGACTGTAGTCCCCATTAGGCATCACTAATGATATGAGCTTAAGATAACTTCAATAGTTCAAATGGTGAATATTTTAATTATTTCGCTCTGTATCAGCTGTAATGGTAGTGATGATGATAGCTAATGTAATGACTGATATAATGCAGAGAATAATGTATGGATGGACTGTATTAGTTCCCCTGATGGTGAGTGTTATATGTATGTGATACAGATGACAGTGAGGCAATCCCTGGTAACAATGAAATTAGAAAGAAGACTGCAACGGCTATGGAATGCAATTTACTCTCCCCACTGACCCCAGGTGGTGATGACATGAAAGTCACCATATTGTTCATTTTTATTCCTTCTGCAGGATACTAGACCCATGGATGACAGGGAGACTGAAGGCAGTGCAGTTGAAGTGAGTGTAGCAATAAACCAAATTATTTTGGTATCCAACTACTGCTAGGCATGAAATAGAGACCACAGTGCTCTGGCACCCTGCCTTCAATAGGACACTCGCCTAGTGTCTCCACTATCAGTGACTTATGCTTAGTGTACATTGCATGATTTTTTAAAACCCGATCTGAAATCCTGAAAGGAGAGCAGCGTACATTTACAGATTGCTTACCAATCATCGGCTGATATCGGGGCAAAAATCATGTAATGGACACTTAGCAATACTCAATGACCTTGTCAGCTCTAGACACAGTTAAGATGGGTTACAATTAACTACCCAAGAATCAAATAAATTCAAATAAATTACAGCAGTTGAAAGTGTTAACATGTGCAATGTGTGTAGGAAGAACCAGTCAGTGAGGCAGCGAGTCAGAGAGAGGGAGAGCAAGAGGTCGCTGAGGCAGAAAAAGAGATAAGAAAACATGGCCTGAAGGGGGAAAATGGCATACATGGACATAAAATTGCTCCCAATGGGTCGAGGGTTAAGATGGGTCCATATTCCCTGCACACCTCTGCTGCCAGGTTTGAACAGTGCATCCCACAGTGAAAGTATAAAGAAACAACAACTACTGGCCTTATCAGTGCCTGTACACCATTGTTCTTGCCCGCCATATTGGCAGCCCCATCATAGGCCTGTCCTCTTAGGGAGGATAGGGGCAGATTCAGCCTTTTAAGTAGATCAATCGCAATGTTGGAGATACTTTCTCCTGTTGTAGATTTGGTTTGGTAGGTAGAGACCAACAAATACCTGGTTTGAGCTAAACCACTAAACCACGGTCTACATACTGATACATATTGACTCCAGCTCTGTTCCTAACATATCTTGTGTGCCATCGATTATCCCCTGCCTGGCCAATTATTTGATTTACGGTATTTACTTGGCTAGCCTAGCTGAATGTTGTTTTTCTTTTACATTTAATAAAATATAGGCCTATTTTCCTAGTAAACTGATGCATAAAAATGGTAAATGGGTGCATAAAAATCCACCAGAATGCAGGAAATTAAATGCAAGATGCAAAATTTCAGGGGAGAACCCCTGACCCCCGCTAAATGTGTCCCCCCCAATGTCTAAGGGAAATGTGCACCCTTGGTATCAGGAAAATGATTCCTGAGAAGTTTACTGAGAGTTATGGTCTTGACAAATTTCCAAGTATTTATGATGCAGATCCTGAAATGTGATCTGTAATAAACTATTAAGCTAATCTAAATACACTTGAGACATATTCCTGAGAAAGCAGCCCTCAAATTCCTGGAAAGTCTCTCATCTCGTACAAAAAAAAAAACTTAAAAGGTTTGAACAGTTATTCAGTCCTTTTGAAAAAGTATTTGTCTCCTTCCCAGTTTCATGGTTTTTTTTTTGTATATTTGTCACACTTAAATGTTTCAGATCAACAAACAAATTTTAATATTGCACAACCCAAGTAAACAAAAGATGCAGTTTTTACCACTCAGTCCTGACTAAGGGGCAGAGGGGTATTGTCGCCCCCACGAGAGACAGATGGGTGGACGGGGGCGGTCTCCGGACGGCAGGCGGAAAATTGTGTCCGGACCTTGTTGAGGTTTGTACCCAAATCTTTTATAACCGCCTGGGTTATGAACTTGATTTTGCATATGTGTATCGCTTTAGTAGGTAGGCATGCCTTGTTGAGGTTCTGTACCCAAATGACCTTTGGCCTTGCCTCACTGACCTTCACCTATAAAACTTTGTTCGGGCCATTTCTCTCAAACCACTAGGGTTAGGACCTTGTTTTGCAGATGTGGACTTGCCTTGGTGGGTAGGCCTCGTCCAGGTTTTGTACCCCAATGACCCTTTACTCCGGTTCATACCTTTAATTCAGTGTGTGGGGGCTGAGGGGTATTGCCTTCACCCCCATGAAGCACCTTTTTAAATTATGTTTTCATTTATTTAAAATGGTAACCAGGAGCTTTCCCTTTCAAAACTCAAATGCCAATTTTGAGCAAAGGTGCATCCCACATTTGTATTGCCATACTGCCCCATGCACCACTGTACACCCTCCATCGAACATCTATGAATAACTTCATCATTTACATCAGGTACAGTATGTCTGAGGTTCTGTTTTTATCTCCTTGGTCCACTGACAATTTACAATTTAAAAAGAAGAAAAATATTACTATGAGAAAAGTAGTTCATTGTCATTTTAGTAAAATATTCTGTCAACTTCTTCCATAGTTATTTTGTCAATGCAGTGCAGCTACACTTTGTATCATGAATCTATCCAGTTTCAGATTATAAACGTTGTGTTCTGCTAACTGTCCTAGAGAAGGGACCACTTAATAATAAAAATTAAGTAGTCTTTTTTCCTGAATATTCGGCATTTCATTGATTTTCAAGGCTGCAGTAAACACTTATTCATTGCTCAATATGCTACAGGTGACTCTTCACAAAACTCACTATCTCGGGCAGTGGTATAGGCAGAAACTGCTTTGGGTGGGCCGAAATAAATGAGGATAGGCCAATTTTCCCTGTAAATATCGCCTGACGGTACGCATGATAATGCAAAATATTCAATGCTTTCATTAGGCATACAATGAAAATTTCACTGTTTTCAGCGATTTTCTTTGAATAAAAAGTTATCCGAATATTAGAGTAATCTATCAACAGTAAAGCACACAACGTCCATCTTCATGCAATGTTGTGGCGATAAAATAGTAAATTTGATATGGAAAAATGTTTTATTCACTAAGTACGCTGTACTAAATACATAAGGTACTCTACTAAATTCAGCATTTCCTTATTTGCATCTTGCAATGCAAACTGTCTAATCTTCAGTTTGTGGTTGTTTTAACTAAAGCAAAGAAAATGATTATCAACTTTAAGTTTTAATAACGTTTGCTGAAATGCGTTAAATTTTGTGTCCAAATGAAGTGTTTATTGACCATATATTTAAAATCAATTAATCAATAAATTCATAAATTAATCATTTTTCAATAGAAAAAAATATTTTCATGGCTGAGTGGGCCGGTGCTGCCTAGGCCCAACACTGGCCACGCCCCTGATCTGCAGCAGTATGCTAAAATCTGCATGATAATAAATTAAGCTGTTTAATGATTAGAAATATATATTTGGCTTTACTTCAAATAGTCTGTGCATGTGGGAAGGTGCTAATTGCTTTCCAGAGCAATGCATAGTTCCACCGACATCCAGATTATTTGTGCGAAATACTGGGATGGTGTGAGAATAACAGAGTATACATTTTCGTTTTGGCAGTCCTCGCTCAAAATTGAGCTAAATTTCAAAAACTATTCAACAGAGGAAACGAATTAAAATTTATCCACAGCAAAGTGAAAAACTGCATATCCTTCCCCCAGCCAGAAATCAGTTTGAGAAGTGTTGCAGTGCTTTTGCTGCTGAACGTGGCATAACCAGCCTATGGGCGGGCGTTTACTCTTTTACTTGGGCAATATAGGTGCTGAACTGTTTTTTTCCTTTATTCAATAAATTAAATATTCACTTCAGTGTATTTTGTTTCATGATCTCATTATCTTGAACTACCCTTTGTCTGAAGTGTCATGGACCAGAACACAGGAACCACTCACAGACCTGAGGATAGCAAAAACACACAAAATTTTTTTATATTTCAGAATGTGAAGTCCAGGAACAAAACCAGGAATCAGACCAATTCAGAGCAGGCAAATGAGAGCACATCGAACAAAAACGAAGAGTTGGCTGTCACGGTCAGTAGAGCAGGCAAGGGTCAGAGCTGCTATATCAGCCCAGGGGACCAGGGCAGGGGTGCAGGAAAGCATGATCGGGAATGGATTAGTGTAGACTAAAGCTGGGACACAGACACACCAGGGTAGCCAGAACTGGGTCGTGATGGAATTAGCCACAGGCATGAAGGCAAGCACTGGACAGTTAGGGCTAAATTCCCTGAGACAGTGAGCAAAAATGAAACAGAGGTGCCTGAGAGATTGTGAAGAATGCACACGAGAATCGGGAAGATAAGACAATAATTCACTTAACTTAAACAATTAACAGAAAGATACGGGAGACAAGCGAACAGCCAAAAAAAACCAAACTACTAAAAAAAACGCGAGCTTCATTTAAAGGGACACTGTATGTGACAATAAAGATCTGAAAATATTTAGTTTGTTAAATATGCAAAAATAGAGGAACTCAGGGGGGGCCATATATTTTTACATGGTGTCTGGAACAGTGTCTCAGTAAGCAGTATGGGTTTTATTCACTGCTATATTTTTACTGTATTGTATGTTATGCGTGTAAGAAAACATGGAAAAAATTGTGTCCCTTACAGATTCAATAAAGGATGCAACTTTTTTTTTTGATCTCATATTACAAAACTGGTGTTTGTATTTTATGGGGCAGGGCAGCTTTAACCAACACCTCCAGTCTCGTCACATTGATTGGACTCCAGGTTGGCCGACTCCTGACTCCAATTAGCTCTTGAAGAAGGCATTAACCTAGGGGTTCACATAATTAGCACTGTGAATGTTTACATGTTGTGTTCAATAAAAACAGAAAACAATAATATTAATTAGTTTAAGAAGGGTTTGTCTATATACTTAGATTCAGATCACATTTTATGACCAATTTATGCAGAAATCCAAGTAATTCCAAAGGGTTCACATACTTTTTCCACCCTGCACTGTGAATGTTTACATGTTGTGTCCAATAAAAACATGAAAACATATAATAGTTTGTGAGGTATTAGTTTAAGAAGACTGTGTTTGTCTATAGTTGTGACTTAGATGAAGATCAGATCACATTTTATGACCAATTTATGCAGAAATCCAAGTAATTCCAAAGGGTTCACATACTTTTTCCACCCTGCACTGTGAATGTTTACATGTTGTGTCCAATAAAAACATGAAAACATATAATTGTGAGGTATTAGTTTAAGAAGACTGTGTTTGTCTATTATTGTTAATTAGATAAAGATCAGATCACATTTTATGACCAATTTACGCAGAAATCCAAGTAATTCCAAAGGGTTCACATACTTTTTCTTGCAGCTGTATGTGTTTCACCGCAGATGGCTTATTCTTATCCACAGAATACTTGTTAAGGAAAATTACGAAAAACAGATTAAGGCTTAGTTGTGCTCGTCTTAACAAGCACAACTTTGCTACGCCTGATGGTACTGACTGTTGTCAGAGTTCATGGAAACTCAATTTGATTTCAATCCTAATTCACTTAACGATTGAAAATAGGTCAAAATCAATCATTATTTTCAAGGGATGGTCAGCTCTTCACCAATTTTCAGTTCACCAGGGCCTGCTGCTGTACACGCTCTCTTATTGTGCCATAAAGGTGGAGTCCCATTAACCCATTTAAACCGGGACAGCATGTGCGCATTTTAAGAACTTGTTGTTGCCGACACAGATATGCGCGTAATTTTGAAATTACCGTAATTACTGTTTTTGCGCAATAGAAAAAAATTCCAACTGTTCCTGAAAGCTGAGAAGCTGCGCTTCAGCCTAAATACAGGTTACTATGGTAAACATGGCAGCGTGATTCTCTGCTGGGATTTTTGCATTAGACCTTAAAGGGTTAAGGGCGTTTTCTGTCCCAAACCACCAAATTCAAAATAATTTTAAATTATTTTCCACTAAATGTGACAATAGTGGGGTTGAGGTTTGAGGATGGTAAAAAAAGGAGACTTCCTTATATATAATATAACATATATAATATCTTCCTATCTCAGCAGTATGACATCAATTTCAACAATTTCTTTTTTCATTCAGACGGAAAATATATCAGCTACAATGTGCATTGATCAGCACATGATTATAATCATTGGTGACACTTTGTGGGGCCCCAGAATGGGTGGCCCCTCCCAAAAACTAAAAAATGTTAAAAATATCATTTTTTATCATAAAGAAAATTGATAGCGCAGGTTTCTCTAGTGGATTCATGAACCCCATGGGATGGTTTATCAATGCTTAATGAAACTATGCCGGGACTTTTTTTGCTTCCAAATGTAATCTGTCTCACGCTGAATTAAAGCGCTTCATGAATTGGAAAAAAGAAGTGACCTCATCATTAAACCAGCTGATAAAGGAGGAGCTATAGTTGTCATGAATTTTGAGAAATGTGATGCTGATGTTAGGAGCCATTTGTCAAATACAATTTACTAATTACCTCTATGTTCAGACCCCACTTTGGAAAACTAAGAAAAAGATTGATAATTTTCTTGACACATCCTTTGAAAGAGGTTGGATGATCGAAAAAGAGAAAGACTTCCTCATTATGGATGTTCCTATCTGTCCGTTTTTTTTAGGGCCGGCCGAAAATTCCCAAATGCCTTGACAATCCTCCGTTGCGCCCGATTGTAGCCAGTATTGGCAGCCTCACAGAGCCACTTTCCCAATTTGTTGATTTTTTTCATTAAGAAATTTGTTGTTGATTTGCCATCTTTCGTTGGAGACACTACTGATGTCCTTAATGTTATAAAAGATTTGAAATGTGGCCGTAATGATTTATTAGTGTCATTTGATGTACAGAGCTTATACACCTGTGTTCCCCACCATATATGGAAGCTCTTTCTCACGATCTTGACAAGCGTCCTGATAGTTTACTTCCTACTAAGGACTTTCTGTTGGCACTGTCTAAAATGATTGTATCCAACAACTTTTTAAAATTATTCTGGAAAATGTTACCTCCAATCGCAAGGCACATCAATGGGTGGCTCTTTCGCTCCGTCTTATGCTTGCCTTGTTATGGGACTGTGGGAAGAAAAATAACCCTAACCCTAAAAATATATATTTTCAAACCCTCAAACCCTTTCCTAACTAAAGTCGATTTGTTTAAGAGATATATTGACGATATTTTTGTTATTTGGAAAAGCACTGTTAATTAATTGGACGATTTGTTTCACTATATTAATACTTCTACCGATTATTTGTCCTTTACCAAGGAATTCAGCCTCACAGATATCAATTTCCTAGATTTGACTATCTAAAAGGAGGACAATGGTACACTTCAAAGGACGATTTTTCGTAAACCTTTGAGTAAAAATACACTCTTAAGAGCCGAGAGTCATCACCCTAATCAGCCGATCAATAACATCGCCATAGGTCAGTTTTTAAGACTGCGCAGGAATTGCAGCTCAGATGCTGATTTTCATGCCAAAGCCGTAGAAAAGAATGAGCACTTCCGAGCCAGAGGTTATTCAAGTGGCTGTACTGACACTGCTGAACAGAGAGCAGTGAGCTCGGAAAGACACACCCCTCTGTCTAAAAGACCCAGAGATCATACCTCCACTCGGCTCTGTTTCTCTACGGAGTATACCGCAATGGCAGGCAGAATTAAACACATTGTTCTTAAACACTATTTAAAAGTGACCCATCTACAAAAGAGATTTCTGCTCAACCTCCTTTAATTTCAGATGTGCTAGCAATCTCAGAGATCAGCTGGTTCATTCCAATATTTGTAGACCATCCCCCTCTTCCTGGCTACCTACTCAACCTGTAGGTTTTTATCGCTGCGGGCAATGTACCCACTGTTCAAACTCTTCTGACATCAAAGAGTTTACATGCCCACATATGGGCAAAAAATTTAAAATCGTTTCTTTCATAAACTGTAAAAGCACTCATGTTATCTACATATTGAAATGCCCGAGTGGTTTAGTATATGCGGGGCAAACCAAGCATCCCCTCAAAGCCAGAATTGCTGAGCATAAGACTGCTATTCGCATGAAAAACTTGGATAATGCCATTGCATGTCCAGGCCCACTCGATGGCAATGGCCTTCCTTTCCACTGCTGCATACTTAGTCTCACTCGGGCGCAGCTTACGGCTCAGGTATATTAGCGGGTGTTCCTCCCTCTGGAACTCTTGTGACAGCACTGCCCCCAAGCCCGTCTCCGACGCGTCCGTCTATCACAAAGGGGAGGTTAAAATCGGACGTTTGCAGTACTGGCTGCAACCACAGGGCAGTCTATAGGGTCACAAATGCTGATTCCTCTCACGGTCCCCACAGGACGTCCTCGGGCTGTCCCTTCCTGGTGAGGTCCGACAGAGGCATGGTGAGGGATAACCTGCTGGTAGTACCCTGCCAGGCCCAGGCACATACCTGGCGTTTGGTGGTGGGGCGGGGCCAGCCCTGGACAGCAGCTACCTTCTTTTCCTGAAGTTTCAGGAGGCCCCAACCGATGGTGTAGGCTAGGTACTGTGCTTCATCCTGGGTGACGCAGTACTTAATCGGGTTGGCTGTCAACCCCGCCCGCCTGAGGGCTTCCAGCACGAGCAGGAGATGTTGTTGGTGCTCGCCCCAGGTGGCAGAGTGAATGACTATGTCATCTATATAGGCAGCGGTGAAGTGCTGACAGGGGCGGAGAACGGCGTCCATCAAGCGCTGAAACGTAATCGCGGCCCCATGCAGGCCAAAGGGGAGGAGCCGGTGCTGGAACTGCCCCCAGGGGCTCCATCAACTTGTCAGCTCAAGGCATGGTGTAAGCGTCAAATTTCGTGACCGCGTTCAGCCTCCGGAAATTGTTGCAGAACCTGAGGGTGCCATTGGGCTTGGGAATCATAATGATGGGGCTCAACCAAGGGCTGCAGGCTTCTTCGATCACCCCCAGGTCCTGCAACCTCCTCCATGACGGCCTTTTGCTGTGCCTCCAGTACCCAGTATGGCCGCACGTTCACCACCACTCCCGATGGCATCTTCACACAATGGACAAGCAGGTTAACGTGGTACAACTGCTGCTGTTTCCACTGGCCTGGTTGCTCCACCAGGTAGTTGACGGGTCCCACCTTCTTGATAATAGAGTAGGGACCCTGCCACGAGGTCAGGAACTTGCTTTCTGGGGTAGGGATCAGCACAAAAACTCGATCCCCCACCTTCGATCTCCCTTGACTGGGCTCCCCGACTATATACCTTTTGTTGGGCTCGTTGGACTTCTTCCATATGCTCTTTCATCAGGACTATTTAGCCATGTCCAGGAGCCCATGGGGCTGGCGTCCGTACAGCAGCTCAAATAGGGAGAACCCAGTGGATCCTTTGGGTACCTTCCTCACAGCGAAGAAGTCAAATGGCAACAGGTGATCCCAGTCTCGACTATCCTGAGCCACTACCCATTGGAGTATATGCTTCAATGTCTGGTTGAAGCGCTCCACCAGGCCGTCCGTCTGAGGGTGGTATACAGAGGTACGGAGGTGTTTGACTCGCAGCAATAGACTCACATCAGCCATGACCCTGGAGACAAAAGGGGTACCCTGGTCAGTAAGAATTTCTGCTGGGAAACCTACCCTACTCATCAGCTGCACCAACTCGCGGGCAATGTTTTTAGTGGTAGCTGTCTGCAGGGTCAAGGTCCTGGGGTACTGGGTAGCCTAATCCACAATTACCAGGATGTACTGGTGCCCCCAAGCCGACTGCAGCAGAGGCCCCACCAGGTCCTTCCCAATCCGTTGGAACAGGGTGTCACTGACTGGCAAGGGGATCGGGGGTGCGGGGGCTGGCTTAACCAGTGAAGTCAACTGGTATGTGGGACAGCCCTGACAAAGCTTCCCTACTTCTCCATGCACGCCTGGCAAAAAAAAAAAAACCTGTCAGTGATGCATAATAGGGTCTTCCTGTGTGCTAACATCATCGCTTGGGTGACGTAAGGCTTTGGTGCAACCAATAGCTCCTTCACTTCTCCCCTCTTCTCCACAGCGTAGTAGACGAGACCCTTCTTTACTAAGAAATATGGGATTTGTTTTTTCCCCCTCTCCACAGGGGGTGCCTTCTATGTCCCGCTCCCATGACCAGGCTTGCCGTAGGTTGGGGTCTTGTAGCTGCTCCACTCCGAACCTTCCCCGGGGAAAGACCTGGGAGGGGAAATCAGACATAGACAGGGTGAGTTGTTGCTCACCTTCTCCGTCTGCCTCTCCCGCCTCCGCCCCTGCAGCCATGCGCTCCCACAGGCAAGCCATGTTAGGGCTATCCTCCTCCCTGGTCTGGCACCTTTGTGCCTTTGCCCTGCTGCCAACCCCAACACTGGTCTGATGGTGCCAGAGTACGTCAAACCCCGGGAGGTCGTCCTAAAAGGAGTGGGAAGGGGAGGTCCTTTACCACACCTGCCACTATCAAGTTAGATCAGCGGGCTTGCTTGACCTGCAGTTTCACAGTGGGCAGTTCTTGAACGTACATGTACATCAAAGAGCACAGGCCGGCAGATAGCGCATCAGTGGGTACAAGCCACAGCTGGATACCATGCACCGCCACGTGGTACCTGGAGGGCACCACCAGCAAGGTCACTGCCTCTGGGTAACGCAACAAGCAGCAGGAGGTCATGGCTGGCTAAGGGCCCGTGGCGCCCGGGTTGGTGTGCATAGTGGCGCTTGATGGTGTTTTCCAGGGTGAGGTCTGGGGAGGCGGGGGGACAACCGAGGTGGGCAATCTGCTAATGTGGGCCTGGGTCTTTCTCAGCTGTGCTCGAGGGGTTCGTTAGCAGTTGCAGGATGAGAGGGTTGCTTGTCTGTGAACCTTCGGACCCCAGGTCGTTCGGGTCCCCGTAGCATTTCTTGTGTCGCCTCCACTTGCTCCACCAGAGTGACCAGCCTGTTGGGCCCACATGGTGGTCTCAATTAATGCCCGAACCAGCTCCTCCATCCTGTCTGTGGGGTAATTAGAGAGAGGCAGAAAGAAACCAAAACACACCGCACCAACACCTGGGACCGAATACACCACACAGTATTAATCCCCGTAATATTTAATGGTTACCACTGCCAATGTGCGCCTGTGTAGCGTGACACCGGAAAACAAGGCACAGACTAGGCGGGAGGTTGAGTCAAAACTGGCCCAAAAGAGGTAATTTTATTTATATTGTCGTAACAAAGAAAAAATAATGTTATGCGCATTTAAATGAGTACAAAATGTTAATGCTGATCGTCATCTCCTTCTACTTCTGGAGGAGACATCTGCGCTCCTCGCTGGCCTCCTCGCAACTGCCCGTCTCGCTCTTTTGGGCTCCGGTCGGCTCTGATTATTAAGGCCCTGATTATTATAAGGGCGAGTGAAGCTCTGCTGGAGAGCTTCTTTTACATATTGCTCCATAGCTTGTCCCATTGCCAAAAATGGAAAGTCTGTCGAGAGTAATTTATTTTTTTATTTAAGAAAAAGTTACTTGATTAATAAATAAGGTTAATTTCAATTTTATATGGAAGAACAAGGGCTCTATCTTTCACACTGCCCTACCCGTTGCCACTACCCGCGACCCGTGAATTATGCATTTAGCAGCTTCGACTATCCCTAAACGGTATCTTGCGGCCACACTACCCGCTATGCATTATGCCGAATCCTTTATTTGCGACTGGAGGTGTGCCCGTGGGCGTGTTTATGCGCTTTCCCTACAATTGCTATCTTGACCACACAGGTGAGGGAAAGGGTATAGCGGGTCCTCAAACCACCCGCTTCCCATTTGGCAATTGAAGACACGGCTTCTTCCCTATGCGATCTAACAGCGACAAATGGGCTATATTCAGTTCAGAAAAATAATAAATTATAATTAGGTCTATGCACTGGCACTCAGCGACGTAACTTTTTTTCCAGCGAGAGCGGCATTTCAGAACTCTTCAGCGAATGAAGGTAATTCTGGTGACAAGTGTGTGGTTTTGTCCGTTTACATTTTCCAATCGGACAGCTGTCTATTTTTTTTTTAACAGCAAAGTTGCGGACTGTGCTGCAAAAACAGGTGTGCGTATCGTTGTTTAAATTACCTTCATTAAAAGGAGTTCGAAAACCGCTCTCGCTGGAAAAAAAATTACCGTTGCTGAGTGCCAGTGCATAGACCTATTATTAAATTATTTTTCTGTACTGAATGTCGCCCATTATTTTGTCGCTGTTAGATCGCATGGGGGGAGAGAAGCCGTGTCTTCAATTGCCACTTGACTATTCTTGAACTGGAAAACGTGTTAATAAGGGAAAACCATCTAGAATTAGCCAGGACTAATAGTAGTCAATAAAGGGATGGATATTTTCTCCCAAATTTTCAGGTGTAGCGCCGGCCCTGAGTATTATTTCCCACAGAACGAGAACGCGTGACAAAGCTGCGCGTCTCCCATCAGGCAGTGACGAGATTATGTCACCTGGTTGCAGATGATGTAGACACCGCTGCCAGCTGTCCGTATGCCTTGCCCGTTGCTGTTAGGGTTACAATGGCACTATTTTTCTATGCTAGTGGGTCATTCCAACACCCACTCAGCTCAGTTGGAGGTATGACCCAATCATGGTGAAACGCATTTCTTTCTTTTTTTTTTTTTTTTGAAGTTTCCATCACAAAAGGGGTAGGCTTGATTTTTTTATTATTATTATTACATACCAAACATTAAACAATATGTCAATGTCAGAGAATAAGGTTATTAATAAATCAAACAAATATGCACACATTATGTGCATTCACTCATGTGCCAAAATATTATGTCTACTCACAGATGTAACGAATATCATTAACCATCTTGCAAGAACGTCGTTCTTCCAAGTCTGTGAAAAGACCTTGAACAGTAAGCAAAGTCAGCTCTTGTATAGTCAATGTGATGGATGCGGGAGAAATGAAACCTGAGTAAATTTTATAGGGGCCAAATTCTTACGGGCATATGATTGGTTCAGAGCATCTACTAAGCAGCAAAGCTTGTGGGACATTCGTTGGGTCGGCAGTGAATTCCTACCAACAGTGTTCTGAGAAGGTTCCAGAACTGGTGACAGGGTGTTGGGCCTCAAAGACTCATTGATGCACGAGGGCAATGCAGGCTGTTGGGGAAAACTGACAGAAGGGGAACTAAAGCAGAAATCAAAGAAAATTTGAAATGATGATGATGGAAGGAATGTCTCTCAATGCATAGTGCATGACACCCTGCTGCATTTAGGGCTTTCTAGCTGCAGACTAGTCCAGTAATCCTCCGCTGTTGTTGAACGTCCCTGCAATGAGCATTCGAACATCGGAAATTGACCTAGGAGGAATGGCAGAAAGTTGACTGGTCCGATAAGTTGTGTTTACTTTGACATCATATACTTTGGCTCGGTACATTTATGGCATTTACCTGGGAAAGGGATGGCACCATAATGCACTGTGGGAGGAGGTCAAGCTGGTGGAGGGAGTGTGATGCTCTGGGAATGGTTCTTCTGGGAAACCCTGGGTCTGGGCATTCACGTGAATGCAAATTTGACAGCTGTTTTACGTCATGCAGATGACCAACAACATATTAGTCAGGTGGTCAAAATGTTTTCGCTCATTCGCGTTTATTCAAATGAATAACGCACAAAGTCGGCAACGTGTTTTTGCCATCCAAACTATAAAGCTATTAATGTCTCAATATCCAACTGGAAGGCTGCAGAACATTCAGATGTATTGTCAGATGGCTGTGTCTTTCATTCTCATTAATCTTTCTTTCTCAAGGCCCAAAGGAAATAGCAGTCGGACATCCTGAATGCCGCACGCATGCAATGGGAATTCTCAACACTTCAGTCACAAATGACTCCATCATTAGACCAGCAGGATTTTACGTTTTCGGATTCACAACTTTAAAGTTTGAGTTGTTTATAATTTTCCTTGGCTTTGTTTACATTATAAACATTTATTACATTTATTCAATGTATTTATGTATTTATTCTTGTCATTATATGGATAGATAATTGCTTACACACTCCAAAGTACACTGCAGTGGCCAATTTAGGGGTTGTAGACCTTCTGGGCAGTACATCTTATATTCCTACCTCAATTAAGACAGTTCTAACAGGAGGGACGTTTATGTCTTACGATGGATACTTAGCACAGATTGTCATTTATTACAGTTCTATATTTTTAGAGTCATTTTCCCTCAGTGTTCTTGCGTATGACCGGTTAATTGTGATATGTTTCCCACTGAGGCATGGTTCTATCAACACTCCAATAAGAATGATCTGTATTTTAATCACAATTTGGGTGTTTAGTGAAAGTGTCATGTTGTTTTTTACTTTGATCTTGACTGAAGTTTCTTATTGCGATTCACTCATTGTGTCCAATTATATTTGTGAGTATTCGGCCGTGTTCTATCTAGCCTGCAATGATTATACACTTCAGTGGATAGCTTCAGCTTCAGCATGTATACTGATCTTGTTTGGTTCGCTGAGTTTAATTGTTTTGTCATACACCTGTATTTTAAGAGCTGTACTCAGAATGAAGAATGTGGAGAGCCGGTACAGAGCACTTGCAACTTGAACTGAACATTTCATACTTGTGGCGGTTTTTTACGGGCCATCCATATCAGTGTATATCACTGAACTTTTCTTTGACCACATTGAAACAAAACTCAAAATGGTGAGCTTGGCTTTGGCCACATGTATCCCCTCCTGTCTGAACCCTATAGTGTATTCTCTGGCAACTAAAGAAATCAGCGGCAGAATTCTCACGATGCTCCAGAGAGCTAAAGTAACAGCTGGGGTGAGGTGGATGTAGACTTTAATTGTGGATGTAGGGGTGAACTGTATTTGTACTTTCAAATAAGTAGCATCACATTAACGTCTGGTTTTTGGACTCAATTGCCCTTTATTTAGCTTTTTTTTTCTCAAAACTGAAGTTGATTAAATCATCTTACCTACACATAGAGTACTTTTACAAAAAATTCTAATTTACTTCGGCACACTTTTATTCTTGTCAGTTTCATCATGTGTCATGCTGCTGGCTCAAAGCATTAATTGATGGCAGACCTCTAGGTGGCCTTATTGCAGGTCTGTAGGCTGGACTTGATTAGCAGGCTTGTGTGGCCATCGATGTACTGCAAGGGCAAATTCAGTCACAACATTGCTGAAAATCATTTGGCAAGATGAAAAAAATAGAATAAGGTTCTGAAAAGAAATACATGTAATTTTGGGACAGTCAATCGGGAGTAGTGCCATAACTATTGGTTGCATGAGTGGAATCCTGAGGCCAATCTTTAACCACCAACTGGATAGACTGAATATAGGGGAACCCAGGGCAAAGTGGAACACAGGCCAAAGTGAAACACCCCCAATAAAATCTGTCTTCATGCTGCCCTCTATCTAAGCTCATGCACCAAGAACACAGCATGGATGCTGCATCGTTTGTGACCGGAACCGTGGAAATGAGTCAGGTATGTGTGCTTTTTACAGAAAAAATCGTTTTTCCATATATTTAAACCAATAATCCAAGAAGTGTATTATCTGATAAACTATATTGTGCTTATGCTGAATTATCTCGAAGGCCATATTAATGATGGATGGGGGTAAGCTTACTTTGTACATGCTAACATGGCTAGCGAAAAATGGCCGACATGACCGTGTTGCAAGTTGGGAGAAATCTCATTTGGTCGGGGCAAAGTGTATGGGGCAGAGTGGAACACTATTCCACTTTGCCCCAGTAGGAGGACATGATGTTTTTGTCTATTTACAGGGTTGTACCAGGACAGTACTGTACCAGGAAGTAAATGATTTTGACATTGAGGACCTCTAGGGGCAGCATTCCATTTTGCCTCGTCCCGTGTTTCACTTTGCCTCGAGGATTTGGGGCAAAGCGGAATTTGTATATATTTTTTTCAAGTTCATACCATTTAATAAAACTGATTCTTTGAGAAACATTGTTTGTGTCATTTGTAAGTAGTCAGCCTAAGGCAAGATTATAAACCCAAGGTTTTGCTTAACTTTGCTTTAAAATCCTGTTTTGGCTGGCCAAAAATTTTTGGTCCGCTTTGCCCTGGGTTCCCCTACAAACTTACTATCCAGCTGAACTCAGGTGCTACCGAGGGTTTGGTTTGAATTTTAAAGTTATTTTAAAAACGAGCTAGTATTTTTCACGAAATGGTAAAATGTCTCATTTTCACACCATCCCAACTTCATTGGAATTGGGGTTTGTAAAACATTAGTCAATGAAAATTGGACATGACAACAAGATTGCTATAATTATCATGGCTGCTCAAAGAATGTAAATTAAACCAGCAGAGGCTGAAACACCTCACTGCAACGACAAACAAAAGTTGTGCATATTACTATCTCACATCTGCGCTGTATAGCTGATTCTCCCCATCGTTGTTGGAGCCCGTGCTCTCATAGAGGCCGTCCCGCCTTAACCTACTGTTTGACCCTGGGGCTGAAAAGTTTTTACAGCCTCCCCCCCGTAGCTTCGTTTTTATCGACAGCGCCAAACGACTTAGTTCCTCTTGCGAGGCTTGTCCCTCCCTGAGTCGGATAACACCTCAAATATTTGGGGACCACAAAGGAAAAACCAGCAGAGTCCAAATTTCGCATTTCTGTATATTTTTTAATATATTATTATAATATTTATAATAATATATTGTAATATTATATTTTATTATAATATTTTATATATTTGCTTATATTTTCAGATCTTTGTTTCCAAGATCGTTTTGAATTTTTAATTAATAATTTCTCCACAACGTGAAAATGTGACTGATCATTTTTCCATTGTGGTCTTCATTTACATTAGGCCGATACTGTAAACAGAATAAAAACAAGAGTCAGTCTTAAGACTGAACACTTTTAATAACAATCACACACACGGTGCTGCGTTTCAAAGGAAACTGCATTAAAGTTTGATTCCACTCCGAAACATATAAACAAGAAATCGAAGCTTATGAAAATTGCCATTTCCGTTTGTAAAAAATAAAATTCCATGTATGAGTAAATTTTGGTTTTCATTATTTTTCTTTTTGAAAATTTGTGTATTTTTCACAGTAAAATGAGCCCTTCCGTGAAGAATAAATGAGAGGTTGATTTCCAGAGGTGCGCAAGTCCGTTTTTCGTCTTTTTAAAGAAACTAGATTTTAAGAATTTGACAACTTGGGGGGGGGGGAGATCATGTTGCATATGTTAAGCTAATGTAAAAGTAATTAAATATCAGAAAAGATGTCTTAGGATGTATTAGGAAATCTTCTAGCCTCTACCATAATTCTTGGCCCAGATATGTCTAACGCCAGTGTAACGGTTTCTGTCCCGCCGGATGCTACAGCGGCTTATCTGGCGGGCTCTAGGACCGTGGAGTGAGAGATTAGACTCATGCGCCAAGGCTGGAAGTAATGAGGTGGTTTAATTAACAGGAGGATGACAAACAAAAGGGAAACAATGTTCCAACTAAAACAATAAACCAAAGACAGGAGAAGGTGGCTGATAAAATGCCACTGACCAGCAGTGGAAAGGAAGATGCTGACCGTCTAAGGCCAGGCTTATACCAAACCTCTTTTCAAGCGATTTCAAAGTCGTAGACGAATTTCCAAAATCAGAATAAAATCATGAAAGTTTTGCAAAAGTTGCAGCGTGTTCCCCTGATCTAGGTCGTTAGATTAAAGGTGGTCATAAAACTCAATCCAAGCTGTTTGAAGGCAGTCTTTCTCCAGTCCTGGCGTTACAACAATATCAAACATGTTTGATATAATCGCAGGTCTTTAGTCGAGTCGTATGCAAATTGTGTTGTAACATGACCATTATCAACAACCAATAGGGGCGCTCTTCCCAGCACAAGCAGGAAGAAGCAAACTGGTTTGAACGGACATGGAGGGGAGGCGAGTGAGTGTGTGGTTCTCTTCGACAGTAGAGCAGGAAGCGAAACTGGTGGAGTTGTTTAAAACAAAGCACTGCACACACAAGGCCAACGGTGGCTGTTATGTTCTATGAATGGTATTCGATCAGTTGTCTCCCCGTAGTGGTGTGGATGTTTTATGCATGCAAGTTTGAAAGAAGTATTCCTCACGAGTTTCGTGATCTCTCCACTTTTGTTTATTTTCATTCTGCGTACCAGCATCTTCGGTAGGTTTCTCACACTTTTTATGAAATATTGTACTAATTTGAGTAACCGAGGTCTTTTGTGTCCTCACAGATGAATGTATTTACAGTCTTTTAGTTTCTAGTATGAGCTATGAGTTAGCTATGTGGAATTTTAGCCTCCGCTAAGCACCGTTTGCTATTTTGAATGAGCTGCATCGCTTACTTTACTTTCGGAAAGATCTCATGTAAGGTTTTATTTCTCCTTTTGCAGTTTTACCCTTTTCTAACAATAAAGCCATGATCTGAACCCACGTCTTGTTGATTGGGAAGGAGTTTAGCTGCCTGTCAAATCATACACCGTGTGACAGAGGACAGAACAGTAGCCAAAAGCTGCTTCTGTTTTTGCTCCATTCTTCTCTGCTCAAAAGTTCTTGTAGTAAATTTCCACCAGATGCAGAATGAGAAATCATTCAGGTTGACATGTAGGCCTGTAATTCTTCATCTTGCACCTGGTAGAAAAAAATCTGTAAAATTTCTTACATGCATTCTTTGAATATAGCTATTTTTCATGATTGAAATTATTAATGGAGCGTGAGAATGTCATTAAAAATATTTTACATGCTCAATAAGCTTTCTATTCAATTATGAGTGTAAAAAAACCTCAAAGCCTCACCCAGGACAGTGGAAATTGCCACGTTCGTGCTGATGTTACATTCGGACATGTCAGGGATCTTCCAATGCGCTCCACTCTATGAACGTCTTGATCAAAGTCGCCAAGCTCTTATCCATATTCTTATTGCGATTGTGCAGACCGTACCTTGTTAAATACGGTCTGTACGCATGATGAGTGGAAGCTCCGAATAATGGCCAACGGCAAATAGACGACATCGAAGTTAGCTTGCAATACCCATTATCCATTGCGCGTGGCGTCACGCATTTTCGACTGGGGGTATAAACTCCACCGTATCTCATATACACTTAACAAAAATATAAACGCCCCATGTAAATTATTTTTGTAACATGAAATGTGTTACCTCAGATGAGCTGATAATGTCTTAATTGTGCAAAATGGTTATTTGTCTCGATTTGTGTACAACATTTGTGTTCATCTCTGCCAGTGAGCACTTGCTCAGTGATGCATTGATTCCACCCACAACACAGGTGTGGCATGTGCAGACGCTGCTCAAACAGCATGAACAGAGCTCAGACACTCCCTAAAACTGGGGACAATAAAAGGCCACCCCAGAATGTCAAATTTCATCAGAAGTCACCATGCCACAAACGTCGCAAATCATGCAGGAACGCGCCATAGGAAAGCTGGATGCAGGAACGTCCACCAGAGGGGTTGCTGCACAGCTGAATGTTCACTATCGGACAATTGGGTGTTTAAGAGTGTGTTTTAGACAGACTGGCAGTACAGCAAATCGACCTCACCCTCGTCCACGCGTGACCACACGAGCACAAGATCGTCACATCCGGCTTCTCCCCTAGCGTGATCGCCTCAGACCAGCAACATGCACAGCAGATGAAACAGTTGGTCTGCACAACAGACGTATCACACCTCAAACTGTCCGGAACCGCCTGAGAGAAGCGAACCTACACGCTCGTCGTCCTCATCGTGATCCCAACCATGTCCACGAGCATCCCTGATTACCATACGCCACTATCTTGCTTTAATGCACAGTAATCTGTTGCATATTGAACAATAAAATTAATTGTGTATGACTTAATATATTGTAAAACCCTTAATGCTAATTAAAGTTTAAAAGTGTCAAATGGGGCGTTTATATTTTTAAGTGTAGATTTCCATTGACAACCACCTACACAACGTTCATTCCTGCCATTTATATACGATATTTGCTTTTGTGAGAAGTTGCAGAGCAACAACGACATGGAAAGTACGCAATTTGGTGGTGTTAGTTTAATGAAGTTTTAGGGAGTTTAAAAGGTTGAAGTACGTGATGAATGAAGTGGCTGCATACATTCACTTTCATTTTGTCATACGACTATGGGCTGCGAACCATACAGCGGGATGGGAATTAAAATTTTAGTGGATGTAACCAGTCAGGTTTATGTAAAAAAAAAAAAAAATTGTCATGACTGTAGGCAGAAAAATGGACAATAATCACCTCGAAAAGTAAAGAAGAATTAAATTTAATAGCCCAACAGAATCCACTATCACTATGAATGACGCTAGGATCAAGCTAAAAATCCAGACACATACCAGTTCTAACTTCAACCCTGTTGACTGCCTTTACCCAGTCTCATCTTAGCTTTTGTCAGCTAGGAAGCGTAACATTCGGAGTGGTGGAGGGAAATCGCTTGCGCCTTGACCGAACAGGCCAGCACGTATTAGGAAGATCTTCCTTTTCCACGCATGGAGACAGTATGTGCCATTTGCACAGCCCTTCACAGCTCACCACGTAGTTGGCATTTAATTAAGAGAGAAAAGATGAGCTTTACTGCTATGAATTTGAATATGTACTGCCAGCATGGACAGTTTAAAATAAACGGAAAGAAAAACTTAAACTTTTTTTGCTTTTCGAAGTGGTTATTTTCCATTTTTTCTGCCTACAGTCGTGATAATTTCTTTTTAGCGTAAGCCCCACTGTTTACATGCGCTAAAATGTTCATTCCCATCTCGCTGCCTGGTTTGCAGCCCATAGTCGTATTACAAAATGAAAGTGAATGCATGCAGCCACTTCATTCATCTCGTACTTAAACCTTATAAACTCCCTAAAACTTTATCAAACAAACACCACCAAATCATGTACTTTCCATGTCATTGTTGCTCTACAACTTCTGACAAAAGGGTGCAAATATCACGTATAAATGGATAAACGTTGTGTAGGTGGTTGTCAATGGAAATGTATATGAGATACTGCGCAGTTTATACCCCCATCCGAAAATGCGTGACGTCATGCCCAATGATAATATTGCAAGCTATTGCAAGCTGACACTGATGTTGTCTAATGTGCTGCGCTACGAAAAGCATCTGGTTTTTGTTTGTTCGTGCCCCTCTTCGTGCAAGCGCCTTGCAGTCATTGCAGCTGGTTCGGTTCCTGATGGTCTCTTGTTAGAAAAATAACTTGTTATTGGAGGTCATTAATTATTGGAATTTTGAGAACGATGAAAGAGCATGTGAACACACACCACGGTAAACAAACAATAACAGATGCTTTTCGTAGCGCAGCACAATTTGCCGTTGGCCAGAGTGGACCACTTTTCGGAGCTTCTGCTCATCATGAGTATGGCCCATAAAGACTGTAGGGAGTTTTCACAACTACGATGGCTGACGTCTGGCACGGTAATCTGAAGCCAAAGTCGATTTGCGCATGAGCGACCCTGAAACTTCTTCCGTATTCTCCAAATCGGCTAAAGTAGGCAATATTTTTTTTCATAGAAGTCTGGGAGTTTAATAAATATTCATGAGGAGCCGTCATCTGATTAGCCAGTGACGACGTTGACTTGCATTAGTGACGTTGGCTTGGTGTTCATGGTAGGCTAACCCTAACCCTAATCCTAACCCTAACCAATCAGATGATGGCTCCTCATGAATATTTCTAAAATTCCCAGACATCTCCTACGGAAAAAAATTTTTGCCTACAGTAGTAGGGCGATTTCTCGTTAGTCATGGATCTTCTTCGATGGAGCGTGTTGGAGTGTAACCCGCCAATCAGCACTTGGCCGCATCATCAGCACTCAGAGCGTGGTGTATGTTAATATTCGCTCGAACCTCAGGCTTTTTCAATCCATCATGGACATGGATCCAACAAGTAGGCCTATTACTAATAATGCTTGTCCTGTGAGATTGCTGCGTGAAAGGAATGTTAACTCCCTTCTATGCCATTAATTCTCTCCATTTACAAATGGAAATATTTATGTTTTAATGTTATGTCCCCAAACTACACTATTTTTAATCCTATGCTTGTGAATGTGTATTGTTCATTTATTTATTTTTGCTCATGGCGTTTTCAGTGGCGCCCCCAGAAAATATTCATAGGGGTGACCAGATGGGGCCAGTGAAAATCTTAGGGTGGCACACCAAATCAGTCCTCCTTGTGTAACCCCGATTCAGTTCCAGCCCGTGGTCATGTACTGCATGCCCCCCCCCCCCGAAGCCGAATCTAATAAACATTCACAACAATTAAATACTTTCCCTGTAATATGAGCTCCTAAACCTGAATTAATTAGACTAGAACAACACAAATTTGGGTCATTGCTGAATTTCATGTCACGCAACACGTCATTTGACGTATACCGGCGTGAAAGGGTTAAAGACATATGATGTTTCCTACGCTATGTCCTTGACTCCTTTTCATTAAAAAGACAATACGCATCCTACACATTTGCCTCAAGTTTCAGAGAAACACACACACGTTTCCGATAGTTTTCAATACAGCTTTTTTTAGGAACAACTATGATAATAATAATAATAATAATTCAAATAGTATGAGTAGTAAGCGTTCTCCATTGTAATTAAATTTGTAATATTGGCCAATGAACATTTCTATTCAGACTATTCTTAGTCTCAACCACTGACAAAGGTAAATCAAAGGTTTAATATAATTACCACGAAAATGCCTCACTCACTGTAGACCATAACCACAGATTTATCCAAATGATTTTACCCTGTAGCCATCCATTTCATTATCAAGGACACACTGATAAATTCACCTGTTGGTCCAGAGACAGGTTAGTAGGGGCTGGCCTAAATCTAGCTGAGTCTTCACCAGTCTCTGTGGCAGTGACTGAGGCTGCTGCCTGTTCCACACGTTCGTGCAAAGTTTATGTCTCCTGTTGTTCCTCCCTTGTAGGGATGTATTCATGTTCTGGCTCGTAGTCTCTTCTCCTTTCATGTCCTCTTGCTGCAAATGCAACAATTGCCGCTGCTTCGCTGCAAATGGATTAGTTCCATTTTCAGTGCGATTACTGATACGGTATCAGTATCATTCTAGCTAGCTTTATAGCAAATTAAACCTATCCCACGTTATCTAGCAAGCTGGCTAGCTGTCGCTAAATGCATTTCTTCATTAAGTCCACCATCCACAAGCTCACTAGCTACATTAACCTAATTAATAAGCCAAATGGCAAAGGAAACAGCGTCACTAGCTGGCCACGTTCGGCTATGTTCGGTGTCCAGTAATGCAACATTTACACGAGAGAAAAAAAAAAAAAAACCTAAGTGAAAAGTGAAGCTAAGAGCAAAGTCTTTCTGTTGAGTTCCAGAAGTACCTTAATTTAGACGACGCGAAAGAAACGTTACAAGTCACATTGTTATCGTTAGCTAATATAAAGGTCATAGATTAGCTGCTGAAATAACCATGGTTTAGCCTTGGAGCCAGAAGCCCAGCTGTGCTAGCATTGATAACTCATGTGTATGTTTGCCACAGAAGCCAATTAATTTGGCATTCACCGAATTCAAAATGTAGGGTGATTGATCAAAAATATCCCTGTGTGAAAAATAAAAATAAAGGTCCACCACCAGGCTTGCCAGTAAGCTTACGTTTTGCAATGTTAACGTTTGACTGGCCATACCACCATTAATGTGGCAGGGCTAAGGTGCGTAAAAAATCTGAGCTGAGCACCGTTCGTACTCACAGGGGTGAGCCAACCGCCGCACCTTCCCAGTGGTGTACAGCGTTCATCTCGCAACTGCTTCACGGATACAAACAGCGTTTGACCCGCCACCTCAAGCAACTTGGCGGCTCCTTTCCTTTATGAGGACAGATATGACCCAGCATCTCTGCCATAGCGAACTATGTAGCATCGAACTGAGTTGGTTTCTAGCATAGACTGTATAATAAGATGGACGAAGCAACCGTGACGTCACCCATTGGTTTCAGCATACCATAAAGGAAGCCTCGATTTTGGCAATTTGAATTGCGCCATGTTGTCATTTTGAAACCGGATGTGATTTCTATTGGACGAGAGCGAGAATCAAGATCCGGGGAAGGACGTGAGAGGTAGATCTGACCGTATCGGACGAGGACCAGAGGGTAGCCACGCCTCTAAAGCATATTCTGGCTTTATCCTTTATTCTAGTCTACTTGGGACCATAATTTACAAAAATGAACATCATGATATATCAAACGAGCCTTAAAACTTTCTATAGCTACCATAAAATAATGTGAAAAATCATTATTTAAATGAAAAATCAGGTGGGAAATTAGGGTCATTTTCTCATAGACTTCCATAGCATTGAACTTCTTTCTGCAACCACCGACGTTGCCATCTGCTGGCCATTAAATAGAATGCCATTTTACGGTACTTCCGCATGGGCTTCTTTTTTCAGACCATAGTGCTGCGTCCATCTTTTTATACAGTCTATGGTTTCTAGCCTAGTTTGTAAGCAGTAGCTGACTTGGTAGCTTCAAGCTCGGGGGACGTGTTTCAGCAACCAGGCTCCATTCGGCTCGCCTCAGCTCCAGCAACGGTCCACCTTTTTGACCATTTTTGGATTAGCCGGGAGGTAGGCAGAGTAAGGTAAATGCCAAATTGGCGACCAAATGAGCTTCGCAGTGGATATTCAGAAACCTATGAATAACGTCACGGAGGCTACTTCCATGTTTTATACATTCAGTGCTCTGGGGGGGCCAGTGGGGTGGCCAGCAGTTTTCCAGGGGTGGCCTTGGCCCCCCCTGGCCCCGCCTTGGGGGCGCCATTGGCCGTTTTATGGCAGTTTAAAAAAAAAAAAAAAAAAAAAAAATTTTATAAGAAGTCATTTATTTTTCTAGAAATATTGTTACGCCCTGGTGTAAGGGAATGCGGGCGCAACGCAAATGGACATGACAACAATGTGGAAAGCAAAGTGAGCGGTTTATTTTCTCGCTTTCTTTCTTATTCGCACATTTCAACAATCAATGAAGCATATCTTCAGAGTGAGCCCAGGCCAACATCATAAACAAAAATAGAAACTAACTCCCGATTCGGATAATGATACGCGAAATAAACAAAAGAAAAATAAATACATTTGCGAGTCGGACTCCCTGATCAGGCCAATAAACGGGAGAAAAGGTTTTCAAATAAAATGGCAGTTCACTCCTACCGCTTCACTACACAGAAACAGCAGTGTAACGGACGGAGGTCTCAGGACACAAATTTACAGGTTAACAACAATGCAGTCAGCAGTTTGAGATTTTATAGATCGACAGCAAGGCAGCTACCAGTTCTGGATCTTAGAACACAAGTTTACAGGTTAACAACAATCAAGTCAGCTGCAATAAGCTTTCCTGATGTTTTCGTCTAACTAGGTAGCCTGGTAAAACCAGACTCTGCTACTTCGCTTTGCTTCGTACACCGAGTCTGGCCAGTCGTCATTGACAAGTGTTTACTTCCTGGTGGGAGGGCGCTTGTCTAAAGTTTAAAATCATTGGTGTACCAGTAAACTAATCACTAACGTTTGGCGATGATGTATGTTATGTGCCGGCTCAGCCGCCTAGTACTTCTGCAGTAAACACAGTCCTTCATACCAGGAATGCAGCAAAAACAAACTGATCAGTACATTAAAGTTAATACTGTACCCATACATATGCCCATCTACCAAATTTTAGCCTTCACTCATTCACTTAAAATAACCAAAGGTGCTCTTTCTGTTCTCCTAACAAGAAACAAACCGGTGAGCTATCGTTTTTCCTGCAGATACTGCTGCTGTTTAAAAAAATGTAAGAGACCCGAAACCAATGGCAGAATCGGCGAGAATAACGCATTATTTACATCAGGACGAAATCTGCGTTGACACAAAAACTGAACCGTTAACCACACTTGCGCTAACATCATACCGAGCTCACTATCTAACTTTATAGCAACACAGTTTGGCTCTAAGCAGCCATTTAATTCATGGATAATAATATAACACTGAGACAGTGAATAGGTCTTGTGATATGAACAAAAACACGGCTTTTAAAAAGTTCGCTGCTAACTTATAGTGTTAAATTCGAGGGCAATGTAACACTAGAAGCTACAAGCTAGCTTTGGTGGTTCGGCTGTCTCTCACAAGAGATGAACAGGGTGCCTATTTCATGATGGCTATTAAATAGATATGACAATCTGTAGTGAATAGCGCTACATCATTTCCATTCAGAAAACTAACCAAACATTCATCTTGTTGTGGCTATAAGTCGCTGATACCCGGGATTTTCTCCACAACAGAGCGAATGGCCTCCTGTGCATCTATGTCCGTAGCCATTGTTGATTTTGGAGACTACAATTTCAAACTCGACGCAGCTGCTACATCATGGCTCTCAGCCACGCCTTCTGTTCGCTGGTTGGTCCGGCGTATTTTCTGCCGTGGTAAACGAGGCAGAGCTCCAAGTGAACAGACTGAGTGGTGAAGCAAAATTAAATTGAGCGGAAGTACGAAGGCTGGCGGTGCCAGGCTACTAACTAGGTACCATACAGAATGAAACAAGTACTACAGGAGATAAGTTTACGAGATCGTGTCAGACACATTTCATAGTTCACACTCAAATAATGACAAAAAACCAAATGACGAGGAGCACCAAAAGCCAAGCCGCCTGCATTGATCCTGCTTGTCTTCCTGCGGATCCAGGAGTTAAATAGCCAAGCCCCTGGAGACAGCCAATCCGCGATGTCCACACCTCTGCAGCTCAGCCAATCTGCGCTGGGCCCGGCACCTGTCAGTTGGCAGACTACTGGAATATTGAGACAGGAGCTCCACTTTACAACAGCAAGCAACATGATAAACCCAAAATACAGCCAGGGCTGTAACAATATTCCTGAGCACAAAAAAAACAACTACATAATGTTATGTTTAAAATGAATTTATGTTGTGTGAAAAAAAATAAATCTTATCTCACAATTACTGAGTGTTTTTGTCAGTTAAACAGTTATATTAATTTGACAGTCTGGAACATTTGAGTGGAATTTTTGTCATGAGTGAATTAGGGTTCTAAAGTGCACACAAGTTTGCTTCTAAGGCATGAAAGTGATGAAACATGTACCATTAATTTTTTTTTCCACCGAAAGATCAACATGAACATTCACATCAGACCACCTTCAGGCCAGCCATCACAGGAGAGGCATTGTACAATATAACTCCAACAGTGAACATTCAGTGACCAAATTATATAATTTCACCATAGTTGCTTTTTCAGTACAATTTAATAAAAGAAGTGCAATAATCCAAATTACACTGGTCACATACAGAGTTTGAGAAACAATTACAATCACTGATAGAAAACAATGTGTTCAAAACAAGAGTGTAAAAAATTAACAGTGTATTGAATAAATACACTTGTATTGACAAACATCTGGCACATACTACAGGAATATGCTAAAGGAAACTATAACACTTTTTTTGACATTTCAAAGTATACTCAGAGTCAATGAAAACGCAACATTCTAAATTTTGGTTTATTTTTGCTCAGGACCTGAGTAGTACAATTTGAGTTCTTAAGTGACCACTGGGGTCACAATGTGTACCTCTTTACACATGAATGATCATCATGTAACTCAACAGTGTGAGTTGGACTCTCATCAATCCATATTGAGTACAGCATATGGGATTAGGAGTTGTGCAAGTACAGTGGTTAAAATGAAGGAGGGGTTGTCTTCCCTATATAAAGGCATGATAAAAGCCACACAAAAAACATTTTTAAGTGTTATGATGCCACGTCTGTCGACTGAACAACGGAACAGGGCCCTGGGTATGCTAGAGGCGGGAGTAAGTGCCCGGCAAGTGGCTCACCGTTTTGGGTGTAGTACGTCTAGCATCAGTACGTTTTGGGTGTAGTACATCCAACTGGGACGAGCTCTTTCATCAAGAGTACCCAGACCTCAAACCAGGCAGCAACTCCAGAATGCACTATAGGCAGAGTGGCGACAACTTCCCCAAGACAACCTTAAGATGCTTAGTCAGGTCCATGAGGAGACGTTGTACTGCCTGTGTGGATGTTCGTGGGGGTCACACCCGATACTGACTGTTCTTTTGAGTTCATTTTTAAATGTGTGTTCTGTTCAGTCTTGTTGTGATTTTTCATTTTCAACTTGTGCTCGTTATGTTTAATGCATCTGTTTATTATTGTCCAAATCGGCCCATTAACACATTTAATTCATCAAAGTCAACCCCACCCAACATATTTGAATTGTTAAAATAAGAAAATTAGTTAAGTTTGAGTAACAAAATTATGTGAATCCAAACTGGTGTTGCATTTTCATTGCCTCTGAGTATAGATAAATATTCTGCTTGATTATTGATCTGCTATTTGATTAGTGAAAATTCAGTCTTGTTAATGCAAAAAAAAAAAAAAAACACCTTTCAGACTTAAATTTCTTCCAACAATCATATGAATTACAAAATCTATCTGATTGAAAAGCAATGACATTTGAGGCAAAAAAAAAAAAAAAAAATCATACAGAGGATGGGATTATGAAAATTGATCTAATGCCCTTGTAAATGATAAATTGTGTAGATTCCTTTTGACTGGAAATTCTTGCTAGTCAATTGTAAATTAGGCATTGCCAAAAATGATTTTGTTTGGTAAACAAGAAATAGATTACTTCACAATTAAGGAAAATCAACCTGGGTCCAGCACAATCATATGTTCTGAAAATATTCCTCAGGTGAAGGAGGATCTAGTTCAAAGTATAAAGATATATTGTTCTTGTACAGGCATGCATTTGCATTGGTCAATAGCCCAGAGACAATGTACATTTTTGCGCAAGAACCTTCTGCCTCTTCTTAAAGTCTGTTAATTTCTGAATATCTCCCCAAAAGTCCATTCTACACAGACCTCTGAACTTGATTGATGCTGAGGTTGTCTGTGAGGACGCACCTGCAGCTGGCGAAGGAGGGGGCGTCCTGTCTAGACTGCCATCTGCTGGGGCCTAGCAAGATGGACGATCAAGCCATTAGGGGTGGTAACAGCTTGAAACTTAAGGGCATGTATCCGTTTATGGCCATTGTACATAACCTGGTCTTGCATACTGGGTTTGCATATAGATCTCACAGTGCCATCCACACATCCCCAGCAGTTGGACAAGGGAGCTCCTTTACAGTGGATGGCATCAAATGACGTCTTTTTGAGTCAAATTGTAACGTCTGGGCTTACGGACACTTAGAAAATGTCACACGAGCAGTATGGAGGAATTTTATGGTTTTTAAAGTTGCTTTTTTAAGCTTGAAAAAGTGGCCACCATTGAATTCCATTCATTTGGATTTCTCTTCAATGCTGTTTTCCCTTAAAACTCAAAAACTGTTTTGAGGACAAAAGAAATTAACCGACCCTTCAATTAGCCTTGGGGTGAGTATATGATGAGTTAATTTTATTTTTGGGTGAACTTTCCCTTGAAGTTACGAAAGTTTTTGAAAACACTGGAACGTAAAATGCATCATAAGAGGGATTCTATGATCATCGTTGCCTTAAGATTCTTTTGGGAAATGAGGCCCGCGATGGTTGGGATAAATAAAACGTAGACTTCATATTCTGGGGTTTGGTCCTCATTTACTCGCTGGTTTCATATTCTAATCTTTAATTACTATCCCCTTTCCAAAGCCCGCACCCTAAATTCATCTTGACCTTTTAGCATCCACGATCGCCTTTCCCATACCCGAACTGCGCATGCGTATGTGGAAGTTCATTTGAATAACAAATTGAAGTTAAGAACTGGCATGAATATAACCACTGTATTGTAATTAACTAAAAGAGATACCGGGAGAGGGGCAAATACTGCTTCACAGCACTGTATATAGGTGAATCAGGGCCGGCTCTTGGCATAGGCAGTATAGGCGGTCACTTAGAGTGCTGTGCGTGCTGGAGGGCTGCCGGTGGTCGCCCTCAAAAAAAATTTAATTGGCAGAAAAAAATTAATAAAAATCATTTTAAAAAATATTCTGGTGCCCATTAGCGCCTTTTCTTCTTTTCATGCCTGACAAATAAACAAGTTAACAAATGAAGAAAGAGGTAAACAATAATATGCTTTGCACCCCTGTAGTCTCTCATCATTTGACCTGGCTCCACCGGGCCTGCACTTCTGGTGCAGAGTCACTTGTGTGCGTTGAAGTGGGTAATGGGAGACTGATGCGCATTTTAATCTTAGAAAGAGATGGGGCCAAATGTCCAATATCAAGAGGCTGGTTAATACTATTTTTGCGTTTCATTTTCACGCACTGAAAAGGTTCAAGCTGTCAGGTATGCAGTGTATAAAACGAAGGACAGAGAAGGAGGAAAATAAATCCCAGTATAGAGGTAGCTATGTCATCTTTCATAACTTAAGAAATTCCATTTCGTGCGAAGAAGTTTTATTTGTACTAGCTGGCTAAGTTGAAGATAAACAAAGCTAACTAACTCTTTCACAACCATCAGACCCAGGGAGGAGCACTTCGGCATTTGTGTTTTTATACCGGCAAATATTGAGCTACGTTGGAGAACTATATTATGTTCGAAAGTTTGATGACTCAGCATTATAACTGTGTTAGTCACTTTATGATGCAAATATGATAGTGAAGATCATAATGACCCTCAGCCCGACTATGCATTCCCGCAAGTTCAGTTGTGTAGCAGTGTTCAGGTTTGTCAAAATATGTGGAAATTGATGATCTTACCTTGGTAATCGTCCAGAGCTAAAAACCTGTCATAGTTTTCAATCTGCAAAACAAGCTAGCTTGGACAAATACCGCTAAATTGACTTTAACATTCAGATAGTTGCTGCGCGTCTTTATGCTTTTCACTATAATTAGCTTTCTTTACTCATGACGCAGATCTGTGGATTGTATCATAGATTGTATTTTAGCCAGTGCATCCACTGGCTATTATGTGCTTATCTACCAAAACAGTCAATGTTCTAGCCTGTATCAGCCTTTACTCTAATATCAAATTCTTTTAGTTAACACAGACTGCCAGTGGTTTTCAAATTCCAAAAGGCAGACTTGTATGGTAGCAAAGGGATTCATTTTTACAAGGAGGAATTATTTAAACGGTTTATGACTGGGGGGAATTTTGACAATGAAGCAAATGAGTTTTGTTTTGGAATTACCTCCTCTTCCAGTTTTCTGTGCCTGATTAGCAACAGCTGCTAGGACTAATTGGTAGGGGAATGTATTTTTCAAGGGTGTAGGTTGGTATGGGAAGCCAGATTGTCCCTACCAATATTTCTGCAAACTCGTTCTCATCATCTTTCCAGACAAGCCACATAAGACCCAATTGTGGAGGATACGTCTCCAAGACAACCTATTTATGCATTTTAGCATTTGATTGGCTGAAAGAGCAGGGCTATCTGAAGGGTAAAAGTCAAGAGTGAACTCACCACTCTGTTCAGGTCATGAATATTCATTTTTGTCCAAAGCGGAGCTTGAGAAGCGCAATCACCAGCTTTGATTACATGTCAAGGGTTTGGAGCACAATGGTTATATGTCCAAAATTTGTGGTTTTGAGATTTTTACACCCTGTCACAGCTTTCTATCAGCTAATCTTTGGAGCACAATAACTATATGTCCATCTGCATTCATTTTTAATCAGAATTTACATTTTCATTTTGTGATATGTCCAACAAAATCTGCTTAAATGAATTAAACATTGACATTTTGATGAATAAACATTAATTTTATTACAGAATAGTCTGTCTTCCACTGCAAGCGGACTTACCTTCAACCAATCACCATTGTGTAATGCCACATCATGTGCTAGAATTGTTGGAGCACTGAGGTGACATGTCCATTTTTGGCAATTTTGACCTGATGTTGCGGTTACACTCCTATGAAAAAGTTAGGTGTTCAATATACTTCTGAACCATGCAGCAAAAGAGTGACAGGTAAAAAAAAAAAGATATAAAATTACTGATTTAATAGAACACTTGGAAACCTAAAAATCAATTTTTCTCAAAACCTCTAAAATGGACATATAACCATTGCGTTCCAAACCCTTGATGTGTTTGCAATGGCTTACCCGTAGAAAAGAACTATAATTTGGCATTTGTTCCAGATTTTTCTTCATCGCGTAACTATAGCACTTTTCCCATGGCCCAACTCTTGACATACATTGATATTGCCTTAGGTACGTATCACTTGTGGAAATTTCATTGTCTGAGAGTGTGAGGAAAAAAAGTCGGTCCATGTTAAGTCATGCTGCTAATATTTCGCCAAACTGAATGCCATGTGTAAAGTTGGTTGAATAAGTGATCTAACAAGTCAGAAACAGATAGTTACTTAAAGTGAAAACTTGCTAGCTACCGTATGTTAGTAACAGCAGCAAGATAGAGAAACAGAGCATTTTGAAGTGTTTATCGAGGCTGCAATTGCGTTACCGCATTAAGATGCTGAATAGAGAGGATTGCGAGCTGGCCTGCTAACGTTATTACATATCCACTCACTTGGTATCAGTGTCCAGGTTACTTGGTTACCAGGATCTGAGCGGGTTTCATGAGTGCGCTGAGATGGTTTGAAGCTGTCAGTTACGGTTGTGGCAAGTTTATGCATGTGGCATCTTTGTATGAAAATTTTGGAGGCACCTTGCGTAGCATAATTTTAAAAAACGGAGAAACACTTATTCGGATAATCTCTGTATACAGTAAAGGCAGTATCTGCACTCAGATCTACAAAAATTTTCCAGCTCGCCCGCTACGCGCGCTTGCATCACATACGTGTCCCTACCAATTCTCACATTAAACCTACGCTCTTGGTATTTTCGATAGCATTGTTGCGCATTGATAACAACATTATGAGCCATTTTCTTTCTCACTTAAACCTAGCAGCCAAACCTGCTCTATAACTGTCTAGACGCAGAAAATATTTGCAGAAAAAATATTTGCTTTCACTAAGAGTAACGTAAATAATTGAGTTAAACCAGCACTGGAACTTTAACATTGTAGCCTATTTATATTCTATTTTTGTATCATATTACACTGCTTTGTATTCAAACACCTGTTCAATGCATGTTGCGGAGGCTGTTTGGAGAACTTCAGTAGGATTTAAATAGGCTAGCTGTATAAAACTTGTGCTGAAACTTTGATTTATTCGTTTTTTTAATTTGTTGGGCTAGTTTGAGAAATATTTAAACTGTGTTGTGTCGTGTCTGATGGCAATTGAGCATATATTGCGGCGACTGGCCTTGGGGAGGGGGAAATACTAGGAGAAAAGTTGTTCTTTTCAGCTGTTGTCTCAGCGGGATTCCAAAGTAGGCGCGCACACACTCACAAACGCGCGCGCAAGCAGGTTTCCACCAACAGGCACACGCAGGCCCGCAGATAAAACCAGGAGCATGAGTGGAAAAGCACATTTATCTGACGGGTATCGGCACTGATGCCGCACCATGAATCGGAGTTTAGATTTAAACTGGTCAAGAGATTTAATGTTTCCACGCGCTTACTTTTGACTTCTTGAACGTGACACTACCTGACAAATCACCAAATGCAGTCGCTGAATAAGGAGTATATCGGAACTCGGAAATATAGGCTAATAGATACCAGATAGAAGGCACAGCTATATATTCTCGGAATTGAAGAATCTGAAACGTTTTCAAAGGTGAATGGAGCACATGTGGCCCGCCTACTTAATACGGCGCTCGAAAAGATGTGAATAAGGACTCAAGATAAATAGCCAACCAATAAATGCTATTAAATTCGCAAAATAAATTCTGATAAATGGAGGAAATGCTGCAATTGGGGTCAACATTAATTAAATGGACGGAAAATTTCCATCGCGATGAAGCACAAAATTCTTGGGATCGATCGTTTTAAAGTGAATGAGCGCGACACTGGTAGTACTGACGGGTTTTGAGGCTTGGTTATATTGGTGAGGAATATAACTTTGGCTTCTGTTTACTTGGTGAAACTGCAGCAGATAGGTAGGCCTAAATGAACAAGAAATAATAAAAAAAATAAGTTGACGAAGGAAAAAAAATTGGTGCAACCAGATTCATTTATTTGCACTGATGCGGAGAGGATAAACCGCTAAAAATTTAAATTGGAGAAAAATGATCGTGATGTATGCTCTCTTAGCGTCACATCTCAGGATTAGACGGGTTGAGGTTTTTCTGCATTCGCATGAAAGAGGTGGCCCACTGCGCGTGCTTGGGAAGTTGCAGAACTTTAACTTTTTCTGTTGCTTTCACTCACCGATAGTTGTAGGGGGAAGTCTTTCATTTTTAAATATTCCAAATAATATAGCCTTCTCTCAAGCTATTGTTTGCCTCCATTTTCAATAAATACAGAGCTGTTACATGCGAGGAGTCAAAATCGTTGAACTTGCCCACATATTCGCGAATACAGAAAAACCTCAACCTTTTCAGCATTGATCTGGGTTACCTTTATGAGTGACTGGGGAAACTAAAACTTGTAGAATTTTCGAGAAAAAATGCCTGGGATAATAATTTGAGTCATTTTTAAACTTAAATTATTTCACTGGCTGTGATAAATATAAAACCAATCTGACAAAGAAAAAACAAAATTAAATTTAGAAGTAAGACATCACATGACGACAGAAAAGCGCAGTGGAAGCTCACCGTCACCGCAAATGACGCGATTTGGATCATTCTCCGCCAGGAGGAATTGTGGTCGCTTGCGTGTGTGCAGATGTGTTAATGTATGTCTTTGTCAGCAGAAATATTCAAAAACGATTCATCGGATGATCATGACATTTTATGGGAAGTTGGACTGCATGAATGGGAAGAGGTGATTTAATTTAAAGAATAATTCAAGCCCAGATTTGGATTCTGCACCCGATTATGAGCGCTAGTGGATTAGAACCTGCTGGCGGAGGTATGCGCTCTGAGTTTGAATTTACAGCCTAACTTTGGCCGTGCACTTCCATTTAAATCTTGGCTGTGTGCAACTGCCGCACTTTTTCATACAACCACAAAACCACAAAAATTAGTCCCGATGCTGGACATACATAAATTACAAACATAAATCATTAAAACGCAGCACTGACAAAGTAAACACAGACCAAGTCAGTATCAGCAGCAATGCCAAACGATTACAAGCACCGAAATGTATAAAAGCATAAGAGTCCATTGGCAGGGCGTGTGAGACTGCCGAAATGCCACGATTCATCGGTAAGAGATTCTCTCATTTGAAATTAATCAATTTTTGAAGGATAGCAGCAAATTAATCGCAATCAGTGCGGCCTCCCGCTGAAGCCATCTCCGTAACACCAAACATATCTTGTTTTCAGCTGATTATGAAGTCATATTATTACGAGGGAATATTGATAGCTTTTGCTCCATCAACAAAACAACCATTGCCAAGCAATAGAGTTGCATGGTTTACGTGCAACCTGGGAGTATGAATGGAATGAAAACAACTTTGTTTCACCATCGTCATACAACAGTTGCATGGACATAAATACCATTACACAGCATTACCTCAACGCAATACATCCTGCGGACAGCTGCAGACAGCAGATGATCTTTAACCTGCATCTCACAGGAAACAATACAACCTCATATGATTTGATGGTGCTACCCATTAACATTAATGGCTTGCAGAGATGAACACATATTCCAATTTTGATTCTTGCAACATATTTCCAAAAGAGTTGGGACATTGAAATGTTTGCCGCTTTCTAATGTTACCTTTCTTTTTCACATTTATAAATACTATTATTTTTTTAGGGACTGAAGACACGAAGACATGAGGTAAGTGTTTCTGCTGTAAGTTTGTCCCATTTTTTCAAGAAAACACATTCTCTATTAAAGACATTTCTGGACTGCAGGCAGGCCGGTCCTGCACCCACACCGGTCCTGCACCCACACCCTCTGCTTACACACCCATGCCTTAGTAATGCGCGTAGGATGCTGTTTGGTGTTGTCTTGTTTAAATATGCATGGGCGTCCCGAGAGCAGATGTTGTCTTGAAAGCAGCATGGGTTGCTCCAAACTGTCTGAGTATTTAACAGCTTTAATGGCGCCTTCACAAAAGTGTAAGTTACTTTTGCCAAGGGCACTGACGCAACCCCGTACCATTTCAGAACATGGCATTTGAACTTGTCGCTGGTAACAGTCTGGATGATCTTTTTTTTTCTTAGGTCTAGACCACACAACATCCATTTCTCCCAAAAACACCTGAGATATTGACTGCTCTGAACATGCTACGCGTTTCCACTGTGTGATGGTCCATCACAATGACCTACCAGCCCACAGAAGTCACCTGCACTCCTGGGTATTGTTAACAAAACACTGCCTTTTTGCACAGTTATGTTTTAACGTGAATTCTTGGATGTAACTATGAACTGTAATGTTTGATACAGGACCACCAAAGTAATCCTGAGCCGATGTGGTAATACAATAAGGTAAACGACGGTTCTTGATGCAGCGCATTCTGACTGATCGGATATCATGGGTGTCTAGCATAGGCTTGAGCGTTACAGGCCTCAATGGCTGGACAGGATGTGATTTAAAAATGTAATTAAGTCGACCCAAGAAAACATTAAGGGCTCTATCTCATACCTAACATAAAGCGCTGCCAATCGCAACGCAGCTCTAGTTACTGGGTTAAGGCTGACACAGTTGTCATTTTCCCGTCCATCGCCCACGCTGTTTATAGTACAATAGTACTTGCGTTAATCTGAGCACCCATGGGCATGTTGGTCTTAAAATGAGGTGTTGTCAGGCACATTGTTGGCACATTTTCATCTTGAGACAGCAGAAAATGATTGCGGTATGGACTAACAAAAAACTGGTCTCAAGTCAATGTTCAGGATTTTGCTGCTATTTTGAAGTGCACATATTATCAGGGGTGCACACAACTTTTTTGGTGTGGTTCTCAAGGGAGCTACTCCCTGGCGCTTACTCTTTACGCAGCGCCCATCCTACAAGGTGTCATCATCGCTGCCATTCTTTCCTGCAGAGCACGCACAATACGCAAGCGCTTTCGATGAAAATCAGCCCGTAAAAAAAAAAAACAATATTTCTTAATATATATATATATTTCAACTTGGAAAACAGTATATTTTTCTTACGTTCAATTACATCAAGCAAAAGGAGGATTTCTTCCTTTGTGAGTGCCAACTCTTATCTCCTTTTCCCCTTCATGACCAATTGTCAGACACCACATTGCAAAATGCCAATTTATTAGAGCAATCAAGCTCTGGATTGAACAACAATGAAATAAGCAGACAAAGGTGAAATGAGTTTTATGTCCTTATTTAGCCTTTTCTTCATTTTCATTATTTCTATTGTTGTAATCATTCTTTGTAATATTTCTGTCGGCCAAATGAATTTTAAAAAGGACACCAACTCAAATTAGAGTAATGATGATGACAATGTGTTTTAAAATATTCTATTTCAGTGTTGATTGGTTAAAACGAGGGACGTTTAATCTCACTGCATCGATGCATTAACTACTAATGCTTAAGTGAAGATGCACTTGGCTAAGAAACTCTGCTGAGTTCCTCTTAAGGCCCTGTCTAACGATTGTGTTTGGGAAACCCACGTAGCAAGAATGTTACGAACATGAGAGAATGTTTGCTGCTTAAAAATCTCTTTATAAAACGTGTGCTTCCCATCCTTAAAAGTGATTGGCTGAGCCGCGTTCCATGCCGGTATAAAATCAGTGTAACCCACAAAATATCCCTGCGCGCCTGGCCTTGCAACCAACTACTCTGCGCTCAACTGACTTGTTCGGTTACGCTTGTTTCAACTTTTAAGTCGCTATTTTAGTGTTAGCAAAGTTTAGCCTTTTAACCCGCTAACCAGTTGGCTATCTACCTAGCTAGCTATAGCATTATAGAGTTTGATATCATTTTAGCTTGCTAGCTAAGTTGCTAACTAGCTCTCTATTTCAGTATCAGCGATAAATTGTTGATTTTTTTTCTTGTGTGTTTATTTTATGGGCTATGTGTAGGGTAAACACATCCATCGTAGTGAACGCTAGCTAGTTGACAAGCTGGCTAGCAAACTAGTGCACAATTCAACATATTTTCCTGGACACAGGCAAGTGTGGAGGACAAAAGTCAATCTTGTTCCCTACTCTCGCTGCTGGTTGTAATGATATGGCCGATCGGCGCTAGTTGAGAACAAGGGAACTCGAAAACCGAACCCGAAACTAAAGTAAAATTATTGAACGGGGCCTTCGGGAGACCAAAGGAGACATTCCAAATAGCCTGCTTTCATAGTATATCTACATTAACGAGCCCAAATAGCCTGATGTGACATGATAATGGTGCTAGATGAAAAAGCAATCTTAGCGTCTGTGTTGCTTGCCAACCATTCTGTCCACTCGATCTTGCTTGGTGGAATAATTCTCAATTTTATTGTTGCATTATTACCAATAAATTGTTGATTTTTTTCTTGTGTGTTTATTTAATGCGCTATATGTAGGGTAACCATTTTATAAAAGCAATAAGCCCCTTGAAGCAGTGGGTTACAGTGATTTTATTACAGTGGAGGGGCACTAGGGCACTCTGCTGCGTGTTGTGCCTTAGAACGCCCCTCCGCCGTTATAAAATCACTGTAACCCACTGCTTCTCAGAGCTTATTCCTTTATTGACACACTCGTTAATCCTGAGATCCAACATTATTGGGAAACCCTCTGCAGTGCTTTAAACAAGCATGGTTGCCAGTGAAAAACAGCCTCTGATTGCTCTCAAGTCAAGAACAAAAAGCCTTTGGTCTGGAACAGTGGATTGTTAATGGACGAGAATTTTTTTTTTTTTTTCAGCATGGGAAATTAGATAATACACTGTAATACGTACAATGTTAAATATAACATTACGGATTTATTCTAGAAATTTTCCAATAAGACACCGGGGTTTAATGTAGGATTACGAAGTTTCTGAAAGGAATATGCATGCATCGGTGCTCTCGTTGAAATGGGGCAACGATTAGCTTCTCAGCAAAAAAAGTAAGTAGCCTAATTCGCTTGTAGTAACTCGGAGATTTTTAGTATTTAATATACGGTGTGCTCTGATGTCTTTTATGACATCGTCGATCCTAGAAGGCATTTTCAAAGCATTATTTAGCAAGCTCCTGTGATTTTTGTCGCATTACATTACCCATGAACACAATGGAGGTTTCTGGATTTGGGCCAGGTCACGGTCTGGTAGCCTCTGGAACCGGGTCGGTCAAAAGAGATTTCTGATCGATAAAATTTAACTGAATTTTAATTGAAATATTAAAGATCACATCTATTTAGTTTTAAATGGTGTCTGATTAGTATATCAGTAATTATTCACCTTGAAAACGAACACATGCTTCCAACCGTTCATTGAAACGGATAATGTGTGCAGATCTTCAAAATTCAAAGATGAGGATATAAAGGCAGTTTCCGGCTACTCTACACTCAAGTAGTTCCGGGGAATACCCCAACAAAAGCCGACGAGATGCGAGTTTTCTGGGACAAGTCGAAGTTCAGGCAGCTCTGCGCGGAAACAGCATTCGGGCAGAAAATAACCGATGCGGACTATGCCGATTTTCCCCCGCTTTGATGGATTTGATGTCTTGCTAATTTGGATGAAAGCTGAGTAAACTTTTAAAGCTAATAATTAATTATCACACTCGTCATAATGTTTTCTGTCTTACCAGAGATTTATCGAGAAAATTCTATTCCAGTAGCTGAAATAAACTAGACTAAAATGCCAAATATGTTGGTACGCAATTGAGCTTCCCTTCAAGCTTTCTGTTGCGCATTTTTTATTTTTGCCGCGCAAGCCCACAAGCGCACTAATTATGTGCACCCCTGCCTATTATGGTTTTTCATTTTTATAATGACCTTGTGTGTATCATACTGTTTTTAGGTGCATGTAAAAGGTCTGCATATGAAAATAACCCAAAGTCACCACCAGAGTCTCCCTCCACTCTGTGTGTGTAGTGCTCTCTGAAATGCCCCAATAGTGTCAGGGTTGGGTGAAAGGACCCACTTGCACAGGCTGGTAAAAAGTAAAAGGGTTTTTTAATAAATATTCACAGCAGCAACACAAAACACCTGGGCTAAAACCAGAATGCAGCTGCAAAGTGCTTAAAAAGCTTGACCTCCACCTCAACGAGCCACACCTGTTGCCGCGGAGGAGGAGGCGAAGACAGCGGGAGGGGGAGGGACTGCAAGGTAAAAGCCATTACAAATAGAGTTTGGCCATTTTTTTCTTCAATTGGTGATGTCATGAATTGATTTTTTGCGCCAAAAACTGAGTTGGGAACACCGTTGAATAAAGCGGGTTATGCCTACAAACACAGCTTCAGACCTGGGATTATTGACTTCTCACAGTGGGGAGACTGCGCGCTTAGACACCATTTCAAGTTCAATTTTCATGGACTTCCAAAGGAAGAAGCCATGGTTAAAAGTCATTTTACCAGATTTCTAAGCAGTAACAACCCCAGCCTTTATCTGTGTTACCGTAATTTTACTGAGGACTGCTTCGTGAATTGGACACAATTCAGTGTGAGGTATTTTCACCAGTTGGTTCTGAAGACGGAGCTGTGCCCACTCTGTTAGGGCCTGGAGTTTCAGGTTGTTTTGGAGTTTTTAATGTAATGAAGTCAAAATGTTAATGCTACGCTAGTGTAGCTTGTGGCGTGTTGGGTAGTTATGGTAGTTCATGCTCGTTGTATCTTGTGCCAAAGCTCCCTTGTCTTTTTGCTTGTTTTGCATGGCTCCTGTACATCCTTTAAAGTTAGTATGAGTTCACAGGGATAGTCTGTTTTCATGATCGGTTGTTATTTCAATGAAAGAAGCATACTGATAACTCGCTAGCTTTGTCTGGAGTCCGCTTAGCAAGCATTATTGCAATTATAGGAAGCTTTGAAGCACAGGGACAATCCATTTTCATGATCAGTTCTTATTTCAATTTTTTTTGAAAGAGTTTAATAACTCTGCTAGCTTTGTCATTTTCCTATGGGATTTCCTATTGAATTCTGTCACCATTATGCGAACCGAGGATTAGCATCTTCTGATCCCAGTAAACTGGAAACTGTTTTGCAAATAGTATTGCACTTGGATGAAGTTCTGAAACACACGACAGTCCATTTTTCCTGTTCGGTTCTTATTTCAATTTTTAAAAAGTGTAATGTTAACTCCGCGAGCTTTGTCGTTTTCCTATGGGATTTCCCATTGATTTCTGTTAGCAATTATGCTAACCGAGAATTAGCGTCCTCTGAGCCAGGTAAACTGGAAATCGTTTTGCAAACAGTATTGCACTTGTAAGAAGCTCTGAAGCACAGGACAGTCTGTTTTTTGTGTTCGGTTCTTATTTCAGTTTTTGTAAAAGAGCAATGTTAACTCCATAATCTTTGTTGTTTTCCTATGGGATTTCCCATTTAATTCTGTTTGCATTATGCTAAGCTAGGATTGGCATCCTCTGAGCCAGGTAAACTGGAAACCGGTTTGCAAACAGTATTGCACTTGTAAGAATCTCTGAAGCAGCTCACCAAATATAGTTTTCTTTAATTTGTGCACGAAGTGCACATGATTGTTTTAGTAATAGTTTTTTTTTTTTTTTGCAAATTCTGTATTCAAGTTGTTTTGAGAGGTGGCCAAATTGTAATTCTGAGAAAAAGATATGCAACTTGAAATACAGATAAAGTATAATTGAAATACATATTTTGTGTAAAAAATAGACTGGCAGAAGTGAGAGAAAAATACTTGTTGCCTCTCCTTTCCTGTTGCCTGCAGAAAAATTTGATCCATTTATAGTAAGGGCGGGACATTTCCGACACGCGTGAAGTGATCAAACAATCTCAAGGGAGCGGCCCAGCTGACCAATCACAGCACAATGTTTCTTTTGGGAGGCAGGGGCAGGAGCTCAAACAGGGCATATCAGACAGAGGGCCTGCAGAAATGGCCAGTATGAGAAAACCAGTTTTTTTTTTTTTTTTAACATTGACACATGTAAACCTATTCCAGTAGACCTCAATACAAAAATTAACAGAAAAAAGAACATAATAGGTGCCCTTTAATGGCACATTATTATGATAGTTTTTCGCGCCTACATATGTGGGTGTAAAATGCACAAAAAATCTGTCTGAAACACGCATAGTGAGAGACAGCAGGGCAGTAATATGCAAAAGGTTAAAAATGATAAGATTACAATGTGAAAGATTCTTATAATGTTCAGCATGAAATTAAAAAATACATAATAATGGTGAAAGTGATTGATTGCACGCATGGGCAGCTACCCATGTGCTCCATCAGAGAACTATCTGATGTCTTTGAATCTAAATGGATCCCATTCTATCAACATCCAGGTGATTTGCAATGCAACCTGTAAGGTTACCCATGGAAGTATTTATAAATTAACCCTGAATCAAGCCATGACTCCTTCATTCTGGCCACGCAACTCTGTCCTTCCCACAGTCTTCCAGGGGGATCCTTCCTAAAGTGGTGGTTGTCAGGCGACAATGGCTTTCACAATTAAAGACTTGGCTGAAAGCACCATAGCCAAAATCATGCCCCAACTAGTGCATGAATTTTCATTCAATTGATAACGCACAAAAATACAAACTGCAGGAAAGAACACTTTGAGTGCTGAAAATGCACTTTAGATGTTTGGATAAGTATGATCAGAGTCCTGCACGGGGCAAATTTTGCAGACCTGTGCCCAACCCAACCCTGCAGAGCTCAACATTGCACCTGATCCGCTATTGACAATTATCTGAAAATAAATTTTGAATCTGAACCAATTCATTAATACAATACATAAAGCGGATCCATACTTGTGTCCCGCCATGGTAAAAGGTACCTCCGAGCAGCGATCATGCTATTAGAAAAACGCGATTTAAATGTCCCGCTCGCCATGTGGACTGTGTTTAATTTTGCATTTGGAAAGCTGCTTCTGATCCACGGGATTTAGCTCCATATACGTCAAGCAGAATCCCCTCAGTGTCTCGATAAATTTTCATTTCAATACCAATTACCAGCAGAAACATTGACAACTCCAAAAAGGCATGAAACTCATATTGCATTCATGAGTCAATGCTGTAGAGGATTTATCGAATATGGCGAGCTGGCTATAATACCGGAGAGGTGACGATGTACAGAACTAAGTGCATGTTATAATTAAATCTGTTCAGATGCCATATTTCAGGAGAGGGCAAAGAGAGGCCATTGGTGAGTCCTCAAATTCTAAACTGCATATTTTTGTGACCAAGTTCATTTGCATGTGCGAGAAATTATGCTAAAAAACGCATTTGTTTTGTTTGCCAAATAGGGGGCAAGTTAGCTAGCTAGCAAGCTAATTCGAGTTTGCTGTGATTGCCGTTTCTTCCTCCAATGATCATTTAGTGACTTATGCTATTCTAAATCATTTGGCTCTATGCAGTCTTGCTCTGAACAACTTTAATTATTGTTTTTCATGGGCTAACATTTGTTCACCACCGCCAAGGGAGGTGTATGTTTTTGCCGGCGTTGGTTGGTTTGTTTGTCTGTTAGCAGGGTATCTCAAAAACGGTCAAATAGATTTTAATCAAACTTTGCAGGATGTTTGAGTATCACAAGAGGAACAAGTGATTAAAATTTGGCATATCTAGGCCAAAGTACAGCTGAGATATACGCCAAAGTTCAAATCCAGCTAAGCTGACAGAGATTTGAAGTCCTTCCAATGGGCCAGATTTCCAATCGGCGTGCTTTTGGGTTTTGCTGCCGCCTGGCGGTGCAATGCAACAGTACCCTACATCAGCCAATGAAGATAACTAATGCACAGAGTTGCCTTGGCGTAGCAGAGGTCCTGCGCTCTCTGAGTGCTCTTGTTATAATGGTGTTTTCTCTACCTCTCTGCAAGTCTTCGCGCTTGTGTGAAAAGATAGTACCATCCCACAATTCGAATGCTGCCTCTACTTGTGACTCTGACTTGAGTAACTACAGGGGCAACACAAACCTTATTTTGCATAAAAAATTGATGTATTTTGAAGCTTTTGTTGCCATTTATTTTTTGTTAAGACAAGATGAAGACTCAACGTGAACAATCTGATAATAGCTCAATTTAAGCCAACAGTACTGTGACTGTATGTAGCACTACGGCTTACTTGTATGCTGTAAAGCTAGTGCACACAGTGCAACTGAGTCTCAGAATGACTCAGGTGTTCACATATATGTCTTTTCACGATGCTGGGCAACAAAAGCGTGACAGTGAAACAAGTAAGAAACACTGATTCATAGTGAATTTCGAAACTCTTACAGGTAACTGCTTACAGGTAACATCAACAGTACTATTAATTCATGCAATATTTCATAGGACAACGTTATTATGAAGCTTTACTTTCCTCACAATTGATTCCAGTCGACAAGAAATGGGTACGAATCCATCACTGCATAATAAGAAATCGCATTATAATCCAAAAATATTTGATCAATAATGCAAATTATGTGGAAAAGTCGTGGAAATATCCATCAATAACGTCTTGCCTTGTGGAAGGATGGACAATTGATGATCAAGAGTAAGGTTGGATTCAGACGAAGTTTATGATGATTCCCTTTTCACTTAACAGTCACTGCTGCATACAAAATTGTGGACACAAAAGGTATGGTCACGGATATTGGGCGACTCACAGCAGCACTTGGGAAAACTCTCGTTGCTGATAGAATGTGTGCACAGAGTCATTCCATAGGACATGAAAAATCAAGAAATTGATGCGTATAATCAAAGAATAAAAATCAAACTTTGTCTTTCGTAACGGTCATGATTTACTGGACAGGACATGATTTTTAGTATTTGAGTTAATATTTTTACAAAATCGACGTAAATTAGCAGTCAAGAAGTCTTTATCAGCGTCAGGAAAGTCACTTTTCCTGTGGAGTAGCAGTATATTTGAGCAGTGCCACCAACTCAGGATCTGCCTGCCGTGGTAACAGTCGTTTGCACAGCGGACACGTTGGGCAACGAACTAACCTGATAATTTTAGTCTGATATCCTATGTTCTGACCAGAAATGTTTATGTGCACATTTATCTCGTGCACATCAAAAGAGAACAGCCAAAATATTTGAAGGATGTTCTATACACATTAAAAATTGTTGAGTCTATGACTTGCACTTCGAAAAAAGATCCTCATGAAGCGAGAGGTAGAACATTTGATTGATCTGTAACGTTTGCCTGATGGAAGGGGCACAAAAATACCAGCAGCAGGGTGACTAGGGTCATTTATAATACTAGTGTGTTTACTTCCACATCATGTGCTGGGGCATGGTACATGTGTGACGTTTTCCTGGAAAAGGGAAGGCACCATAATGCACTGTGAGAGGATAACAAGCTGGTGGAGGGAGTGTGATGCTCTGGGAATGGTTCTTCTGGGAAACCCTGGGTCTGGGAACTCATGTGGATGTGAATTTGACAGAGCTTTTTTTTTTTTAAGGCACGCAGATGATGAACTAGGCATGTGGTCAAAATGTTGTGGTTCATTTGCATTTCTTCAAATGAGTAACACAGAAAGTTTCCAACGTGTTGTTCCCTTCCAAACTATAAAGCTTTTAAAGTCTGAATATCCAACTGGAAGGCTGCTGAACATTCAGATGTGTTGTCAGATGACTGTATCCTTGATTCCCATTAATCTTTCTTTCTCAAGGCCCAAAGGAAATAGCAGTCGGACATCCTGAATGCCGCACGCCTGCAATGGGAATTCTCGAAACTTCGGACATGAATGAAACCATCATTAGACCAGCAGGATTTTATGTTATTGGATTCACAACTTTAAAGTTTGCTGAGTTGTTTATAATTTTCCTTGGCTTTGTTTACATTGTAACAGTTTTGTTCAATGCATTTATCATTGTCATTATATGCATAGATAATCGCTTACATACTCCAAAGTATATTGCAGTGGCTAATTTAGGGGTTGTAGACCTTATTTGCAGTACATCTTTTATTCCTAGTTCAATTAATACAGTTCTAACAGGAGACATGTTTATGTCCTACAATGGGTGTTTGGCACAGACTGTCATTTATTACAGTTCTATAATATTAGAGTCATTTTCCCTCAGTGTTCTTGCGTATGACCGGTTAATTGTGATATGTTTCCCACTGAGGCATAGTTATATTAACACTCCCATGAGAATGATCGGTATTTTAATCACAATTTGGGTGTTTAGTGAAAGTGTCATGATGTTTTTGGTTTTACTCTTGAACAAACTCTCTTTTTGTGATTCTCTCACTGTGTCCAATTATGTCTGCGAATACGCGGCCGTGTTCAATCTAGCGTGCAACGATAATACACTACCATGGGCAGCTGCCTCTTCAGTGAGTATACTGATCTTATTTGGTCCACTTAGTGTAATAGTTTTGTCATACGCCTGTATTTTAAGAGCTGTCTTCAGAATGAAGAATGTGGAGAGCCGGTACAAAGCACTTGGAACTTGCACTGAACATTTCATTCTTGTGGCCATTTTTTACGGGCCAACCATATCACTGTATATCATTGAACTTTTCTTATTCCACTCTGATCCAAACCTCAAAATGGTGAACCTGGCTTTGGCCACATGTATCCCCTCCTGTCTGAACCCTATAGTGTATTCTCTGGCAACTAAAGAAATCAGGGGCAGAATTCTCACTATGCTCCAGAGAGCTAAAGTAACAGCTGGGGTAAAGTGGATGTAGACTTTAACTGTAGATGTTGGGTTGAACCGTATTTGTACTTTGAAATAAGTAACATCACATCTAGCTCTGATTTTTGAACTCAATTGCTTTAAATGTAGCATATATTTCCCTCTCAAAACTGAAGTTGATTCAGTCATCTTACCTACACATACAGTATTGCCACAATAATGCTGACTTATTTTGACATTCTTATCACTTTGATCATGTGTCATGCTACTGGCTCAAAGCATTCATTGATGGCAGACCTCTAGGTGGCCCAAAAGGTGGTCTGTAAGCAGGACTGTAACGCTTCATTGGAGGGCCTTGTGTGGCTATCAATGTAATAGCATAAAGGACAAATTCAGTCACAACGTTGCTGCAAATCACTCGGCAAGATTAAAAAATAAAAATAAACAAGAGGCCCATGGGCCTTAACGGTCACCTGAGTTGTATGAAAACTGATGTTATTGATGTGAATGAACCAAATAAACCCATCATTTTCCTGTCTAAAGTATAGTAAACTTCACCCCCTCCCCAAGGGCAAACATGGAGCCTGGTAGCCATGAAATGAAAAATTTTGATAAAGCACCTGAAGACCCTTCCATCTATGAAGAGTATTGTTTTCCAGCATATGTGGGTCTGGAGAAGAAGAGTTTGAAAATGCCAGCCAATTTGACAACTTTTAGCCCTGCCCCTCAGAGCACCTGGGGGTGGGCAGCATATAATTCACAATTTTGTTGCATATTTGACCAAGGAAGGTTCCTGCAAATTTTCATTGAAATCGGATCAGCAGTTTTTGAGAAAAAGTGGAAAATGTATTGATCACTTTTAGCCCCGCCCCTCAGAGTCCCTGGGGGTGGACACCATGTAATTCACAATTTTGCTGCGTAATTGATCAAGGAAGGTTCCTGCAAAATTTGATTGAAATTGGATTAGCGGTTTCTGAGAAGTCGTCAAAAATGTACGGACCTCTTTTAGCCCCGCCCCTCAGAGCTCCTGGGGGTGGGCACCATATAATTCATAATTTTGGTGCATATTTGACCAAGAAAGGTTCCTGCAAAATTTATTTGAAATCGGATCAGCGGTTTTTGAGAAGAAGTCGAAGATGTTTACGGACGCACGACGGACGACGACGGACCAAAGGCGATTAGAATAGGTCACTTTGAGACTTCGTCTCAGGTGACCTATAAACTGGGACAATTGATCTGGAACAGTGCTGTAACTATTGTTTGCACATGAGTGGAACCCTAAGCCCAGTCTATAGCCACCAACTAGATAGACTTCTACTATATAGACTTACTGTATAGCTGAACTCAAATGCTACCGAGGCTTTAGTTTGAATTTTCAAGCAATTGCAAAATATAATTAACAGAAAATGGGTAACGACAACAAGATTGCTATAATTATCATGGCTGCTTGATGAATGTGTATGAACCCAGCAGAGGCTGAAACACCTCGCAGCAGCAAACAAACGAATGGTGTGCATATTACTATCTCTCATCTGCACTGTATTGCTGATTCTCCCCACTGTTGTCGGACCCCGTGTTCTCAAAAAAGCCCAGAATGAGAGCCAAACTTTAACCAATGACCAAATTAATTTATTTGTACCCTACAAACAATACCTGCAACTTATTAGGTATGGACGTCACTAAATAGGGATGAGCAAACAGGGTAAAGCCCAAAAGTTCTCCTTGGAGACAACCAGACACAATCACATAATCCAGACGCAAATGGACATGAAGATTATACAAGGTGAAATTCAAATAATATGAATGATAGATTAAAGGCTCTTGGTAAACTTGAAGTGAATAAATGTGACGTCACTCAAAATGGGCATCTTTCCTAGCATCACGCAAGTATTCACGCTTGATAAAGTACTGTCGTTTCATGTGTTTCAATTTTCTCCTATCAGTAATGTGACAGAATGACATTACATTGCGTTCTAAGCTTTCCATTGATGTCAAAATTGCCACATTTCAGTTATTCCTTTGAATCCCCACTTATAGGACATTATAAAATGGCCGAATTGGGTCAACGCCTGGCTTCACTTAAGGGAGATGCCCTACAGATGGTTTGAAATACTGGACATATAATGGAAATAATGAGATTTCCGACCAGCTGATTGCCTATTTTCGTTTCTAGACTACGCTGTCACATATATACTGATCAGTAGCGGCTCGAGAACTGGCAAAAGGGGAGGTTCAAACCCATCCCTTAGAAAAAATGAGAGGTCACGATCTGTTTTCAATCATTCGTTTAAATTGCCACGACAGAATCTCCGAAAACTCTCAACATTATCTGGTGTGTCCTGTTTTCATTAACAACGCATACCAATGACGACTCTGGACTTCGCACGCTTTTCTTTACTCAGCGGTTGGAAGCAATGCATGTGTTTTCGCGATCGTTTAAATGAAAAAGATCATTTGAAACGTCTTATGCAATTCCATTGCCTCCAACCCCTCCATGCACAAGGACTTCAATTCTGCACTTGAATCTCTTACATACGCGTTGATTGCATTATTGCTGACTACAGCAGAGGAATGTAAATATGCCACTTAAACTCACAACGAATGCGTGAGAGTTGACAGGTATACGTTATAAATGAAAACTGGCCACACCTGATAATGTTGAGAGTTTTCGGAGATTCTGTAATGGTAATTTAAATGACTGATTGAAAACGGGTCGTGACCAGACCAATCATTCTTTTTAAGGGATTGTTTGAACCTCCCCTATCGCCAGTTCACCAGCCGCCACTGATACTGATGTACAACTTGCTATGGAGTTACATTGACAATAGAAATATATTGTTTTATTGCAAAGGGTTCTGATAAGTGCACATCTCGCTGTATCTGGTAGTTTCTTTCCGTAATAAAAGCTATATTCTGTGAATTGTCTGGATTCTTGTGGGATGAAGAATTTGTCGAAGTCGTTTATTTGCTGGCAATGTTCTGGGAATGTTGTTGACAATTGTAGTTTTTGGGATGGACAATAGCGGAGAAAGTGTCCTAATTCAGCTGTGTTCGCGTTCACTGGGTGCAAATTTGTCTATCCCTAACTCGAATAATTCGGCGCCCTCTACCGACCAATTGCCTATTGTGGGCTTTGAACTCTTTTTTTCAGTAATTTCTCTTCACCTTCCCTGTGGATCAGGTGACCAATCAGCAGACTCCATGATCTGCCGTTCAGAATTCAGTCGGTATTTCCTCTTCCTTTGGATCACAAAATGCCAATTGATAACGATCAATCCCATGGTTTTGTCCATAATACAAATCATCCAGCCAGTCCAAAAGTTGACTTGGACCACAAATGTAATAAACATGAATATACCAGTAAAAATAGCAATTGTTATCGACCCATTGTTTCAAGTATTCTCCCAATCCTTGGAAAATATGCAGTGCACTCTTAGAAATAGGGGTTCTTGGGGGTGCAATATGGAACCAATGAGGTTCTTAACTCATGAAAATAGAACCATATCACAACAGATGGTGCCATACGGATCTGGTTCTTTATCAAGAACCTACAAAAAATGTTCTATTTGGAACCATTTAGGGTGCCTTATATGTATCAAAGGATGGAACCCTTTTTTTCAAAGAGTGTGTTATTTACTAAAAAAAGTTTGTGTTCCAAATGTAATAAGTTGAGAATATTAATTAATAATAATAATAAATATTATTTCAGATGCTTTTATAGGCCGTTCTCTATGATAAAGGTTGCACAACTTCTAACTGAAGGCATGCCTAATCTTGCATCACACTGACAATGCAATAATCAGGCAAAATGTACTGTTCAACTGAAAATAGATTTTTGTATTTTGAATGTTAAGAATGTTCAGTCGTTTCTACAATCACGTGAATATTCGTGTTCTTCGAACTAATGCGGTCCAGAAATGCTATTGAATGTCAAATGGTGTGATAAAAATGTGAATAAATGTTATATGCACTTTAATGTTTGATGATTGTCACAAGTGACTTTAAAGACGGTGTTAATGCCTTTCTGATTTGCGCAAATGGAAGTATTTTTTTCTATTGTGCGCCTAATGACGCCAAAGAATGTCCAAAAACAATTGAATGTTGCTTAAAATGCAAATATTGTTTTAGATTTAACGTTCTTATTTTCAGACAGAGAAGGTTTCATCCTACCTTAACATGTTTCGACGGATGTCGTCCGTCTTCTTCAGAAGAGTCACTGATGTTGTGAGTGACGTGTCTTATCAGCTGATGTTCAGCTGATGTTAACGAGGCTCCTGCCACGCCTCCTGCTGTCTGGCCGCTCCTCCAAGATGGTACTCCAGGTGTGGGAAAGCATGTATGCCCCCTCGTCCCGGTTCATAGTCCTGTGGGCCCGCTTCCTGATTTCAACTGCCTCCATGATCCAGCATTCATATCCAGCTAATGCATGTTTCTTGGCAATATAGGTTGCCATTTCACACAAATGAATGTGTATTTTCTCATAATGAACAAGAAAGGGTGTATTAGGCAATTAATATTATTATTATCATGATTATTATTAATTGTTCAGGCTCTTTGTCTCCCGTTGTTTGGTTGGAGGGGCTAAAATGGCTCTTTTGATGTTGAAGGTTGCCAACCCCTGCCACCTCCCATAAGTATATTACATAAGAACTGCCCATTAACATTAACTACCATGATTATAACAGAAGATTTGCCACCATTTTATAGTGCTGACTTTGAACGCTCTAACCCCAAATCAATAGGTTTTGTCCTCCGTCCAAGGAGAAACTGCATTCCTGATTTCAAGTTTTTCCCAAGTCATTCGACAGATACCGTTTAAAGAAGACGAAACTGACAAACACAGAAGGCCACCAAACATATGGCCCAGGATGCTGAATAAACGTGGCAATATTAATAAAGTATCTATGGATGTTGACCAAACCAGTCATTTCTCCCGTGTCAGAACAATAACCAGTTAAATTTTTTTGGGAAAAAAATAATTGATTTTATTATGGTGCATTTGTGGATTTTGTTACATTTGTAACCAAAAATGTAACAATAATCATATCAATTTGAAGATTTTGGAAAAATACTTACACGTACATTTGTGGATTTCCCATATGCTTCTGGCAGGCTGGTAACTTTAACTTCAAGTTTCATAAACATGACTGTTGCAATAATAGCCATTGGTATTGGCGACATTAGCAAAATCAGTTGATTATACAGCGTATTCATCATCCCTGAACAACAACTGGAATGATTTTTCAAGAAAACAGGAATTTATTACATTTGTGGTTTTTTTTTTTTATTTCTGGTTGTGCATGAGTAACCGCAAATGTAACAATAACCACAAATATAATAAACGTTATATTTTGACAAAATCCAGCAAATATCAAACTCATCATTTTTTATTCATCATTGTAAAATAATAACTGGTCCTTTGCCCAAGAAAGTGGAGTTTATTACATTTGTGGTTTATTATTTTTATATTACACATGAACGACCGCAAATGTAACTATAACCACAAATGTAATAAACTTTAAGATTTTGACAAAATACCAATGAATATCGACAGATCCAATATTTTTGTACATTTTAGTTATCTTCCTGGTGGTTTTTTTGTCTAAGAAAAATGACTTTATTACATTTGTGGATTTCTCGGATGGCTCTGACAGGCTGGTGACTTTGACTACAAGTTAAATAAAATGACTGTTGTTATAATAGCCATAGATATTGGTGACATTTGTCATGGTTGGTGAGGTGTGCGTTTGTTTGAACTTTTCTTTGCGGCTCTCGTCCCGGGAGCATATCGAATTTCTGGGCTGGGATTCGGACTATTATATGTCCTATGGAAGCGCGAGTTCTCGCGTTTGGTCTATATTATTGTCTGTGTTTGTACTGTGTCCGTGCTACTCTCTTTCTCTCTGTCGTTGCGCTTGGCCTCCGTATACTACCGGCCATTACAGAACACTCTAGCCGACATGGAATCATCAGCAATGGCTGTGTTAGAGAAAGTTGTGGCTAATCCACAAGCTACTCTCTCTGGTTATGGCAAGGATCTTTCTAGCCTGAACAATCAACAGGCAGAGTTGGCGGAGAGAGTCTGCCTTCAGGCGAATGCCATGGAGAGACAGGAGAACGTTCTGTTAACTCTCACTGAGAGTATTAGAGCCTTGCTCACGCAAATCACAGAAAATGTTGCACAAGCACAATCTGTGCATGAGAGCCAAAGCTTCAGTTACCCCCAAGATATGGAGGCGAGGCAGGAAGATGCAAAGATTTCATTGCGCAATCAGATATTTTTTGAAGTGCAGCCTTCACAGTTCATGAATGAAGAGCCTCGGGTTTCATTTATTTAATCCCTGTTGACCGACACAGCACTCACTTGGGTCGGCCCACTTATTCAATCTAAGTCACCGGTAGTGAATACTGTGCAGACTCTCGTTAGAGAAATGGTATCGGTGTTTGATCAGGATGTTTGTGGCCAGGACGCGGCTATGCGTTTAATGCATCTGAGGCAGGGCTCTGAGAGCGTCGCTGCTTTTTCAATCACATTTCGCTCCTTGGCGACAGAGACAGGCTGGCCAGAAGAGCCTCTTATGACAGTGTTCGTTCACACTTTGGCTGAGGAGGTTAAGGAAGCTCTGGCTGCATTGGAGCCTTGTTTGCATCTAGATTTGTTGGTTCGCACTGCGGTGTGAATTGATGATCGCATCCGCGAACGTAGCAGGGAGAAATGTACTGCATTGACTCTTGCTGGCAACGGGGCTAATGCGCCTAGCAGGATGCATACAGCTCTCATTCCGCCCATTGAAAATTCCACTCCAGGTGAGCCTATGCAGGTTGATGGCTCATATGAGAGCCGGGCTCGTAAGCCCGTTTGCAGATGTATAATCTGCTATAATTGTAACAAACCGGGACATATCCGTCCACGCTGCCCTGAGCTTCAGGGAAATGGGAAGTCCCTCTAGCGGTATGGGGGGGCGCTAGAGGGACAGACCCAATTTCCCCTCCGAACTTTAATCCCTGTAGAATTGACTGTGGGGAGACAGAGAATATTTATCGAAGCTTTTCTGGACTCTGGTGCCGTGGATTGTTTTATGGATGCAGAGTGGACTAGGAGACATTCCATTCCTATCTGCCCTCTTTTACATTCACGCTCTGTTAGATCTTTGGACGGTTGCCCGCTGGGAACTGGATTTATAAAGGAAGTTTCTGAATCACTGACTATGTTCATCTCTTTTGGTGGCCATTCTGAGAGGGTCCGGTTTTTTATTATCAGTTCTCCTGTTTTCCTGTCGTTTTAGGACACTCTTGGCTACAGGAACATAGGCTTCATAACATTTGGGGGAGTCAGAATAACCCGATCGTCTAGTGGGGCACTGATTGTAGGTCCCACTGTAGGGAGAGTTTAGCATGTCATCCCGGGCTTCAACCTATGGGGGAGGCTGACGCCTAGAGTGATTCTGAGGAGTTTATCTCACACAACCCTCCTAATCTACAGAAAGTGGAGGAGGGGTTGGAGTGGGATCTTCAATTTGACTGGCGGCAGCCAGAGGAGGATTGCTATTCAGAGGATTTCTCTAGCTCAGAATCTGACATAGAGGGGGCAGGTTCCAGACAGGGTGAGAATTTGGGGGCTGCTCTGAACTTTTGTCTGCCTCCTAATGTTCCTGAGGATTATGTTGATCTCGCGGAGGTTTTCAGCAAGCAACAGGTCTCGGCTTTACCTCCTCATCGCGCGTTTGATTGCGAGATCAATCTCCACCCGGGTACCACTCCCCCCAGGGGTTTATTATACTCGCTATCAGGGCCTGAGCAAAAGGCCATGCGAGAATATATTCAGGAGCCTCTGGCTAATGGATTTATTTGGCCTTCCACGTCTCCTGCCGGAGCGGGGTTCTTTTTTGTGGGAAAAAAAGATTGGCAGCCTGAGACCCTGTATTGATTACAGGGGCTTGAATAACATCACTATTAAAACCGATACCCACTTCCGCTGATGAACTCCGCGTTTGAAGGGCTGCAGGAGGCATCGTTTTTTACTAAGCTAGACCTCTGGAATGCTTATAACTTGGTTCGGATCCGTGAGGGGTTTGAGTGGAAAACGGTCTTTAATACGCATGACGGGTACTACGAATATTTGGTCATGCCGTTTGGATTAGTTAACGCCCCCTCTGTGTTCCAGGCACTCGTTAATGACGTCCTCCGAGAGATGTTGGAGAGATTCGTCTTTGTCTACCTTGACGATATTCTGATTTTCTCTTCAACTCTATCGGAGCATAAACAACATGTCAGACAAGTGCTCGAGGCTCTCCTCTAAGCCAAGCTTTTTGTCAAGGCTGAGAAATGCATTTTTTATGCCAAGACAGTTTCGTTTCTTGGCTTCATTGTTTCAGAAGGGTCGGTCCGTATGGATCCTGACAAAGTGGCAGCGGTCAAGGATTGGCCTGCCCCTCAAAATGTTAAGGAGGTGCAACGGTTTTTGGGGTTTGCTCATTTTTATAGGAGGTTTATCCGTAATTTTAGCGCGGTAGCTGCCCCCATTATCGCGCTCACTAAGAAGAATACCTCCTTGCCGTTTGCTTGGTCTCCAGCAACTGAGGCTTCTTTTCAGGAGTTAAAGAAACGATTTAGGTCAGAACCCATTCTCGTTTTGCCCGACCCCTCCCTCCCATTTGTTGTGGAGGTGGATGCGTCGGAAGTTGGGGTAGGTGCCATTTTGGGGACAATAAGTTGCACCCATTTTGTCCCAGCTGCTAAACAGACAATGACCGGATCTGTCAAGTTGGCGTCCATTGGTTGGAGGGGGGAACAGCCGTTTGTGGTTTGGACGGATCTAAAAATTTACATTTGTTCCTTTAGCAGTGGTCGTTGTTTTTCAACCTTTAAAGTTAATATCCAGGGTCTAAAAACGGAGGCACTCTTCCTGTCTGGCGGGTTATCCCGGGGTTGATTTGGCTCCCAAGCAGTTGTTGGCCTGACGGTCTTTTTGGTGTTTATTTGCCTTTAGCAGTGCATGATGGAGGACATCCAGGAGTTCGCCGGACCAAGCAGTTCTTGCCTGTTTTGGCCCAGCATGATAGGAACAAGACTACCCTACCTCCCCCCTCTGGTCTGCTGCGCCCGTTGCCCGTCCCTAAGTGCCCGTGGACCCATATCGCTCTTGATTTTGTTACAGGGCTGCCTGTTTTGGAAGGCAACATGGTCATCCTGGTCATGGTTGACCGTTTTTCTAAGGCCGTCCATTTTATCGCGCTGCCTAAGCTGGCTTTGGCGCGGGAGACGGCCCTTCTTGTTGTGGACCATGTTTTCCTGCTGCATGGCATCCCTCAAGATGTGTTTTCTGACCGGGGCCCTCAATTTATGGCCAAATTCTGGCATGCGTTTTGCAACCAGTTGGGGGCCACTGTGAGCCTTTCCTCTGGTTTCCACCCATTGACTAACGGGCAGACAGAGCGAACCAACCAGTCCTTGGAGAATACTCTTCGATGTTTAGTGGCTGACAACCCATCTTCGTGGAGTCGATTTTTAGCATGGGCCGAATATTCCCACAATTCACTGGGTAACTCCTCCACAGGCCTTTCCCCGTTTGAGGCTCAGTTGGGTTATCAGCCTCCACTGTTTCCTGAGACTGACAGGGATTCAGAGGTTCCTTCGGTTAATCACTTTGTTCGGCGTTGTCGGTCAGTTTGGGCCAGGGTCCATTCCTCTTTGTTGCACTCTGGATGGAAACTAAAGACCACCGCAGATAGAAGGCGCCATTCGACCCCATCTTATCGGGTTAGCCAAAGGGTCTGGCTTTCCACACGGGACCTGCCCTTGAGAGTGGAGTCTTGGAAATTAGCTCCCCGCTTTATTGGTCCTTTTAAGATTGTGCAAAGGATTAATCCTGTCTCAGTCCGGTTGAAGCTCCCTAGATCCTTACGGATCCACCCCTCTTTTCATGTCTCCAGGTTCAAACCGGTTAGCACTTGCTTCCTGGCTCCGGTCGACAAACCCCCGCCGCCGCCACGGATGATTGGGGGGGACCTGTTTACACTGTGCGTCATATTTTAGCTGAGAGGCGTGTGGGTCGTGGAGCTCAGTTTTTAGTCGACTGGGAGGGTTATGGTCCTGAGGAGCGGTGCTGGGTTCCTTCTCGGGATATCCTGGATCCTACCCTTATCTTGGAATTCCGTGTGCGGGGCTCTCTGGAAACTTCTGGGGCTGTTCCTTAGAAGGGGGGGTCCTGTCATGGTTTGTGAGGTGTGCGTTTGTTTGGACTTTTCTTTGCGGCTCTCGTCCCGGGACCATATCGAATTTCTGGGCTATTGAATTCTTTACCCAGCTGGCTGATTGAGCTGGGGTGGCGCTTTCCCCGAATCTAAATCAGCAGGAAGTCTGGCACGCCACCTTTGCTAGAGTATCTGTGTTTAGCATCACACTATAGCCAAAGATATCTTTAGTCAGGCTTTGTATGACTTTCTATCCTCCAATTATTGGAGTTTCTTTTGCCTTTTTCTATCTCGCTTTGCTTCCGTGGTTTGGACTATTATACGTCCTTTGGAAGCGCGAATACTTGCGTTTGGTCTATATTATTCTCTCTGTTTGTACTGTGTCCGTGCTACTCTTTTTCCCTCTGTCGTTGCGCTTGGCCTCCGTATACTACTGGCCATTACAACATAGACCAAATCAGTTGATTATGCAGTGTACTCATCATCCCGGAACAACAAATGGAGTGATTTTTCAAGAAAATAAGACTTTTGTACATTTGTTGTTTAGATTACATTTGCAGTTGTAGTTGTACAACTGAAAATGTATTAAAAAACCACAAATGTAAAAAACTCAAATTTTGACAAAAAACCAACACATTTCAAAAGATTCAATAGTTTTGTTCTTTTTACTCATCATTGCAAAATAATAACTGGTCTTTTTTCTGAAAAAAAATTACTATAACATTTGTGGTTTTCATTACATTTGTGGTTGCTACATTGTCCTCTATGAAGTGGAATTAATTTGAGGGCTGTCATCATAACAGATCAAAAGCTATTGAATTTTTTTCTCAGATGTATCCACATTATAATTAAAGAGTATGATGAATTTGAGTTTTCAGCGGCGTAGTATGACTATTAGGTGGCGCTCTATAAAGTAGTTTTAGGGCTGTCATTATGACACATCCAATACAATTGAACTTCTATTTATTTTTAAATATTCACCATGGCTAACCAAAATGCCGAACGAAGATCAGGGAAAAAGGAAGAAAGTACAGAAAAAAGGCGACGGCGATGAGCCAAGCACGCTATCCGCCATGATGGACTCAGCTATGCTGAAACAACGAGTGCTCATCGAGTCACAGTTCGCAGGTCTAAACGGAACACTTGACAAAATAAAAAGAGACCTGGCTGGCTGCACTGCAGATGTCGGCAAGCTTGGATCATGACGCCCTGATCAAAAAAGTGGACAATAATAATAATCATAATAATAAATCAAATTTCTATAGCGCATTTCTAAAAACTCAAAGACGCTTCACATAGGAGCACGTAAGCATAAACAGAGAGACAAGTAAACATGTGAACAGGACAGATAACAGAGAACAATAACAATGGGGGGGGGGGCGTGCAGGAGGGTGGTCAGATGTTGTAGACAATCTTGAAGAGGTGGGATTTGAGTTGACTTTTGAATGAAGTGAGTGTGTCAGAGTTCTGGATGTGGAGGGGCAGGGAGTTCCAGAGGGTTGGGGCGGCGATGGCGAAGGCTCTGTCCCCCACGGTGCGGTACTTGGTCTTGGTGATGGGGATGAGAAGGTTGGTGTCAGCAGAACGGAGGCGGTGAGTGAGGGAGTGGAGGAGATCGGTCAGGTATTGGGGGGTGAGGTTGTTCAGAGCTTTGTAGGTGATGAGCAGGCTCTTGAAGTTGATGCGTTGCAGTATGGGGAGCCGTGAAGGTGACGGAGGATAGGAGTGATGTGTTCTCTGGAGCGGGAGTGGGTGAGCAACCGGGCAGCTGAGTTCTGAACATATTGTAGTTTATGGAGGATTTTGGAAGGGACACCATAGAGGATGCTGTTGCAATAATCTAGTCTGGAGATGATGAAGGTGTGGATGAGTGTTTCAGCGGCTGAGGAGGGGAGGGAAGGGCGGAGGCGTGCAATGTTACGGAGGTGGAGGAAAGAGGTTTTGGTGACGTGGTTAATGTGTGATTTGAAGGAAAGGGTAGGGTCCATGAGGATGCCGAGGTTTCGGACCAGGGGGGAGGGAGTGACTGAGTGACCATCAATGCTGAGTGAGAAGATGTGGGAGGAGGGGAGAAGGGATTTTGGGCCAATGATGATAGTTTCCGTTTTATTGCAGTTTAGTTTAAGGAAATTGTTGTTAATCCAGGTTTTTATGTCAGTGAGGCAGTTGGTGAGAGTGGAGAGAATGATGGGGGTGATGGCGTTGGTGGAGATGTACAGCTGTGTGTTGTCGGCGTAGCAGTGGAATGTAAACCATGGCGGTGGATGATGTGACCAAGTGGGAGCATGTACAGGATGAAAAGAATTGGACCAAGCACCGATCCCTGGGGGACTCTGTGTGAGACTGGGGTGGTGCGGGATTTGTGGTTATTGATGGAGATGTAGTGGAATCTGTCAGACAGGTAGGAGGTGAACCAGGAGAGTGCGGAGTCAGTGATGCCAATGGATTGCAGGCGGCGGAGGAGGATAGAGTGATTGATGGTGTCGAAAGCTGCATTGTGGTCGAGGAGGAGGAGAACAGCGAGGGAGCCGGAATCAGAGGAGAGTAGGAGGTCATTGGTGACTTTGAGTAGGGCTGTTTCAGTGCTGTGGTGACTTCAGAAACTGGATTGGAATGTTTCATACAGGTTATTGGAGAGGAGGTATTTCTTGAGTTGAGTTGCGACGGCTCTTTCCAGTATTTTTGAGAGGAATGGGAGGTTGGAGATGGGTCTGAAGTTGTTGGGGTCGTCTGGGTCAAGGCCGGGTTTTTTGAGGAGAGGTGTTATGGCAGCAAGCTTTAGAGGTGGGAGAACGGTGCCATAGGTAAGGGAGGAGTTGATGGTGTCAGTGATGAGTGGGGCAAGAGAAGTGAGACTGGCTTTAACAAGAGCGGAGGGGATGGGGTCCAGTGGGCAGGTGGATGAGTTCATGCCAGAGAGAATTTCAGGAAGGTCAGCTGTGGTTATGGGTGAGAGAAAGGAGAGGCGGTGTCGGTGGGCACGGGAGGTGCAGGCTCCGGGTCAGGGGTGATGGCAGAGGAGGTGGCTAGCTGGTTGTGAATGTTTTCGATTTTGGAATGGAAGAAAGATAAAAAGTTGTTGCATTTCTCCGGGGTAAATGAGGGTGAGATATTGTACTGGGGTTTGGAGGATCTAGAGTGAATGATGTCGGAGTAGAAGTCGGAGCGGGCCTTGTTGAGTGCAGATTTATAAAGGTGGGTGTGTTCTTTGAGGGTGAGGGCGTGCACAGTGAGTCCTGTTTTATTGTGTAGGCGTTCTAGCTGTCTCCGTTGTTTTTGGAGTTTGTGAAGTTCCAGGGTGAACCAAGGGGCCAAGTGAGTGAAAGTGACAGTTTTTAGTTTTTATGGGGGCGAGTTTGTTGAGGGAGGTAGACAGCGTGTTGTTGTAAATGTTGACAAAGTCTATGGGCGCTGGGTTAACAGGGGGGGTGAGATTGGAGAGAGTGTTAGATATGCAGATGGAGAGAGAGACAGGGCAGATGGATTTCAGGCTGAGGCTCAGACAAGGCTGAGAAGACCACCTTTTCCATCTAAACCAGGCTGGCCGGCTACGAGGCTAAGCTAGCGGACTTAGAAGACCAAAGCCGCAGGGACAACATACACATCCTGGGCGTACCAGAAGGCATGGAGAGAAATAATGCTGCCCAGTTCATCTCCACAAATCTCCCGAAATAGTTCCCTAACTTAGGCGAGCGGCAGATGGAAATTATGTGTGCACACCGCATCGGCCCCCCTACCACCAAAAACAACAGGCTCTGATATGCAAAATGCCCGCTTTAATTTTTTAGAGGTTTCAGACTACAACTGAATAATTTCAAGAGAGATAACAGTAAAACGTTGTTAGGTGTAAAAATGATGTTTCATTTTGCTGTGTTCAGGGGCGGAGCTAGGCTCTCACCCCAGAGGGAGTGAAGCATTATCAAGGGGCCCCTCAGATAGTCATTGCAGTCAAGTGTAAAATAATGGATAGGTCTGCATCATATTCTATCTTAACCAACACAAATGGTCACTTATTGAGCCAAGCAAACGTATGTTTAAGAAAAGATACAGTGAAGCCTCTTAGACAGTCAAATTGTTCCGAGGAAAGGGGGAGAAAAAAAAGTTGCCAGTGCTTTGACAGCAAAAGCATATAGGGTATGGCTGCCAGACGTCTGTTAAACGAGAATAGTCATTTTCATTTATTCCAAGCCTTTGGCGAGGACAAAAGTAGTCATTTTCATTTATTCCAAGCCTTCAACGAGGTGAAAGTGAGAATTACTACACGAGTTTCATTCATTTTATTTGTCGGCAAAGCTGGATCTTCCCATTTTTTGCCTCAAGCCGGTCGGGCATGTGAGAGAAAAAAGTCACTAGCCCTCAGAAGATTTAGCAAGCCTGAGCGAAAAAGACTGGAATATCACGTGAAATTTAATTGCACTGGTACAAACTTGATTAAAACACTTCATACAAATCAAAAAGAAATTTAAATAAATAAAAAACACTAACAGTTTGAATGAAGCAGATTATTTCATGTCTTGAGTTCGTACACTGCCTGGTCAAAAAAGCCACCTCTTGGATTTAACTAAACTAAAAGGTAAGAGCCTTCCATTGGATAAATACGGCAGTGATTAATATGTTTCAGCTGGTAACAAGTAATTTAAGCCTAAATGATGCAGTTAGTTGCTCCTCATTTTTAAGCAATGATGTCAGATCATATCCTGTGGCCATGGAAATGGTGTAGTTGTACTGTTTCAGAAGGGTCAAATTATTGGCCTGCATGAGGTAAAGAAAACAACTGCGGAGATTGCTGAAACTGCTCAAATTTGGGTAAGAACTGCGGTAAAGGGCTGTAAATTTAGATTTGGGTAAAATATGTAAATATCGAAACTTGCTACCCCGCCAAGACAACGACCTCTAGTGTATACATGAGCAAAAAAATAAATGTTACATTACTGCAAAGAGTGAGATAATGACAGTGATCTTTAGGCATTGGCAGTCTGACAAAGCGGCCGTGCACCCATGGATTGGCTTTCGGGGAGCCCCATTTTCTGGTGCGCGCCACAACAAAGACACGTCACATGCACATACATAAAACAAGTGTGTGGCAGCGCGGTCAGTAGAGAAAAACATTGTATGAATACCAGTTCGCAGTTAATACCACCAGTAATATTTCATAGAGGCACAAGCGAACGGAAAATTTATGGGAAGAAAACGAAATTGGCAATTAGCTTGGAAAGAATTCCTATACAGAGATAATTGGGTCAGTTAAAACGTCCGAAAACTTGCATTTCTGTGCAATTACCTCACGAAAGCAATATCTGACATAACGGCAGGACATTTGTGACTTGAAAAAGCACGCAACGAGACGGACGAAAGCTGCGATATTTAACGATATTTAAATATATTTAAAACAATGCCACCATGTCCCCTAAATTACCCAACAAAACAGCGTCTGCATAAATCCCATAAAATTACCAATTTACTTCACACTAACTGCCTTATTTCTGCCATAGATCTTAAATATATTACAATCGACTCTGGACGAAAAGAAAAGTCACTTGTAGGCCTACTCACCTATTTGAATGGCATTCATCAAACTTTGCGCTGAGCAACATCATCGTCTTGTCTTGAAATTCATACGATAGACGTGGACGTTATCACTGTTTCGGTCAAACGTTTGCTTAGCTTAATCTGTTACCTGCTGGTTGCATTCCTGCTTGAGGAAGGGTCGTCCGTGGCACGGCAACTGCTTGAAGCCAAATGACCTTAGTGCTGGTAGCTTTGCTACCCTCTCCTCCAGTTCTTTCTTTTTTTTTTTTTTTGACTAGCCTACTGCTTTTATGTTTGAATGGAATGACTGCTCCTGAGTTTGCAAACTTGATGATGTTCATATTTTACGCTTGAACTATCAGACGTTACAGACATTAACGTGGTCACATGATCAAATCAAATACAGACTTGACATTGGGCAACACATTACCCTGCAATCATCTTGACATTTTGCATATCAGTATGAAAGAAAAATATCAAACAAAATAAGAAAATAGCTGATTTTAGTAATAGTCTTTAAAATGTGGGTATATTAAGCATGAAAACTTGATATAATAGTCATGAATGATTGTTGAAAAAAAAACCCATGATAGAGGTTAGATTAACGAAATAGAGGTTTATTTAAAGGGGACCTCTTTTGCTATTTTTCCAAGTTTATATTTTGGTCTTTAACTCCCTAGAGTACTCCTGATCGCCAAGCAAAAAAAAGGGTATTTATTTTCGCTCATACTGCCATCCTCAAAAAACTGCATTTGTAGTACATTGTAGTCTCTGCCTGAAACGCCTTACTGGTGGCTCTTCCGCTATGGCCCCCACTCCTCGCGGTGCCCACTTTCTTCTGACTGGCCAGCTCTGTGGAGGGCGGAGTAGGGCGGACAAGGCTGCAGAACGCAGTTTTCCGGTCTCAGAGTGAAATGTGAGACGCGTCTGCCATCTGAGCTAAGGAATCAGCGGGGGAAATCTGCAATCAAACGCAGTACATGTGTATAGATCTAATGAAATTAACTTGTTCTAATAAACGAACGGCCAAAGTGGAGGAGGACGAGTGAAAAGTCTGGCAGCTCAAGCACGAATTTGCTATCGGCTACAGTTTGCTACGGCAACAGTTGGTGAGTACCGGTTTTTTACTCCTAGCTAGGATGCAGGGGAAGCTAGAATCCACCCCATATTGACACATTTATAGAACGGGTCGACATGCCCAAGTGTAGACCGGAGACCGTGAGAAACCGGTGGGTCTGAGTTTAGAGGGAAACATGGACAGTGAGGAGCAGCTAAAAGTGGACCAACAGCTTATGGACTGCTTCAGTGTGTATTAGGACCTGCTGGTTCGTGTGCATCGCTATGGTGTGTTGTTAGCATGGAGAAATGAACAGCTTCTGCGCTGATATATGACGGAGGGGCAAAAGCTCCAGGCTAAACGGCCTTGTCGGAAATGCCCGTGGTAATGGTTTACTTATTGCTTCGGAATGACCAGCTTTTCCTAGGGGAAAATGGGCGTATTATGGATTGTGCGCGAGAACTAGCTGGAGCTCCGGTTATGTCATGAACATAATACAGGTTTTATAGACCGTAAGTTCCATTTGCGTGAACCGTTGCTTATGTGGAGCTAGCGAATTGATCACTTTTACATGAAACAATTTAATATTCAGTCGCCGATTTAATATTCAATTGACAGCAATGCAGAGAAATCGTTTGTTTTACCCGGACAAGTTACAGCCAGTGCGCTTCCCTATTGCTTTCACCGGTAGCTTCAGAGACGCTTGCCCATACATTGGAGATGCATCAGGCTGACCCCGGTCATGGATAAGTAAAGCGATCGTTTCACAAGCACCCAAAAACGCACGCCAAGCTCCGCAAAACCTACGTCTGGTCTAACTGCAGCCCAACTCGGCAGACACATACAGCACCTCTCCGGTTAGCTTCAACTGCAGTGGCTTCAGGCAACATTATGATGAAACTGCCACATTGATGCTTACCGAAGTAGCACAAGCATACCGATCAGAATTACTGCATATAAGTTAACCAGGAGCATTTTTAATTAGCAGAGCACGGGCATTGACTTTGAGGGTAGGCTAATCTGTCCCGCGAAAAATTCGTTTCGCGTCCGATGTGAAAGCCGCTTTATGGATAACGTTAGTACGCGACAGCTAGAGAGAGCTCGGTTATGTTATGAACATAATACAGGTTTTACAAGTTGCTTATGTGGAGCTAGCGAATCGATCACTTCTAGAGGAAAGAATTTCCTATTTAATCTGCCTTTTTTGGCTTTTTATTAGCCACATCAATTTCTAAAGGGGGATGAAATTATGTCAAGGTAGTGCAGAGAAATCATTTGTAAACCGGTAGAGCTTCTGCGTTTCGCATTGCTTTCTCGGTAGCACCAGAGAGCTTGCTCCAGACATTTCTTGGCAACCGGCTGATCCCGGTCATGGATAAGTGAAGCGATCACTAACTGTAGTGGCTACAATCGGGCAACGTTATGATGAAACTGCCACATTGATGCTTACCGAAGTAACACAAGCATACCGATCAGAATTACTGCATCTAAGTTAACCAGCAGCATTTTTAATTAGCAGAGCACGCGAACTAACATGCAGTAGCTGATAAGCGGTCATGACTGAATGTAATCTGTCGCGTGAAAAATTCGTTTCGCGTCCGGTGTGAAAGCTGCTTAGCGCGCCACATAACGCCTGTATTCGCGTCTTTGCATTGACTTTGAATGTAGCTAATATGTCGCCGAAAAATTCTTTTCGTGTCCGATGTGAAAGCAGCTTTACGGATAGTACGCGACAGCTAGAGAGAGCTCGGTTATGTCATGAACATAATACAGGTTTTGCAGACCGTAAGTTCCGTTAGCGCGGACAAGTTGCTTATGTAGAGCTAGCGAATCGATCACTTCTACTGGAAAGAATTACCTATTTAATCTCCGCCTTTTCCGGCTTTTTATTAGCCTCAACAATTTCTGAAGGGGGATGAAATTATGTCAAGGTGGTGCAGAGAAATCATTTGTAAACCGGCAGAGCTTCTGCGTTTCGCATTGCTTTCACGGTAGCACCAGAGAGCTTGCTCAGACATTTGTGAAGCATCCGGCTGATCCCGGTCATGGATAAGTGAAGCGATCACTAACTGCAGTGGCTGCAATCGGGCAACGTTATGATGAAACTGCCACATTGATGCTTACCGAAGTAACACAAGCATACCGATCAGAATTACTAACCAGGAGCATTTTTAATTAGCACGGCACACAAACTAACATGCAGTAGCTGGTAACCGAGCGGTCATAACCACAGAGACAAACCCTTGAATACAGGTTTTACAGACAGCAAGTTCGGTTACCGTCGACAGTTGTACCAAGCATCCAAATTACAAACAAGTATAAAAAGTTAGCTTCAAATGAGGTTTATGTTCACACACCTTTTGTAGAATTTCCCCTGATATCACTCTTGCATAATTAGGACACAAACATTAGCAACAGTAACTTGGCTACGTTAGCCGCTGTGCTACAGCCACAATCAACTGGCTATCACGTCAGGTTGGCTAATAACTAAAAAAACTAAAAACTAAAGCAACTTACAGCTTCTGTGTCTGTGAGTCACGGACAGTCGCCACCGATAAAGGCTTTATCTTCAGATATTTTACAAAGTCTGCGTTTGAGGCCAGTTGTTTGTGCTAACTATTGCTAGCGGTCTTGCTAGCCACCCGTAACACGTTAGCTTCACTTACATTATATTGCTGTTATATCATTACTTACAGCTTGTGGCTCTGAGCGCTTGAACTTTTCAGAGGTTGAGCATGGACAACCAACATTATAACATTACTAATATGTATTAAAAGAAGGATCAGCATAGTAGGTCCCCTTTAAAGAACAGCACCAAAGCACTGATATAGGTGGGGAAATAACGGCAGGATTTTTTTAAATATCGTCACCTTAGGAAAATAATTGCCTAAGTCATTTTTTTCAAGTTTATTGTTTATTGTTTATTATGATACCAAGATTATTCAAATTGACCAAGTCGTTGCAGAGATACAGCCATATCATTTTGGGCATGTCATTTTCGAGCCAGAGGCTCAGGGTTTAAGAGGTTACAGGGCTGGCGATAAGCGGTATCGCATCGAAAAATGCAATCAGTTTTTATGTTGAGAAGGGTGTATTATGTTATGGCGCATGCTGTCCGTCCGTCCGTCTGTCCGTTAACAATTTTTGTTTCCGTCAATTTCGAGAACGACTTGTTCGACGAAATTGATTTTCGCTCTGTGGATTGGGGTTGACTAGAGGAAGGTTGCTTTCAAAAATGGGCACGCTCCGATATTCAGTATGGCCGCCATGGCAGCCATCTTGAATTTTGTTTCCGTCAAGGAGGAAAACGACTTGTCTGAGGGAATTGATTTTCGCACTGTGCATTGGGGTTGACTAGAAGGGAAAATGGGCGGGCTCTGATATTTTCCGCCATGGCTGCCATCTTGAATTTGAAATCAATTTCGAGGAATCGACGATCCGGCTTTTGATTTTCCCCACGCATAATTGGGGTTGATAGAGGAAGGTTCTTCGGAAAATGGGTAAAAGTTTCAGATTTTCAAAAAACGCCCATTCTCTTAATTTCGAGGAGAACACTTGTCTGAGGGAATTGATTTTTCACTGTGCATTGGGGCTTGGCTAGAGGAACGCGGGCTATGCCTCAGAAAAAACCCAATCTGCGATGGGCTTTCTGAAACCATGGTGATAGTCTTCGGATAATGTGGAAAAAGTTTTAGTCTAGTTTTGAACAAACCTCGGGTCCGACCAGTCTCTTAAATATCGTTCAGGAGGGTCGCAAACGAAAACCTTGGCTGAACTGAAACCATGGTAGCGAGTGGAAAACCCTACTTTTCCTACCTCCAGTCCCGACCACAGAGCTAAAGAAAAACAGGAGGGCCTCCAGTGGCTGAACCAAAAAAAAACCGAGAGGCAGCGTGCCTCCCTTTGGAAAAAATCGCAGGTGAATTACGCGATCAAATGCTGTACATTTTTATATGTGTCGAGATAAAATGAAATAAAAAACACTGGACTCATCAGCCTGCAACCATTATTTATTTAATACATTATTATTTTGTTTACGAGTGTTTGTTGTCAGGAAATTTTTAATCATTAGTTAAAATTAAAAAAGTTAAATTTAAATAAACTGCAAATGAAATTCTGCACACTAGCTAGTAAAAATTATGGCGGACGAGTAAACTCGTCTTCAAACTAGTCCGAGTGTCTAGTAACGTATTGTCAACTAGGCTACGCATAATCTTCGGATCCAACCTCCACTTTTTTCGGCTTTGTATTTGCCAGATCGATTTTAAAAGGAGGCGCCAGTAAATTTTGTGAGAGTTCATCAGTGAGAAGGGGGTTTATGATTTAACAAAAATATTTCATATCGCGAAAGCATATGCTACTCATTCCCTAGCAACTCGGTGTGTCATCAGTATTATGGCGGTGGCCGTTATATGCCACCACGTCGAGCAGCATTAGAAATTAAACTCTAAATTTTCTTGACTGGATGTACGCATGGTGTTTTCACACAAATGTTTCTCTGGTTCCGAAAGTAATTGTACATATGTTTGTGCTCGCATTGCAGCATTGCGGACAAAGGTCAACTTCTGGAGAGGTTATATAATACATGGCGTAATTTTAAATCCCTTTATCACCGTATACTTGAGTTTCCAATGTCAGTTTTTGTTATCACTTGATCACCTCGCTAGGTGTCCTCTAACACAGGTTTTAAATATCAGAATTACGATGATAACGACAATTTCCAGATGTGCTAATTGCATTAAAAAACTGCGAATTATTGAGTGATAGTAGAGATCCGGACCGGTCCCACGTTGGAATTACAGGATCGACCGACGTTAAACTGAACGACCAGAACATTGCTGACGCTTTCAGAATCTAAAAAGAATGAGTGATTCAGAGTAAGTTAGAGAATTATCTCAATTCCTAAGCGATGTATGGACTTTAATCCGTCATTACGAAGGCATTTCGGCACTTCTTTGTATTTTTGTATCACTTTATAGTGTACCGTTTTGCAAATATTGGGCAGTGGTCAAGCACATGAGCACTGACAACATTGATTGTAACCCAACAAATGAACAAACCTGCATTTTAGATCATGTAAGTACTTGGTTAGGGATTTCTCTTCGTGCTTGGTACTGAAGGGCTTTTAAATCTGAAGTTTTTATCGTTTTACAGCTCACTGCAAGCTCTAAGGACATGTCCTGTTTTCCTATCATTTCGGCCCACTTTCGGTTTCTCATCTGTATATACAACCCCAATTCCAAAATAGTTGGGACGAAGCGTAAATTGTGAATAAAATAAAAATGCAATGACTTTCAGATCACATGAGCCAATATTTTATTAACAATAGAACATAGAGAACATTTCAAGTGTTGAAACTGAGACATTTTAAATTTTTAACCAGAACATGAGCTTATTTCAAATTTTCTGGCTGCAACAGGTCTCAAAAAAGTTGGGACACAGGCAAAACAGGGCTGAAAAAGCAATAAATATACAAGAGAATCAGCTGAAAAAACATTTAGCAACTAATGAAGTTAACTGGCATCAGGTGTGTAACATGATTGGCTATAAAAGGGATGTCTTAGAGAGGCTGAGTCTCTCAGAAGTAAAGATGACCAGAGGCTCTCCAACCTGTAAAGGCTTGCATAAAAAAATTGTGGAATACTTTAAAAACAGTGTTCCTCAGCGTCAAATTGCAAAGGCTTAGAAGGTCTCATCATTGACAGTGCATAACATCATCAAAAGATTAAGAGAAACTGGAAAAATCTCTGTGCATAAGGGACAAGGCCGAAGACCTTCACTGGATTCGGGCCCTCAGAAGCCACTGCATCCCTCACCGGCATGATTCTGTCATTGACATTACTAAATGGGCCCAGGAATACTTCAAGAAACCACTCTCTGTAAACATAGTCTGCCGTGCCATCCACAGATGCCACCTAAAACTCTATCATGCAAAAAGGAAGCCATTTTTGAGCATGATCCAGAAGTGCTGCTGTGTTCTGTGGGCCAAGGCTCATTTAAAATGGACTGTTGCAAAGTGGCAAAGTGTCCTGTGGTCAGATGAGTCCAAATTTGACATTCTTGTTGGAAATCATGGGCGTCGTGTCCTCCAGGCTAGAAAGGAGAAAAACTCCCCTCCTGTTATCAGCATTCAGATCAAAAGCCAGCATCTCTGATGGTATGGGGATGAATTAGTGCATATGGTGTGGGACACTTGCATGTTTTAAAAAGCACCATGAATGCTGAAAGGTATATAAAGGTTTTAGAGCAACATATGCTCCCCTCCAGAGGACATCTATTCCAGGGAAGGCCTTGTGTATTTCAGCAGGACAATGCAAAACCACATACTGCAGCTATTACAACAGCATGGCTTCATAGTAGAGGAGTCCGTGTGCTGAACTGGCCTGCCTGCAGTCCTGATCTTTTTGGTGCATAATAAAACGAAAAGTCCGTCAGAGGAGACCCAAAACTCTCCAGCATCTGGAAGCCTGTGTTAAACAAGAGTGGGATCAAATTCCAATGGCCAAACTCAAGAAACTTGTCTCCTCAATGCCCAGATGCCTCCACTCTGTGTTAAAAAGAAGAGGGTATGTTACACCATGGTAAATAGGCCCCTGTCCCAACTTTTTTGAGACCTGTAGCAGCCATCAAATTTGAAATGAGCTCATTTTATGGATAAAATTGTAAAATTTCTTAGTTTCAACATTTGCTATGTTATCTGTGTTCTATTGTGAATAAAATACTGGTTGGTGTGATTTGAAAGTCATTGCGTTTTCATTTTATTCACAATTTACACTTTGTCCCAACTATTTTGGAATTGGGGTTGTGTGTTTATATGTTGGAATATTACCTATTCATGGTTAAAAAATAATTTTCCCTGAATAACAGTGCAACAGGGCTTGTATATGTAAAATGTTTGCGTGTATGTGAGTCTGTCTTCAGTTTTCTTGTGAGCTTGATAACTCAAAAACCATTAATCCTTTGACCATGATTTTTGACATAGAAGTAGATTATCATTGTGCTCTTAGACCTAATGCTTGGTGTCGAGGTGAAAGGTTATTCTTGGTGTTGGATGGCTTCAGCTCCTGAACAACACTGTGTAGTGTTGGTTTGTCTTTTAAAAAAAAAAACAAGTTTTTGGTAGGCCTATGATTTAGCTTTTTTGTGATTAAAGTCACAAACTGAAGAGAAAATGATGAAAATGACCCAAAAATAAATTTTTTGTAGAATAGAACAGTAATAGATTTGTATGAAGATAAATATATAATTTCTTATTTATACGAAGAATTATCAGATATAATAATAATAAAGACATCAAAGACTGGTATACTGTACATTTTTTTATTCCAACAAGCCAATATTTCATTTTAATAAGTATGAAAATTCTTATTACTACTGTGAATATTTTGTATATCAATAAAACTATCAAGATTTCTTACTCCTGTTTTCTAGCCCCAATACATTAACTTGCCCTCCTCCAGGATTCTAATCTTTGATATGAGTTGTACACACTTATCATATCTAAAATGTTATTTCAAGCAATAGAATCCTAGAAGAGGGCAAGGCCGATGTTTTTAACTTTGAAAGTGCATGATGAAGTGACTTCTGATAGTTATGTAGGCCGCTGTTAACTGTATCTAGATCAGAGGTCATACAATAAAATGTGATACTTTTGCCTATTTTTCATTGTTTATTATGTGTAGATATTGCAATATGAGTCTTATCATACATTATTACAATAGGTAAGAAAATGGGATAATTCTAATGAGGTTTTTTTGGAGAGCTTCAACAGATATGAGATCTGCTAAAAAAGGGGTGTCACTGTCTCTCATTCTTTATCAAAACTTTGTAAAAGACGAAGAAATCAAAATATGATCTTTCAACATGTATTGCTCATTCTGACTCAAAATTGGAAGAACTTTGGGCAAGTATACGGAGATATTGAATCTCGGGACAAACTCTTACTGCAAAATATTCTAAACACATGTCCCTGGCAACAGTGATAGCTTCACACGAGGGACTGAATACAGGGGTCCTGCAGGGGATGGAAATCTTTGAAAATTCTGAGATTTTAATATGGTGTTCACATCATGGATAAAATTTGTTATATTTTGAAATAAGTGCTTGAAACTGGTAAGAAGGTCTGCAAAATTGTCAAAATAATTTGCAATCTAACCAAGTAATTTAATAAATACTAGATGAAATTTACCACAGCAACAAGGTCCTAGAGAGTTTTTAAATTTGCTTGAAAAAATGCGTTAAAATATTGAATATGACTTTGGAATAGGTAACAAAAAGACAGTTTGGTTGCAGGATCTGAAGACTTAGCCAAAATTAAGTCCTAACTGCAAAACCAAAGAAAGGTTCTATCAAATTAAATTACCTTGGTCTTGATAGGGAGATATGCAACTGACACCCACCTACAAGGTCAAAATAAAATGGAAGCTATCAATTAGAGGAATGTTTTTATTTGCAAACCACTGACACTGTTGCACCATCTACGCTGCCCAGACTGTTTCCTTGGCTTTCTTGAGCATAGCCAGTATCCTGTTCTTAATTTCTTTGGTTCCTAGGAGTACACAATGGGGTTCAGACAGGAGGTAAACATGAGGCTAAAGACGAGCTCACCATTCTGCCATCCGGATTGAGTCGGAATAGGTGGAGGTCGACAATAATCACGGTCAGCAAAGGCATGAAGAAAACTGCCACTAAAATTAGATGCTCAGTGCAAGTTGCAAGTGCTTTGTACCTGCTGTCCACACTTTTCATTCTAAACACCACAGTTAAAATACAGCAGTATGACATGATAATGAAGCTAAGGGGCCCACACAGAGCTATTACTCCCAGAGAAGAGACAGTGGCCTTCAGCAACCTGGTATCACTGCAGGATAGTCTGTACACATGCACATAGCCACAGATAAAGCTGTCACATTCAGCTTAATTGCAAAATTGCAATTCTGTCATGATCAGAGTCACGAACGTGTTGCAGCTAACACTAAACACCCAAATAATCACTAAAATACTGATCATGCTTTTAGGTGTGTTAATTGAATTTTGTCTCAGTGGAAAACACACTGCAATTAACCTGTCATAGGCAAGTACACCGATGGAAAATGACTCTACCATGGCAAAGGAGTTATGGAAAAATATTTGTGCCAAACACGAATTGTAGGAAATAAAGTTATTTTTCGCAAGAAATATCTTGACCATACCAGGAATAATGGTTGTACTGATAATTAAGTCAATAACCCCTAAATTTGCCACCGCAATATACTTTGGGGTGTGCAGGCGATGATCTGCCCATATAATTATGAGGATGCATGAATTGGCCAAAACTGTTACGATATAAATGATGGCTATGAAAATAAAATATGTCTGAGCAAACTTTAACGTTGTAAACCCTACAATATAAAATCCATCTGGCCTAATAACAGAACTGTTCAAGTTGGAAGATGGGGAAACTCTCATCTCGGCCTATCGGACAACCCGCTGGATTGTAGAGACTGTAGCCTACTCCTGCAAGAAATAGCACAATCAACACATCATCCAGTATGTCACCTCAAAACACCATGCTTCTAAAAAAGTTTCAAAATAACCATCTCATCAATCTAAGTAAAAGATGAGTACAGTGTTTATATGTTGGAATATTACCTATTCATGGTTAAAAAATAATTTTCCTGAATAACAACGCAACAGGGCTTGTATATGTAAAATGTTTGCGTGTATGTGAGTCTGTCTTCAGTTTTCTTGTGAGCTTGATAACTCAAAAACCATTAATCCTTTGACCATGATTTTTGACATAGAAGTAGATTATCATTGTGCTCTTAGACCTAATGCTTGTAATGCTTTGTGTCAGGGTGAAAGGTTATTCTTGGTGTTGGATGGCTCCAGCTCCTGAATAACACTGTGTAGTGTTGGTTTGTCTTTAAAAAAAAACAAGTTTTTGGTAGGCCTATGATTTAGCTTTTTTGTGATTAAAGTCACAAACTGAAGAGAAAATGATGAAAATGACCCAAAAATAAATTTTTTGTAGAATAGAACAGTAATAGATTTGTATGAAGATAAATATATAATTTCTTATTTATTTGAAGAATTATCAGATATAATAATAATAAAGACATCAAAGAATGGTATACTGTACATTTTTTTATTCCAACAAGCCAATATTTCATTTTAATAAGTATGAAAATTCTTATTACTACTGTGAATATTTTGTATATGAATAAAACTATCAAGATTTCTTACTCCTGTTTTCTAGCCCTGGTAATAGATTATCCTTGCCCTCCTCCAGGATTCTAATCTTTGATATGAGTTGTACACACTTATCATATCTAAAATGTTATTTCAAGCAATAGAATCCTAGAAGAGGGCAAGGCTGATGTTTTTAACTTTGAAAGTGCATGATGAAGTGACTTCTGATAGTAACATAGGCCGCTGTTAACTGTATCTAGGTCAGAGGTCATGCAATAAAATGTGATACTTTTGCCTATTTTTCATTGTTTATTATGTGTAGATATTGCAATATGAGTCTTATCATACATTATTACAATAGGTAAGAAAATGGGATAATTCTAATGAGGTTTTTTTGGAGAGCTTCAACAGATATGAGATCTGCTAAAAAGGGGTGTCACTGTCTCTCATTCTTTATCAAAACTTTGTAAAAGACGAAGAAATCAAAATATGATCTTTCAACATGTATTGCTCATTCTGACTCAAAATTGGAAGAACTTTGGGCAAGTATACGAAAGTGGGCTGGAGATATTGAATCTCGGGACAAACTCTTACTGCAGAATATTCTAAACACATGTCCCTGGCAACAGTGATAGCTTCACACGAGGGACTGAATACAGGGGTCCTGCAGGGGATGGAAATCTTTGAAAATGCTGAGATTTTAATATGGTGTTCACATCATGGATAAAATTTGTTATATTTTGAAATAAGTGCTTGAAACTGGTAAGAAGGTCTGCAAAATTGTCATAATAATTTGCAATCTCACCAAGTAATTTAATAAATACTATATGAAATTTACCACAGCAACAAGGTCCTAGAGAGTTTTTAAATTTGCTTTAAAAAATGCGTTAAAATATTGAATATGACTTTGGAATAGGTAACAAAAAGACAGTTTGGTTGCAGGATCTGAAGACTTAGCCAAAATTAAGTCCTAACTGCAAAACCAAAGAAAGGTTCTATCAAATTAAATGACCTTGGTCTTGATGGGGAGATATGCAGTTGACACCCACCTACAAGGTCAAAATAAAATGGAAGCTATCAATTAGAGGAATGTTTTTATTTGCAAACCACTGACACTGTTGCACCATCTACGCTGCCCAGACTGTTTCCTTGGCTTTTCTTGAGCATAGCCAGTATCCTGTTCTTAATTTCTTTGGTTCCTAGGGAGTACACAATGGGGTTCAGACAGGGAGGTAAACATGAAGCTAAAGACGAGCTCACCATTCTGCCATCCGGATTGAGTCGGAATAGGTGGAGGTCGACAATAATCACGGTCAGCAAAGGCATGAAGAAAACTGCCACTAAAATTAGATGCTCAGTGCAAGTTGCAAGTGCTTTGTACCTGCTGTCCACACTTTTCATTCTAAACACCACAGTTAAAATACAGCAGTATGACATGATGATGAAGCTAAGGGGCCCACACAGAGCTATTACTCCCAGAGAAGAGACAGTGGCCTTCAGCAACCTGGTATCACTGCAGGATAGTCTGTACACATGCACATAGCCACAGATAAAGCTGTCCACATTCAGCGAATTGCAAAATTGCAATTCTGTCATGATCAGAGTCACGAACGTGTTGAAGCTAACGCTAAACACCCAAATAATCACTAAAATACTGATCATGCTTTTAGGTGTGTTAATTGCATTTTGTCTCAGTGGAAAACACACTGCGATTAACCTGTCATAGGCAAGTACACCGATGGAAAATGACTCTACCATGGCAAAGGAGTTATGGAAAAATATTTGTGCCAAACACAAATTGTAGGAAATAAAGTTATTTTTCGCAAGAAATATCTTGACCATACCAGGAATAATGGTTGTACTGATAATTAAGTCAATAACCCCTAAATTTGCCACTGCAATATACTTTGGGGTGTGCAGGCGATGATCTGCCCATATAATTATGAGGATGCATGAATTGGCCAAAACTGTTACGATATAAATGATGGCTATGAAAATAAAATATATCTGAGCAAACTTTAACGTTGTAAACCCTACAATATAAAATCCATCTGGCCTAATAACAGAACTGTTCAAGTTGGAAGATGGGGAAACTCTCATCTCGGCCTATCGGACAACCCGCTGGATTGTAGAGACTGTAGCCTACTCCTGCAAGAAATAGCACAATCAACACATCATCCAGTATGTCACCTCAAAACACCATGCTTCTTAAAGTTTCAAAATAACCATCTCATCAATCTAAGTAAAAGATGAGTACAGTGCCATCTTACCACCTGGGTAATACCATCAACCAGTACAGACAGGTCCTCACAGTTGGTTACTCCTTGTATCTGTTGAGCAGGTTCTCTCTTATATCCTTTAACTCCTCTGATGAATAGTCCTGCATATATTTAGGATTTCCTTGGGGAAATCAAATCTGAGCACTGCTTTTGAAGCTGTTAAAGGGGTTGATCAGCAAGTCAGCAAACAAGTGCTCCACACATGCTCCCCACATGTTAATTTCTTTTTTCTTCACATTTTTATTTTATTCACATTTAAGACTCACAGTATTACAAAACAAATCTGTTGTGTTTACACACAAAAGTTAAAAAGTATTATCAGTCAGAGACCCCCCCCCATCTCACCCAAAACATTCGACGGGATTTCTTCATGGGAGGTTTAAAATTGGAATGTTCTCCACATGAAAAAGATCTGGGAGTGATTGTTGACCAAACCCTCACAGGCTCTAGCCATTGTGCCGAAGCAGTTAAAAAAGCCAATCGGATGCTGGGATACATTGCCAAAAGTATTGAGTACAAATCCAAGGAGGTGATGCTTCTTTTGTACAACACATTCATCAGACCACATCTGGAGTATTGTGTACAGTTCTGGGGACCATACTTTAAGATATAGAGGCTCTTGAGAAACTTCAGAGAAAAGCCACTAAGATAATTCCGGGTATAAAAGATGAAAGCTATGAGAAGAGGCTGAAGATCCTTAATCTCTTTAGTCTTAGGAAAAGGAGACTAAGGGGTGATTTGATTGAGGTCTTTAAATATGTTAAAGGGATTAACGAAGTGAATTATGTAGGATTCCTTCAACCAAGTGTTGTTAGTAGAACTCGGGGTCACAAATGGAAATTGACCAAAGGTAAATTTAGCACTGATATTCAGAATTATTTCTTCACCCAAAGAGTAATTTCGATGTGGAATAGCTTGCCTGACCATATTGTTGAGGCAGAGACCTTGGGAGTTTGCAAGAGCAGGTTTGACTTAAAGCTAGACACCATGAGTCATTGAGCATTTGAAGTGTTACAATCACGATAGTATAAAGAAACTGGCGAGCCTAGTTGGGCTGAACGGCCTGTTCTCGCCATTCATTTTATGTTATGTTATACTTATCATATAAAAAGAACATATGATGCAAGATAATACACAGAGGCGTAATATAAATTTAGAAACATGATTTAAGTAATAATTATAATATAAAAAAAGGAAAATGGGGGGTTACAAAGACGGTAATATAAACCAAAATAAACACATCAGTAAAAGCATTAACAATAACTGTATACTAAAAACTTCAATGGATTATCTTCTCATCAACAGCGTGCGGCAAAATGTGGTCTAAAAAAATCTCATGTATTCCTGGGTATAATTTGCTTCTATTCAGAAGGATATCGACCTTGTAATAGGGTTTCTTTAAGTTCAGATGGTAAACTAGACGGTCTGGTCGGCTGAGATTCTCCCCTTATTTGCGCATTATTCGGTCAAAACTATCAAAATCGATAGGTGTTATAAGTGAAGTATAAAACATGTCCGTAACTAAATATGAAAGTAATCGGTCAAAAATAGCAGCCTGAGCTGCCAGATAGCTAACTCGGTCAAAGCACCACATTGCGGAGCAGAGGTGACTCTCACGGTTCGAGCCCCAGTCGTACCAACTGGCAGTGGTCAGCAGCTTTTTCAGAGTAGTGCACAATTGGCCATTGCACTACAGGGATGCAAATTGGGAAGGGTCTGCCTGGAAGGGAAATATAAGAGAAAAAAAAACAGTTGTCTTGTTCGTTGCTCAAGCGCCTCCTGTCGGCCAACCGGGTGCTCGTAAGGAAGATTCTAAGCTTGTTCATGTTCGGGTATCCTCCGCCCTCATTATCCCCCGCCGCGCATTTAGCGCGAAGCGGGGGATATAGCATTGGGCTCCGTCCGTCCGTAACGTCCGTCCGTACGAACACATATCGTACGGACGGCGGGGGATATTGCCATGTTAGTGGCAAACTCTTGTTCTGAACTTGCGATGATTCAACCAATGAGTGTATAAGAAGCAGCAGTTGACGGGCATGTGCTTCGGAGGAGAGCCATGAACCGTCCCCTCTCTCCTGAATTGGCAACAAGGGGTCGCATACGAGCAAGACTTGTACATATTTCCCCAATTGGGCAATTCAGAAAAAAATATACAAAACAAAAATAGCAGCCTGTACTACGTCCACAAGGAAATCCCTATGTTTTGCCACTAATTTGCTAATTATGTGGCCAATACTGTCGCCAAGGTAACCAAAATCGATAGGTATAATGAGTGAAGTGTAACACATGTCCATACCAAATATGAAAGTAATCGGTCAAAAATTACAGACTGTACAGCATCCACAAGGAAGTGTGTATATTTCAGAACAAATTTGCGCATAACCCCACCAATACTGTCGCCAAGGTAACCAAAATCGATAGGTGTCATGAGTGAAGTGTAACACGTGTCCATACCAAATATCAAAGTAATCGATCATAAATTACAGCCTGTACAGCATCCACAAGGAGGTGTGTATATTTCAGCACAAATTTGCGCATTATCCCACCAATACTGTTGCCAAGGTAACCAAAATCGATAGGTGTCATTCGTGAAGTGTAATTCAATTTCAGTTCAATTCAATTTATTTGTAAACCGCTTTTCACGGAGACTGTCACAAAGACGCTTTACAGTGAGAGTTTAAATAAATGAAAGGGCAGTGCCCAGCCTATTCCCCACTACAGCAAATGAGGCAAAAAACTCCCAGTAGGGAGAAAAATCCTCAAACAGTGGTGAGAAAAAACTCCCCTGTGGGAAGAAATCTCAGGAGGAACCCGACTATAGTGGGGAAGCCCATCCTCCGCGGGCTAGCTAATTAGTAATAAAATAAAGTCATAATAGAATAAAATGGCAATAGAGTTCCATTAAAGTCCATCTAAACAGTGGCATCGGTAGCTCCAGGATGTGGCATGTTGAGGATGGTGCAGAACTGGATCAGGACCAGATCAGGACAGCACTTACCCGAAGACTGTATCGCAAAATATGCGATGGGGATGTCAAAAGCCCATCGCAGATTGGAGCATTTAAGAAAAACTGATAGCATTTTGCGATGCGATACCGCTTTTCACCAGCCCAGTCCACACAGCCGATGTGCTGTTCCTCTTTGACACAAAAGTTTCGACAGGGATGGGTTCTGTTGAGCCTGGGGCCATGGTGCAACTGGTAAAAGTCCGATGCGGAAAGTACGTTACGTTTATCCGGCCATCCTCTGCTCAGCTCTCACTTACGTGTCACGTGACCAGAGTGTAATCGCAGCCTTTGCGATTAAAAAATCTCATTTTGTCATATCGCGATATTATCTCAAATGCAATTCATCGTTCAGCCCTAATCCTAGGTTATGAACATGGTTATGAAGCCCTTATTATGGCAGCGTTTCTCCGAAATACTGGAAAGATGAAATACGACAGTCCGTGTGAACTGTAAAAGGTAAAACGTACAGGCAACTAACTCAGTTGGGTCCATCGTAACACAAACTTCCCGTTGACTTCTTGACAAATGTTGAAGTGCAGAAGAAACGTGCAGGGTCGTTCCACTCCAATTTCCCACAACCCTCCCCTTAAGTCCCCTCAATTGCCCTCCCTCGCTCGAGAAGGGCTTACTCGCCTGCTATGTCATTCCGAGGGCTCACTCGAGTGGAGGGAAGAAGTGAAGGGAGTATCTTATTTCGGATTGGAACGCTGCCCATGTCTAGCACAAATAGATGAGGATTGAATCCGATGCAGAATGAGATCCCACAACTCCCCTGAAATCTTCTTCCCCAGATCCTCCTCTCATTGACTTCTTATTTTGTGTAAGGAGGCTGGGTGCAATGAATGGATGAGATCATATAGGTGTGAGACCACACCCTTTATGGAAGGGAGTGAAGTTAAAAAGGAATCAATCTGTGAGGGCTCCTAGAGATTTGGAAAATGGGAGCTAAAATTACAAACAAAACTGCAGACCTGTACAGTACCAGCGTGGATAAAGATACCGCCAAAGTTCACAAAAAGTTGGCTTCAGGTTTTCATCTACCTTCTCTTGATCGGTGTGGCGGGTGCTGTAGGATTACAACAGGTGTCGGTGTAGTCCCAGCAGGCAGAACTTGGAGGGACTGTCGATAGGGGGGAGCGGTTTTTGGGTATGACTGGTGTGTACCAGATGTTATTGCAGGCCTTGAATTTTGGCAAGAATAAACTACCGCAACTGTTTCGGATACGACTTATTTACAGGTCAATCGATGTGTTTTTGTTATTAGAGTTTTAAAATATCTAATTCTATAAGAGGCAGTTAGAAGTAGGTGTAGTCATGAAGTAGAAACGCTTTCCTTAAGGATGACAACTTATGCATTTATTGTCACAAAATATTTATTAACACATTTATAATTTCTCATTAGATGCCCAAAATTTTAAATCTTGCTCGTGTCACTGTAAATGTTGATAATTTGCCGTAGCAAAATATTGGTCTTAATAATGTAAGATATTGGGTTGCACACAGTTTGCAATTGATGACTATACCATTAAATCTGAATGTAAATCTTTTACACAGCATACCTAAGTAATCATAATCAGTCCCGCTGTGAGAACAGTTTTTAATTTGCACTACCCCATGACACTTGAATGAACGGAAAAGGGCCAACTGACCAACTGAAAAGGGCTTTATCGCGTTAATTTGTCGATAACAGCCAAAGTTCATTTTTGAGATTAGCTCTCAAATTATGAGTTGAAGGCGACAATTTAGCACACTTTACGTTCAACTGTTTGATCCAACTGAACAAGTCACCGCTTTCTTGACTGAGAGTTGTTTGGCTAATACACAACGAGGACTAAAACCTTCAGATTTCCAAAGGGCGAAACATTTTTTCCGGACTTAGGAAAAAGTCACATGGTTATTGTAAGTTACAACTACATGGACATTTGCGTATTTTATTTCTATTTTCAGAAGTGTGGGTTTCGTTCATAATTTATATAATATTAAAGTGGTGGCAAAACATGTTGTTGTTTTGCTTTCTCCGATAACGGCGCTTTAGAACTAAAGGTTTCATTTATTAATTCTTATCGGCAAATATTACGGTAAAAATATTATGGCAAAAATACATGAATTTGCAGACATTAACTTTTCTGGAAATAAATATGTCACCAACCGCGCGAAAGAAAATCTGTAGCAAAAATTACTTGAGGCGTTTACACTATACTACAAATATAATGGACGTCATGTTGTCCGACGAAAAAATTTCAACGCTGAACTTATTTGGACTTCTTTGCGACGGGAATTTACACTAAGATATGTGTGAAATGGCCGGCGAACATGCCCTCTCACTCACTCTATTTCTCGGTTCAGCGAGCAGGGCACGTCCACCTGACTTTCGGCTGACACACGGCCAACGGCGTGTTGGCGAAAGTGGAACCTTTATCCACGCTGGTACAGTAAGTCTCGTGGAAGAGAAAACGTGGAAAGGGTCTGCTGCGGAAAGGGTTCAAAAATATTTTTGCTATACAGGTTGCTAAACATCAGGATGCCCGAACTCGACCAGAGAGAGAATGCCCGATCAGTCAGATATGAATGAAAAACTGTGTTGGCTGGTATTGGAGGCTAAGAAAGAAAAGATCTTCAGACCAAAGTGATGTTGGAATTGCTTCCAAATTCTTGAATTAACCAAGAAATTTTGAAGACCAAGAAAAACTTTGTGCCTCCATAATTAACCATGATGACGAAGTGGGTAGCTTCTACCATTGAATCTAAAGTTGAAGTTCTTTAAGATTGGCAGCCCAGTATTAAAATCTAAAATTAGGCAGAACCAAACCACCAAGATAAGTCCTCATCATTGCCTTGAGAGTGGAATGAAACCGCTCTAAGGCACCCTGACTCTCTGGATGATAGGCACTGGAAAGAATTTGCTTCGCACCTAGTTCATACACAACCTGCTGAAACAATCCGGAAGTGAAATTGCTACCTTGATCTGACTGAATTTCCCTGGGAAGGCCAAACAACGTGAAGAACTTTATCAAAGCCTTCGAGATTGCAGTTGCCTTGATGTTGCGTGAGAGGTATGGCTTCAGGAATCTGGTAGATGCACACATGATTGTCAACAAGTACTGATTTCCAGATCTAGTCTTGGGTAATGGACCAACACAATCAACAATGACCTTGGAGAAGGGCTCCCCAAATGCTGGGGATAGGCTGCAATGGAGCTACAGGTGGGTCTAACTGGTGTTTTCCAACTACCTGACAAGTGTGACAGGTTTTGCAAAAGTTGGAAACATCTTTCCAAAGTCCAGGCCAGAAGAAGTGTTTCATGATCTTGTCAACAGTCTTGTTAACACCAAGATGACCTCCTAAAGGCAAACTATGAGCCATTGTTAAGATCTCATTCCTGTAGACCTTCGGAACAACAATTTGCTTGACTATTGCCCAATCTGCATCGGCAGGGATATCAGGAGGGCGCCACTTCCGCATCAACACTCCATCCTTGAGATAATACCCAACTGGAACTGCGTCTATTTCTTCATCAGGAAGGGCTCTCTTCTTTAGTACACAAATTTCAGGATCATTGGTTTGCTCCTGAATCAACTGCTTTCTGGACAGAGACAAGTCTCCAGACACATCAGTATCACCAGACCCATCTGGCTGGCTGAACAGAGAACTGATAAAAGTGTCTGATAAGTCCTCAAACGGAGAAACCATAGTAGGCCGAACAGAGTCATGAGGCGAACCACCTGAGTCATGACTATTCAATGTGCTGGACGGCACCACATCATCCTCTTCTTGAGCCTTCTTGGCCATAGCACGGGTCACTGCACAGGAAGGATACAGAGATGGGTCTTCATCACCATCTTCAGTGCTCAGCTGTGAAGTAAGATGAACAGGGGGAACTACATTGCCCCCAGCCAGGTCATTGCCTAGCAACAGAGAAACACCATTGATAGGTAGACTTGACATAAGTCCTACCTTTACCTGTCCTGTAACTAAATCTGACTTCAAGAATACAGAGCGCAGGGGTACAGATACAGTCCTCCCTTCAATACCTTGTACAAGTATGAAATCCCCAGAAGCGGTCTCATCACGTAACTCCAAGGAGTCCATCAACAAAAGTGACTGAGAAGCTCCGTATCCCTTAGGATATATATGGGGACAGGAGGAGAATGCTCATTCAGAGCCACAAATCCCTCTGACACAAATGGAAGAAATTCCTCCCTCACAAAGTCAGCAGTATCAGGCTTCTTAGCCTCACAAGGAGCAGGCAATTTAGCAGATCGGTCATCTACTACAGGGGTTTCTAACCTTGTCTTCACAAAGGCATCGGGTTTGGTATCCTTTTCTTTTTCTTTCTTAGCTTTAAGGAACCAACAGTTATAACATGACCAGATTTCTTGCAATAATTGCAAACTAGACCACTTTTTGTCACTGTCAGCTTTCACACTTTGTTGCAATAATTGCAAACTAGACCACTTTTGTCACTGATCACACACTTCTTGATCAGACCTTTGACCTTTGACTAGATTTCTGAGCACCATCACCAGACTTGTCTTTGTCTTTGGGTGAGGTATCTTGGGTATCACCGTTACCTTTCTTCTGAAATTGGGACCATCTATTGTTACTGCTGGACTGAAATTTGGACTTATGTGTGAGAGCATATTTGTCTGCAAACTTGGCAGCTGATTGCAAATTCAGTGCTTGCTTCTCATTAAGGTAGGTCTTAATATTATCCTTGACACAGTTCTTGAATTCTTCAACTAACACCATCTCTTTTAGTGAGTTGAAATCATCCTTGACCTCCATAGAAGTACACCAGCGCTCAAAGCAAACCTTCTCGCTAGCAAATTCCACATAAGTCTGATTGTCAGATTTCTTCAGACCTCAGAATTTCTGTTGGTAAGCCTCTGGAACCAACTCATAAGCTGTCAAAATAACCTTTTTGACAACCTCATAATCAGAGGAATCATCTGCAGACAAAGTCGAATAGGCTTGTTGAGCTTTACCCTTGAGGACAGTTTGCAACATCAGAGGCCAGTGTTCCTTTGGCCACTGACAACTCTTTGCTACCTTCTCGAAGCACTGGAAATACTTATCAACCTCCTTCTCCGAGAATGGAGGCACCAGCTTTACCTCCTGGCTAGCACGAAATTTGTTTTCAGCTTCCATTTTAATTTTTAGTTGCTCCATTTGGAGCCTTTCTTCTCTGTCTAATTTTTCTAAATTGAAATCTCTCTGTCTCTCTCTTTCTGCTCTTTCCTCTTTCTCTCTCTCAAACTGCCTTTCTTTCTCTCTTTCTGCTCTCTCAAACTCTCGTTGTTTTTCTTTTTCCTCCCTTTCAATCTCCAGCATTTTTAATTTAAGTTCCATTTCTACATTTGGATTTTCCACTGGAAACTGTTCCAGATCTCCTGGTGCAAACACATTTTCATCAATGTAATATTCAACAATCTCTCTAGCCAGTCTTGTTTTTCGTGATGGCTGGTTTTACATCTGTCAGCTCTAACTGTCTGCATATTTCTAGCAGTTCTGTCTTTTTAAAAGACTTCAAAACCTCTACGGTTGGTGATGCCAAGAAATCATCCATTGCTGTTGATCTGTCAATATATATCTAGGAAAATTCAAAAAACAATTTCACAATTTGAAATTTTAGATTTTCAATAAATGACTCACACAATGGTCTATCCCGGACGGGCCCCCACTTTGTTATGGCCCCAATTTGTTATGGCATCACAGACAGCAAGGGATGACAGACAAAATTCTTGCACTTCAACAGATTTAATTAAACAAACACTTCAAACTTATCTACAGTCTACCCTACTGACCAAGATTGAAATAAAAAAAAAAGAGATATTTACAGTCCCCTGGTAATTGAGATGGGCTGCTGTGTTGCGATGTCCTGGGACCGGAAAATGCTCCAACACAGGCAAAAATCCACAAAAAGCTTTACAGGTCTTGAGAAGAGTGACAGGTTTGGTCAAATGTATCCTTCCACAATTTCTCCTTGCAATTTCTCCTACTACCTTCACTCTCTCAATTTTCCTCCTTATATACTCTTTTCCAGCCCCCTCCCATTCTCTGGGACATTCCCCTCTGAGGCGTGCCTAGGACATGCCGCAAACCTAGCTCCAGACTGGGCTTAACAAAAAAAAAAAAGTCAATACTGCCATCTAGTGGCTTCTTTTTTCCACATTACACCACCAACATCTGGCCCCCAGGAGTTGGAGCCCCAGCACCCTTCAACAGTGGCAATCTCCACATCAGGCCCCCCCGCATCAGGTGTCTCTATTCTGGCCCCCCCCCACATCAAGCGCCTCAACATCAGGCCCCCCTGCCTCCGCCATCCCCTCGCTGGGGCCCTCATTGGGTCCCATCCGGCATGGTCATCAGTCCCTCCGGGCTGCACTTTCCCCTCAGTCGGAGAGCACATCCGCCTCCACTTACCCAGCAGCCTCGCCACAGCCCCACCACGCCCCAGACCCGCCGGGCAAGAGAAAATCCTGCTGCCAGTGCAGCGAGGAGCCTCAGGTCTGAGGAGGAGAAGATTTCTGTTCTGAGGGACATCAGGGAGGAACTGGCAGCCCTGAGGGAACAAAATCTACGCCAGCATGAAGAGACCATGGCGTACCGGAGGGAGAAACTGGCCTTACTTGCCCAACAGGTCAATAAGCCTAGTATGACAATGTATCTCCCCCACCTCTGAAAGTGAGTTAATTTTTGTTTATTTGCATTATATAATGTGCTTGTTACATGAGGGGTAATTTTATTTTCCTTTAACAGATCCTGAGTGAAACATCCCACTTCCTTTTTTAAAAAGGAAAGGCCTGGAAACCAGGCTAACATGCCTCCCAAAGTCCAACCCCTCGTCCTTGTCGTGGGAGGTGGAAACAGACGTAGTCTGGCAAACGGGGCTCTGGTGAAGCAGTGTTGCAAAATGTACCAAGTGATTGCTGCATTTGTAGATCTGTATCTATTAACCCTTTCAGCGCCGTGGGCTACTATAGTTGCCCAATGATGTAAGATATCAAAATCAGACGCTGTTGAAAACCTATCATGTGGCAAATTGTTTAAAAAAGCTCCCGAAGGGGAGCTCTTTTAAACAAGTTGCCAAATGATAGGTTTTCAACAGCTCAGGATAACTACATTTTTACTTCCTGAAAATGTATTCAGCGCTCAAAGGGTTAAAACACCTGTGCCAACATTACTTGAGTGAAGTGGATTCAAATACTCATTGTAATTTCATCAACCTTCTCTTGTCAGACACTTTAAGTTCTGGATTTTAATTACACCCCAAACTTGTAGCTATGACACAATTTTGGGACAAGCTGAGAAATGCAACAGCTGGGAAAACAAAAACATCACGCAGTGTTTGCCATTCTGCTCCTTTAACATTTATTGGTCAGCACACTACATTTAATTCCTAATGGTCACTCAGTTCTGAAACAGCAGGAAATAAAAACAGAAATTAAGAGATTAGAAACAGGTTTCTCATGATTGGGTACTTAAGACTGATCTATTGTAGGACAAGGTGTTTAAAACTGCTCAAATAAATGGATGAGTAAAATGGTCTATAAACATTCTAGTCATTAACTTCAGTCACTGCTGCCAATAACCATTCCATATGGCCACCAATGAAAATTGCTGATCAATTTACTCCAATGAGTGTGCCATTTCCTGCCCTCTATAAATGTTGTGACAACAGTTGAGGCCCTTAGCACAATGGCAGCGTTACAGCGCATCATTGAGTTGAATCGGCGTCGTGGCGAGGTGGTATACGTGAATGCCTACATACGCACCACCTTTAACCCCCTCCAGGTCCTACCAGATGAGGCCATAATCAGAAAGTATCACCTCAATCGAGCCAATATTGAGGAGTTAATTACTTTTGTTCATCCTCATCTGGTGAGATCCACAAGACGTAACTTTGCCTTGAGCCCAACTGTGCAGCTTTTGGCTGCCCTGCGTTTTTACGCCTCTGGCAGCTTCTTTGAGGTGTTGGATGACCTGCTGAGACCTAGGCCATCTCCCATCAGTAGAGCTGTGACCGCTGTGACCCAGGTACTGCTGAAGCTCACAGACAGGATGACCTTCCCCACCACACCAGAGGAGATCACCAGAACCAACCGAGGCTTCCACGCCATTGCTGAGGTTCCCTGAGTCATTGGTGTGATCGACGGCACCCTCATTCCCATCACAAGGCCATCCAGCAATGAGCCAGCCTACATCTGCAGGAAAGGCTATCCGGTGCTGAGCATCTGAGTCATCTGCGACCATCAGGATGTGTTCACGGACATCGTTGCGAAGTGGCCAGGCAGCACCTGTGACTCCTTTATCTGGGCCAACTCTGCCAGGTGGCTGAACATGGTGCCTTTCGGGGCTGTTGGCTCCTTGGAGACAGTGGCTATCCTTTGCGCCCCTACCTGCTCACCCCCATCCAGCAGGCCAACACCGAAGCGGAGGCCAAATTCAACAGCGCTCACACCAGAACTCGTGCTGTCGTGGAGAGGGCCATAGGGGTGTGGAAGCAGCGTTTCCGGTGCGTCAGCAAATCTGCTGGAGGCCTGCAGCTAAACCCCACAAAATGCTGTGCTGTGGTGGTGGTTACAGCACTGCTACACAACATGGCCATCAAAACCAATGTCCCACTGCCAGAGGATGAGGTCTTCATAGAGGATGCTGAACGTTATGTACAGCATGATGACACTCATCCTGCAGGCCAAGAAGTACAAAGAAATTTAGTTGAAAACATGTTTGCCCCCTAAGTCCAGACACCAACGCTCCCCCCAGCCTCCCAAGACTTTTTTTTTTTTTAAACCAACAACCTTTTCCTCCACTAGGCCTGCTTTTTCATTAAAGTTTCCCCATTATTCTTAGACTTTAATTTCCCCTTTTATTTATTTTTTTTATATATATGAGGGACTTCAGTTCTGCATGTATTACTTTTGGTGTCATTTCTGACCCAACGATAGTTTAAAATAAATTGATTTAGCGATAAATTAGTTTTATTGCACCTTCAATAAACTAGTCTTTTGTAAACGAAATTAATTATTCCATTATAATCGCAGTGCTGTGATACACTATCGTTGGATCAGAAATCACATTGTAAATTATATGCAGAACTAAAGTCCTTAAGTAGATATGAATACATATTGACTTCGAACACATGCACGGTAAGAAGCGAGTAAACATCCTCTCCAGTCAAATACATTAAAAGTACATGGGCTATACATTGCGGTCAACAGTAGGAACACATCCTCCCTGAAACTAGCTACCAAAAGTTGTCATCTTGAATGATTAACGCGACAATCATACAGTCGTAGCGAACGGTGAACCCACCAAATGCAGAGTACTTAATTAACCATGCTCCAGTCTACCAGTCGCACCATGAAAGCCCATAGGAGTGACATGATGTTTAATTATCAGAAGAGCATGATTTAACGTTACCCAACATCGCTCAAGCAATGCACACACGGGTAACTAGCAATATAGCTAACTCGATAGGTGCAATCATACCAATGAACTGGGAAACACGTAGAAAAAGTACTTTTCCTACAAAATTTTCAAAGCAGTCTCTACATTATCGTCCGGACATGTACAACAAGATTGTTGGATATTCCCAGCTTACTCACCTGACGATTGTTTACCCTTCGTGGACTGCATTTTCTGCCATTGATCACGTGTCTCCAGGAACTAAGCTTCTAACTACAGCTCGAGAGTAGTGGTTGGAACTACACAACTTAACGACAGAGGTTGCGAACGTTTGTTCAAAATATGGTTTTGGGGAACACCTGCGTCGTTTAACGATGGTTCGCACTGCATAAGTTACCTTGATAGTTCGAATGATGGTTTTGGGAAACACTGGCGTCGCAACTACATAGGCTAGCACAAACTATGTAAGTTGCTAACTTACTTAGCAACTACGCTTTTGGGAAACGCACCCCTGGCTGGCTGCATTGCAGATGTCGGCAATCTTGGATCATGACGCCCTGATCAACAAAGTGGACATGGCTGAGAAGACCACCTTTTCCATCCAAACCAGGCTGGCCAGCAACGAGGCTAAGCTAGCGGACTTAGAAGACCAAAGCCGCAGGGACAACATGCGCATACTGGGCGTACCAGAGGGCATGGAGGGAAATAATGCTGCCCTGTTCATCTCCACAAATCTCCCGAAATAGTTCCCTAACTTAGGCGAGCGGCAGATGGAAATTCTGTGCGCGCACCGCATCGGCCCCCCTACCACCGAAAACAACACACCGCGGACTCTGATATGCAAAATGCTCCACTCTAATTTTTTAGAGGTTTCAGACTGCACCTGAATAATTTCAAGAGATAAAAGTAACACGTTATTAGGTGCAAAAAAGATGTTTCATATATGCAGTGTTCCATCTTCATTTTCTCTGACTCAGTGACATATACACTGATTTTTACATCATGACAAAAACCTTCAAGGTTTTTTCTTTATTATGATACCAAGATTATTCCAATCGACCAAGTTGTTGCAAAGATATACTCATTCCATTTTGGGCATGTAATTTTCAAGCCAGAGGCTCAGGGCTTAAGAGGTTACAGGGCTGGCGATAAGCGGTATCGCATCGCAAAATGCAATCAGTTTTTATCATACGCCCGCTCAACTTATGTCGAGAAGGGCGTATTATGTTATGGTGCACATCGTCCATCTGTCCATCCGTTAACAATTTTTGTTTCAGTCAATTTAGAGAAAAACGACTTTTCCGATGGAATTGATTTTCGCACTGTGGATTGGGGTTGACTAAAGGAAGGTTGCTTTCGAAAATGGGCTCACTCGGATATTCAGTATGGCCGCCACGGCAGCCATCTTGAATTTCATTTCCGTCAATTTCGAGGAGAACAACTTGTCTGACAGAATTGATTTTTGCACTGTGGATTAAGGTTGACTAGTGGAAGGTTGCTTTTGAAAATGGGCATGCTCTGATATTCAATATGGCCACCACGGCTGCCATCTTGAATTTCGTTTCCATCAATGTCGAGGAAAACGACTTGTCTGACGGAATTGATATTCCAACTGTGGATTAAGGTTAACTAGAGGAAGGTTGCTTTCGAAAATGGGCCTCTCTGATATTCAATATGCCCGCCACGGCTGCCATCTTGAATTCCGTTTCCGTCAATTTTGAGGAGAACGACTTGTCCGACGGAATTGATTTTCGCACTGTGGATTGGGGTTGACTAGAAGAGGGTTGCTTTTGAAAATGGGCGTGCTCCAATATTCAATATGGCCGCTGTTTCCCTTAATTTCGAGGAGAACGACTTGTCCAACGGATTTTCCCACTGTGCGTTGGGGTTAGCTAGAGGAACGTGCGGGCGTATATGCTCCGCCTCAGCGAGCTCTTGTTTTGAAATGCACCAATCTGCGATGGGCTTTTGAAATCCCCTTCGCATAATTTGTGATAGTCTTCGGATAATGTGAGTAAAGGTTTTCGTCTAGTTTTGAACAAAAATGGGCTCCGACAGTCTCTTAAATATCATTCCGATCGGCCTCGCAACTGCACTATGGATAACCTAAGGGTGCGACTCTAAAACTAGGGTAGCGAGTGGAATTACCCCATTTTCCTACCTCCGCGTCAGTCCTGCCCACAGAGCTAAAGAAAACAGTGAAGTGGCAAACGTCATTGGCTGAACCAACCGCAAAACCTGAGACGCGTCAGCCTCCCTTTGGAAAAAATCGGCGGGTGAATTACACGATCAAATGCTGTACATTTTTATATGTGACTAGATAAAATGAAATAAAAAACACTGGACCTATCAGCCTACAAGCACAACCATTATTTAATACATTATTATTTTGTTTACGAGTGTTTGTTGTCAGGAAATTCTTCATCGTTAGTTAAAATTCAAAAAATAAAATTTAAATAAACTGTAAATGAAATTCTCGCTATTACCCGCACTAGCTAGTAAAAATTACGGCGGACTAGTAAACTCGTCTTCAAACTAGTCAGAGTGTCTAGTAACGTATTGTCAACTAGGCTACTCATAAACTTCGTATCCAACCTCCACTTTTTTCGGCTTTGCCGGAACGATTTTAAAAGGAGGCGCCAATAAATTTTGTGAGAGTTCATTAGTGAGAAGGGGTTTATGATTTAACAAAAATATTTCATATTGCGAAAGCATATGCTGCGCATTCCCTAGCAACTCGGTCTGTCATCAGTAATATGGCTGTGGCCGTTAGAGCAGCATTAGAAATCAAACTCTTTGACTGGATGTACACATGATGTTTTCACACAAATGTTTCTCTGGTTCCGAAAGTAATTGCACATATGTTTGTGCTCGCATTGCAGACAAAGGTCAACTTCTGGAGAGGTTATACACTCCCCGTCCAAAAAAAAAGTCACCATTTGGAAATAAATGAACAAATTCTATGATTGGATCATTATTGCAGTTATTAATATGTTTCAGCGAGCAAAAATTTTAAAAAATTTAACCCTGACTGATGAAGCGCTTTGCTACTCATTTCTTAAAAAAAATCACGTCGGAAGACGCATCCCTTGATGGTGGAAAAGATTTACAGTATTTCAGAAGGGGCAAGTTATTGGCCTGTATTATCAAAGAAAACAATGAATGAGAAAAACAAGTATGAAGAAAAATTTTCACAGATAAATTTGCCGCCACAAAGTCCTGACCTTAAACACATAGAAAGTTATCGGGATATGGTTCAACCATTTTGTCAAGAAGACACGATCTTGAGCCAAAAATTATGGCATTTCTGATCGAAAATAAATGTTATGGCATTGCATATGGCTGTCAAAACAATGACAAGATGAATTTGTACAGTAATCGAAGCTACAGGGGTTCCAACTAAATATTTCAGTGTGAGACTTTTTTTTTTTTTTTTTTGGACGGGCAATGTATAATACATGGCGTAATTTTAAATCCCTTTATCACCGTATACTTGAGTTTCCAACGTTAGTTTTTGTTGTCACTTGATCACCTTGCGAGGTGTCCTCTAACAGGTTTTAAATATCAGAATAACGATGATAACGACGATTTCCAGTTGTGCTAATTGCATTAAAAAAACTGCGAATTATTGTGTGATGGTAGAGATCCGGAACGTCCCACGTTGGAATTAGGGGAGAGCCGGTGCGAAAGTAACGTGGGACAAAAGTAATACGGCGATTTACTCACAGCCATCCGCACTTCGATGCGTCATATTAGGTCAGCACGTGAAGTGCATGAAGTGATAGGTCATTTAGTTTTGTAACATATCCTGAAGTTTGAAATGTCAGACTTTTTTCCACTTTAGAAGCAATCCTGGTTCTAATGTCTGGAGTCAGAAGTAGCAACGGTTACGTTTCGATAACGCGCCGAATTTTCTTGTGTTATATTTCACCGACAGAAAATGCCAAGAGTTAGGGTCAGAACTACCCAGAGAGGAAAGGTTGACCAGCAGGGTTTACGGAAGGGCCTTTTTGATGTCGAAGAGGCCAGAGTATAAGGAGGGCCGCAGAGGTGCATGGCGCTTTTTGTCATGTCACCCTGTTCAGGTACTGCAAGAGGGAGGGCAGAGGCAGGAGGGCAGCAGGCCAGAGCCCCCCAGGGTACAGGGCTCACAACAAAGTCTTCACAGAAGAACAGGAGAAGAGACTGCAGGCATATATAAAGAGAGCAGCTGATATATATTTTGGCCTGAGTCCTAAAGAGGTTGGAGTAACACTGCAGACAGAGCTACACCACTATCGCCATTTTGTTTAAGATAGCAAGCACCTCAGCTCCGGATCTGCCCCTGCTCTGAGGTGCTTGCTATCTGGGAATTAACTCTCTTTTTCATGCTGTTTTGGGTGCGAAAGTTTCAGATATGAGCTGGCCAAAAATATTGGCCTCAAAACTCCATGTTCATGGGAGAAAAACCAGATGGCAGTGAAGGACTGGCTCACCTCCTTCCTCGAGCGCAACAAAACCCTGTCCATCCATCGACCTCGAGCCACCAGCATGTCCCGTTCCACCAGCTTCAACAAGACCAACATGACCGCGTTTTTTAACAACCTAAAGACTGTCCTCACCCGCTATAATTTTGAGGCAAATGACATCTGGAACATGGATGAAACAGGTAAAAATTTATAGTTGGATGATAAATTTAAAAGCACCAGTGATTTGCACCAGCAATAATTCATTTCACTGATTATTTCAGGTACCACAACGGTTCAAGTGACAGACAAAGTCATTGCCACCAAGGCAGCGCCAGGTCGGTGCTGTGACCTCCGGGGAAAGAGGGACATTGGTGACCGTTGCCTTTGCTGCCAACGCACAAGGTAACTTTGTTCCCCCTTACTTTATCTTCCCAAGGAAGAAGTTCCATGACCACTTCATCCGGGATGGTCCCCTGGCTCCACTGGTTCTGCCAATGGATCGGGATGGAGGAGACAGATTTTTGGCCTTTTTACAGCATTTTGCAAGACATACCAGCGTGACCCCGGAGTCAAAGTTGCTGCTACTCTTAGACAATCATGCATCACACCTCTCCGTAGTAGCTATTGACTTTTGCAAGTCACAGGGCATTGTACTCCTATCATTTCCACCCCACTGCTCCCACCGTCTTCAGCCGCTAGACCGAAGCGTTTTGGCCCTCTGAAGCACTACATTAACAGTGCAGCAGACAATAGGATGCTGAATGAACCCTGGAAGAACTTTTGAACATCTACAACATCCCGAGTCTTGTGGCTAAAGCTCTGCCTCAAGCTCGACACCAAGCAGCATTTTGCCTGGGTTCGAGTGTACCAGTATCTGGCCCTTGAATCCAGATATTTTCAGTGAGGAAGACTTTGCTCCAGCTTACGTGACTGACCGTCCTGCACCAGCACCAGCTCCATCCCCAGTGCCAGGGCCAGCTCCATCACCAGCTCCAGCTCCATCGCCAGTGCATACCATCTATCCAGGTATGCTAGTGGTTCCAGGAACATCTAGTGGCACGCCAGTACAGAGGTTCAGCCCAGAAAAAGCTTCTGCCATATCCAAAGGCTGGCTCGAGGAAAGAAAGTAAAAGGAGAGGCGAAAAGAGGTGGGCATAGTGTCATTTTTAACTCGTCTTGGTTCTCTTGCTTGTATAAAAAAAAACAAGCTGATTCTGACTATTATCTCATTGAATGTTGCAGGTCAACAGCAATACTGACCGACACCCCGGTGAAAGCTGCTTTGGAGGAGGAGAGTCGGCAGAGGGGCCAGAGAAACAGTCCTCTTCAAAACTCCCAAAGAAAAATAGGTTTAGTGGACACACTGCAACCACAGTTTCTCGGGGCAAGGATGAGGAATGTCTTGTTTGTGGGGAGACATTAGCCTCATCTTTGCCTGGAGAAGTGTGGGGTGCGGTGCATCTTTTTGTCTGCTGTGGTCACATGAGGCATGCACTGAGGGTGCCACTCATTATATCTGTCACAACTGTGATGAGTAATTTCATCCCAGATAGCAAGCTCCTCCGCTCCGGATCTGCCCGGCTCTGAGCTGGATCAGCTGGAGTCGGCACAGAGCCGGGCAGATCGGAGCGGAGGTGCTTGCTCACTGGGATAATTTTTTATAAATGGACCTTGCACATTAAACATGTTCACAGTCACTTTTGGAACATTTGAAGCCAATTAAAATGTTTAAAACAAATGCCTGGCTGTTTTTGCTTCTGTTTTAACGAGAAATTTTAAAAAGATTCCAGTAAATTTGATCACGTTACTTTTGCCCTGCCCGTGCATTACTTTCATCCCGGGCTGGATGGGTCGAAAAGAAGCAATCCGCAACTTCCGCTCGACGTCAAACTATGCGAAGTCAATATATATATGGTGATGATTTAGCACCTGATATTGACAGAGCACACACGAAAAGTAGTTAATCGCTCCAAATTTTGTTTCGGTCTGTAACGTTATCTTTTAAAATGACATCCATGTGAAAATGTAACTTTCGTACCAGCTCTCCCCTACTACAGTGGGGACACATAAAAAAGTGGGGCATGGCCACGGCAAAGGCCGAGGGAATGAGCGCGGTCGGGGGGGCGCCGGGGGGAGAACGGGACACCTGACGATAATAGAGCTTGTTAAGTGTGCGGAAAAGAAGGTCATTTCGCCCAAAATTGTCTAAACAAAGCTTGTTTTGTTTGCGGGAAGACAGGTCATCCTGCCCGGAGTTGCCGAGAGCGGGCCAAACCACAAACGCAAGGGAACAATTCGGAATGACTAACCGCCCTGGGGGAAGGGTTAGCATCTGGGGAGCCATTACCCTATGATGAAACCAAATTGTTTGCATTAATGGCTGCACCAACAAGTGCTTGGAAAACTTTGATTGTAAACGGTACACCAATTTCTTTTCTGTGTGACACGGGGGCATGTCGAGCTGTTATCAGAAAAGTAAGTGTAATTTTTCCACATCGGCTCAGCATTAATATGATACAAACTTGTGCTGTGAATGGGGCAATGGAACAGCGTAGCAACAGAGGAACTCAAATTTGAGGATCCTGATGAGGGAATTGCTACACACTGCTCTGTAATAATATCTACACAGTGCCCAGTAAACCTCCTGGGGAGGGACGTAATGTCTAAACTGGGGCTCGGGGTGGTTCCTACAGGTCCTACTATGTGGGAGGCAATGCGCGTGTTCGAGGAAAACAAACAGGGTGAGATTGTGGGGGATCAGATGGTGGTTCAGGGAACCGGACCCCCAGCAATCTACTATGCGTTGCAATTCGCAGATTCGCCCCCTCGCAAGCCGATCACAGAAATGTTGCAAATGGTGTCAAAATATGTTCCCAAATTAGAACTGCAGGATGCGGCCACTGCTCATTGTACTCTGTACTATCGGGGAATACGGGGTCCAGCTCCGGAATATGAATCTAAATTTAAATTAGGTACCCCAACGACTGCCACAGCCCTTTGGCTCTATTACACCGACGAATTGGCAGCGGTCTCATTGCAATTGTCGCCAGAAGACTGGCTTAATTACAGAAACTTGACACCGCCCCATCTTTCGGGCTAGGGAAAATTCGGCCCAAAGAATGGAAAGATCTTGAGGATGGTGGTACATTTGCGCACAGGGTGTGGGACTGGGAGCAGACCTGTGACACACCGGTTGCATGTACTCGCCAAAATTTAAGATCACCGCGATCCCACTGCAATGGAATTTGCACGGTACGCGAGTTCGTCTCATGGGGGAAGCCGATTTAAATACACCCATGTGAGGGAAATTGTTCCTCACTGTAGAACAGGAGGAATTGTTGAGTGAGGTGCCTGAAACTTTATGGACAACTGGTAAAAATGATATCGGATTAATTCGGGATGTAGCAATGGTAAAAATAGTACCAAAAGGCACCTTTCGTCCATATCAACGTCAATACCCCTTAAAACCTGAAGCAGAAAAAGGCATTGAACCAGTTATACGTGAATTGTTTGATAAAGGAGTTACAGTGCTGTGCCCAGACTCTCCATGTAATACGCCTCTTTTTCCAGTTCGTAAAGTGAACGGGGAATGGAGACTTGTGCAAGATCTACAAGCAGTAAATGCAGCAGTGATTCCAAGGGCTCCGGTTACCCCGGACCCTAATACCATTTTGAATGATATGTGACCACAGTCAGCCTATTTCTCTGTGATTGACCTAGCAAATGCATTTTTCTCAATACCCATTCATCCAGATTCACAATTTTGGTTTGCATTTACGCTTTCAGCTTAAAAGATACACTTATAATCGCCGCTGTCCACAGGTATATGTGGAATCACC